>JAQMRL010000015.1:20596446-20962391 GCA_035578175.1 Catonia carolina
ACCCATAAAATTAACATGACCCCAAGAACATATATTGTTATATTTTTCGTTTTAGTCCAAAAAGAATTTTTCTTCACTATTTTTAATATTCTCCGCTGTTAGTCCAGCTTTCTAACCAACTGTTGATTGAAAATTAAACTTGTTTATGTAAATTTTGTTTTTATTTGTGCCTTTTCCCGTAAATTTAAGTTTTTAACGCTTAGGTACGTTTTCTCAGAAACCATTTAATCTACCAGGTTAAAATGTTTACCAATTAATTATCATGTGCATGCACAATCACCGACATTGATTTTACTTCCTCAGGTGTTCAAAAAATTATTAATATGCAAAAAACGTAGAAAAATTTTAAATATTTTATGTTATTCGTTATTCTTTTAAAAACTTTATGGTCCAACAGATTAAATTGAAAAAATATCAGCTAAAACCAACCTAAAACTATAAGTGTGTAAAGTTTCGTTTTCCTATCTTTCACCAATCCTATGAAAAATGTACCAAAAAATCGATTACTTTCATGCAGAACGTGTTTTGTCCAAATTTAAAATAATGTTTTTGAACACTTTTCCCATATCGATATTTTCAAAAATTGTTTATTTAGCGCTTTTTATCATCCTTTAAATGCTGGTAGCTAAACCCCGTATTAAATCTGCAGTAAAATCAAAACAACAGTTTTTTGGTTTTAGTGTAAAATGACATTATTGTGACAAAACACGTTTTGCATGTTACCTCCTCAAATAGAAAATTTAACATTGGCGGGATACAAAGTACTGTCTCCCCTTAAAATCGGTAGTGTGTGGGTGTGTGCACGCGCTCACAAACGCACACAAAATCGGTCAACCGGAAGTAGTACTTTATTCATGTGGTATTTCAGTTTCTGTGAAATTTTCTCAAAACGTGTCCTACGATTTTTTTTAAAAAATCTCCTCATTTAACATAGTTTTTAATCCCTACAAGATAGAGTTAGCATCATGGTTGCTGATATTCTTCGGAAGACTGTACTTTCGTGGTAAAAAATGTTTTTGTTTTTTAAGATTGACGCCTTAATATGCATTTAATGCAAAAGTTAGCACAATTCATAAAGTAGAAAATTAAAATTCCTATAATTTTTATTTCATGCGTATTTTCTACAGAGTTTAATTCAGCGTCAGTTAGTGATTTCTCAGATTTGTCAGATAGTGATTTGTGATTTGTGATTTGTCAGATAGTGAGTTCTACAGAGATTGATTTTCGTTTTCCGTCATTCACCCATGTATAAAATTAGAAAATGTTTATCGTTTTACACAGTTTATTCAAGTTTAACCCTTTCAGTGCCGAAACAATATTTAAAAGTTTAATCTTCAGTCCCGTTTATTTTGAATAAGAGTGTACATAAAAAAAATAAAAAAAATAAAAATTTTTAAGAAACGCTATTATTTAACAATGATTCAAATAAAAAATGAACTAAAAAGAAAAAATAAAAAAAATTACAGACATTACTGTTACAAATAAAAGCGTGGCGCATTTTATTGTAAAATATTCGTTGTATAAAAATGCGCCACGCTTTTATTTGTAACAGTAATGTCTGTAATTTTTTTTGTAATTTTTTTTATTTTTTCTTTTTAGTTCATTTTTTATTTGAATCATTGTTAAATAATAGCGTTTCTTAAAAATTTTTTTTTTTTTTTTATTTTTTTTATAATTGTTTTTCTGTGATTTTTTTTGTAAATTTTTTTCATTTTTTTATTTTTAGTTACTTTTTTTAAGTAATTGTTAAATTTAAGCGTTTTTTAAATTTTTTAAATTTTTTTTGAAAAAAAAATTTTTCAAAAAATTTTTTTGAAATTTTTTTGTAATTTTTTTTTACAAACACCTATTGTCATCGAAGATAAACAAGTGTGCAAAGTTTGATTCATATTGATACGGTAGAAGTATTAGAGTTTTAAGTTGCCAGATTTGATGGATCCAAGAGTAAGTTATTTTGTAATAATAAAAGCGTTTAAAAAAAATTTTTTTGTAAATTGTTTTTTATGACAGCGTATTGTCATCGAAGATAAACAAGTGTGCAAAGTTTCATTCATATTGATACAGTAGAAGTATTAAAATTTTAAGTTGCAAGATTTTATGGATCCATGAGTAAGTTAAATAAAAGCGTTTAAAAAAGTGACAGCCCTTATTTTGAAAACTTGCAAGCTTAAGCCTGCCATTGCCAACCAAAATTTCAACGTTACAGAAAAATAAAATTTCCTGTAAAAAATTAATTTTTATTGTATTAAAAAGAACAGAAATCGTTCTAACACTAAAAATATTCAAAATAGCTTTTTTAGTTTATTTAAAGTCGCATCGACAGTTTGGTCATTAGCAACTACTGTGAGTTTTGGTACCTTAACGGTGGTTTTAACGAGAAAAATTTGCAGACTTTAGCCGGAAATCGAACCCGGGACATTTTGCTTTGGTGGCTAGCGCACTAGTCACTACGCCACAGAGGTGGTTTAAAAATAACTGTTTCTATTAATTTTTGATTAAAAGTTTTTTTGGAAACGTTCGGGTAACCGGACGTTGGTAATTTACAGACGCCTGGTAAACCGAATGTCATAACTACGTATAAGATATCGACGTCCTATTTTTAGGACGTTGGCACTGAAAGGGTTAAACATAGGTTATATTTTTCATTGTTTACATTGGCAAGAGAAAGTCGTGTAATTGTTTCACACAGATATTTTTTTCTGGAGTACGGCCGTTATGAGACAAAAAGATCAGTTATAAAGTAAAGTTATTTGTAAAGTAAAAACTGGGTATGTCATAGTTTACCAAATTATAGTACTTCCTCACTCTATACGGTAGATAGCGGTGTAATACAGGGTGATTTTTTTAGTCCTGTTACCCAATTGTTAATGTCTGGTAATTTTTTTCTAAGAAAGGGATATTTTGTTTTGTGACACAAAGTTGGTAGCCCTACTCAACCGGTATAGATACGACAGTTTGAGTTGATTCTCCTTGAGTTGCGTAAAATTTTGTGCTGTTTTTAGTTGTGTTACGAACAGAATGTCTTTTACCCTAGAAAAACGGGTTTTCATTCTTGAACAATATTTTGCTACAAAATCGTATGCGAGTGTAAAAGAATCATTTCAAATTAAATTTTTTGGTGTTCCTCCACTCTATTCTAGTCAATTTCTAGGCTAACTAACTGATTTTTAGAGGCAGGTATTGTTTGCAGCAGAAAACGTAGTGGTCGACCAACTCTCTTGACAGATGACGTTAAGAGAATGTGAAAACAAGATTGCTCAATTCTCCATGGAAAAGTTTACAAAAACCTTCCTCGCATGTTGATTTGTCATGTTCGAGTGCTTAGAAAGCTGCTAAAAAATTGAAATTGTATCCGTATCACATACGATTAGTTCTAGAGCTTCAGCCTCCAGATTTAAACAAGAGATTGTTTTAGGATAAAAGACATTCTGTTCGTAGCACGACCGGAAATGGCACAAAATTGTACACAGCTCAAGGAGAATCAACTCACACTGCCATATCCATGCTGGTTGAGTAGGGCTACCAACTTAGTGTCACAAAACAAAATTTATTTTTTTTCGAAAAATATTACCAGACATTAACAATTGGGTAACAGGACTAAAAAATCACCCGGTACAAAAAAAAATTATTATGTATCGTTTTAATTTTTTTTTTTTTTGTGGGTTTACCCTAAAGATGTGACATCCATTACCATGTAATATTAACTAGTGCGATTTAAAATAACGAGGAACGTTAGCGGTTTCCTCTCTAAATATAACAAAAAACAAAACATAAAAATGTGATCCATTAGAACGCGAAGAGAAATTGGATTGAGTGGTATTTCGTCCACCATATTCTACGATGGACACTATTTGAACGATGTGTTTTATAATTCAACCGCTACTGTTAAAGCCTCTCCTCTCCCTCTCTACAGCTCACTCATGTACTTTACGCCCTGGTCTCATATTCCATTTAAAACAATTTGTCTAACGTCAAAATTTGACGAGCGTTTGACAATATAAATAGTGATTAATAAACATTACTTTTTATAACAATTTTTACAAAAAAAATTTTCATTTATATACAAATAGAGTATAAAGAAACAATAAATAAATTTCGGAAAATCTCACTAGCTTTATGCCAAATCTCTACAAATTTTCTTTTTTTTTTAATCCCTAATGTGTGTATGTTGCAATCTGTTCAATTCAGAACAATAAGCAACCCCATGACCCAATGAGATGAGGATGATGTGTATGACGTGTAAATGAGGTGTAGTCTTGTACAGACTCAGGTCGACCATTCCTGAAAGAGTATGGTTAATTGAACCCCAACCATCAACGTACACCGGTAGCCACTGTCTAGCATTCAAATCCGTATAAAAATAACTACCTTTACTAGGATTTGAACCAGGAACCTTCGTCTCCGAAAATCAGCTGTTAAACAGCTGATTTTGGTGACGACTTTACCTCTAGAACAACCCGGTGGGTTAAATTTTCTTAACTAGTAATTTTATATGCCTATAACAAGCAGGTGGAGTGTTAAATTATTTGCACTCGATCTGGATTTGTTAGTTTTTGGGCTACAAAAAATAATCCTGTTTCTTATAACATGTTCACCCAATTATATGATTGAAGCAATTAAGAACAGAAGAGGTGGATGTGTAATAAATCTTACTCAAAGTTATCTTCTCTGGAAGTAATGAATCACATTATACGGCCAGAACCTGTGGTGAATGAAGTGAAGGTGTCATTTACAGGGTGGAAAGTAGGTGCTATTCGGAGGGCTGGCTTGCTGATAAGCTTACTCTTTGAACTCAGTGAGGAAGACATAATTAAACCAGCTCACTCCTCGTTTTTACTTAGTGAAACCTCTAGAGGTTCTAACCAGCCTTCGGCTGATGATCTAAACAACAGCAATAATTTTATCCGCCTCCGTGGCCTAGTGGTTAGCGTGTAACACTAACCATCACGCCGTGTGTTTGATTTACGACTATTCTGGAAAATAATAATAAAATTATTGTTGTTGTTGTTGTTTAAGTCATCAGCCAAAAGGCTGGTTTGAACCTGTAGAGGTTTTACTAAGTAAAACGAAGAGTGAGGTGGTTTACTATTGCCTTCTTCACTGAATAGAAAAGTACGCTTATCAGCATGCCGGGCCCTCTGAAAAGCACATATTTTTCACTCTGCAAATGACACTTTCACTTCATTCACCACAGGGTCTGGTTGTATAATGAAATTCATTACTTTCAAAGGAGATAACTCTGATTAGTGTATTTTACACCTCTACCTCTTCTGTTCTTAAATTATTCGGTCATTTAATTGGCTGACCATGTGATAAGAAACAGAACTAATTACTTTATCCCTGCAACGAACAGATTGAGTGTAAATAATTTGACACTCCACCAGTTTGTTATGGGCTTTAATCTAAACTTAGGAAAAATTACTCAAAGGTTGTGGAGAGGAAGACACTTCTTGGTTTGGGCATTTTATGAAGATGATTGAGAAGAGGAGACCAAAGAGGTTTATATGGAAGAGGGAGGCCGAGATTCGAATGTAACAGAATAAGACAAAACAAAAGATAAGATGAATGGCATTGGACATTAAAACATTTAGCAATTAATTAATAAAACCTGATACTTAAGGGAAATTTTTTTCTAACATTACCGTTAATTTTTTAAATAGAAAAACCAAGATACCAAGATAAAACAAACGATACAAAACAGGATAACTAACGAAAACCCAAGAGGACAATGTAAATTTACAAACTAACTAAATATTTACTCATTTTTCAAATAGATGGACGGAAATTATTTATACATGAATATACATAATGAAATAAATTGTATAAGCAAGCAGGTATATTTTCTTATATATGAATAGTTATATATTAATAACATTAACAAAGCAATAAGGAATTTTACTTTAAAATTGAAATAGGGTTGAAATAGTATTAGAAATACTATAAATAATTGCAGAAAACACTAATTAACGGTAAAGTACGCGTTGTAGGAAAAATGTTTGAAATAAAAGTTTAGATCTAGTTTTTTAATCTTCTAAAACTTCAGTTACACACACTTTTGTTCTAAAATGGATATTAAGGTCGCAATCTTAAAAAAATCAATTTTTTACCTCTGGCCCCCAAGAATTTCAGCAGATATGACCCTTACCCTATCTAGATCATACAAAATGTAGTAAATGAGACGAGTTTTAAAGAAAATCGTAAATAAAATTTTTGAAAAACCCCAAAAAAATAAAAGTTACACGAGGAAACTACTACTTCCGGTTGACCAAATTTGATGAAAATTTCCAAGTTTTATTCTCGAACGCTTTTTCGTTCCTAAGATATTTTGTTCTCTCACACACACACACCTGAAAGTATATTTAAGTTAATTCTCGGTACTTCTTAATTTATTCATTACTCGACACCCTTTTACGATTCTCCAGATTCTCATATTTCACCTCTCAATATTAACTATCGTTATATCTTAAAGACAAACTTTCTGAACCGTATACAATGGTTGGAACTACTTTTCTACCATCGTATACAGTACAATGATGTTATTAACTGCCCATAACAGACAGGTGGAGTGTCAAATTATGTACACTCAATCTGTTCGTTGCAGGGCTGAAATAAATAGTTCTGTTTCTTATCACATGGTCAACCAATTAAATGACTGAACCATTTAAGAACAGAAGAGATAGAGGTGTAAAAGACACTAATCAGAGTTATCTCCTCTGAACGTAATGAATTTCATTATACAGCCAGACCCTGTGGTGAATGAAGTGAAGGTGTCATTTGCAGAGTGGAAAATATATCCTTTACAGAGGGCCCGGCATGCTGATAAGCATACTTTTCAACTCGGCGAGGAAGGCAATTGTAGACCACCTCACTCCTCGTTTTTCTTAGTAAAACCTGTACAGGTTCAAACCAGCTTTTTGGCTGATGACCTAAACAACGATGTTAATAAGGTCATCAGCCGAAAGACTGGTTTGAACCTCTAAAGGCTTTACTAAGTAAAACGAAGAGTTAGGGGGTTTAACAAAACCTTTCTCCTTAAGTGGAAAAGTATTCGTATCAATTTTCCAGCCCTCCGAAAAGCATTGACTTTCGACTTTCTATCCTGCAAATGACACCTTCACTTCATTCATCACAAAGTCTGGGTGTACAATGAAATTCATTTCTCCCAGAGGAGATAACTGTGACACCTCTACCTCTTCTGTTATTAAATGCTTAAATCATACTCGTATAATTAGCTGACCATGTGATAAGAAACAGAACTAATTTTTTTAGCCCTATAATTACCAGGTCGAGTGTAAAATTTTATACAACTAGCAACTTCCGCTCGCTTCGCTTCACAGCAGCTAATGTAGGCCTCATTAAATTATTTTAAAACCTCTCTATATACAATATTTGTAGTTTTGTTGCCCTGTGGCACCAAAATAAATTGTTTTTCTGCACTTCCAGCTCTAGAAAGTCCGACATAAAATTGTCCATGAGTGAAGGAAGCACTCTTTTCTCAAATCGATGCCCACCGTTTTAAATGTTTGTCCCTGTGATTTAACAGAATTGAATAGAATGCATAGAAGAATTCCGATAGAAAAGAAAGAGACCGTTGATATATGGCTGGGATAAGAGACAGTAATACGTGACTGCGGTACGCAGAGTAATTGGAAATATATGAGTAATTCGCTACTTGTCGAATGAAAACAAATATATGAAATATAATACAAAAATTTTGAATATTTCCGAATTTTTAATGTTTTTGGAATCGAATGTTATTCTTCACGTTTTTCTATGAAATATAAAAGTTGAATCGTACTTCTAGCCCAAAAAATACACCATCCAGTAGACTTTCAAAAAATTAAAGTGCTATACACCCAATAAACTAAAACATGTGACATCGTCACAGTTTATATTGCTTAACTCACTTAATTAATGTTACTGAAAGTTGCAAAATAGCCTATATTGATCAGGAAGCTCTAAGCTATGCAACAATGAAATTTTTTTTTAAATCAGTTCAGTAGTTTCTGAGATTACCTCATACAAACAAACAGACAGACGTTTCTTCTTTATAATATTAGTATAGATATAAATACCTGAAAAATTAGACAAACAAAAAAGGAAAAGTGATACAATTCATGTATGTATGTAGGAGTATGTAGGATACGAGGAAGAGTTACTCGTGTATGAACGTAGGAGGATGTGCATATCTGTACTTCATACAAGAGTGAGTATTCCTCCATCTTCATAGGTACGAAGGATGAGGATGAGATGAGGAAGACAGACACTATATCATAACTTTAAACTAAATTCTTGTATGTATGCAAGTGTATATGTAACAAATGAAATGCTGTATTTACATAATTTATTATAGCGCATCAAAGTATAGTGTCTGAGTAAATCTTGCCTTGCATTTAAGTCAGCCATCTCTACTTATTTTCATTTATTACTCAAATATCTAACTATTTACCCGTACATTATAATACTCTGTTGTTTACATTTTCTATCTGTTTAATAAAATATTTCTCGTTTTTTCAACACAATAGTGAATTGACTAAAACATTTACCATAAAGTTGATTTTTGTACAGTATTTCAATTCTATATATTGTATGAAATGACGAATAATAATATCCTGTAAGAAAATTCGATGCTTTTTTTTTATTCCTAATGTGTGTACGTTGCAATCTGTTCAATTCAGAACAATAAGCAACCCCATGACCCAATAAAATTAGGATGATGTGTATGACGTGTAATGAGGTGTAGTCTTGTACAGACCCAGGCTGACCATTCCTGAGAGAGTATGGTTAATTGAACCCCAACCATCAAAGTACACCGGTAACCACTGTCTAGTATTCAAATCCGTATAAAAGTAACTACCTTTACTAGGATTTGAACCAGGAATCTTCGTCTCCGGAAATCAGCTTTTAAACAGCTGATTTTGGCGACGACTGTACCTCTAGACCAACCCGGTGGGTCAATTCGATGCTAGCGTAAAAAAGGTTTTAGAAGAAGTAATCAATTGTGTAAAATGTCTTCTTGTTATTCGTCCAAAAGTCAAAATACCGAACCAGCTGGGCTAAAACACATTCAAGATTTTCTCTAAAATTCCTAACAATATTTAAAAAATCTGGAATAAAACACTCACACGACTTTCTTTTGTCAATTTGAATTATAAAACATAACGAAAAAGATAATAAGATATCCTAATTTTAATCTTGCTGCATGTGTTTCGTCCAAAAGTCAAAATACCGAACCAGCTGGGCTATAAAACTAAGATTTTCTCTAAAATTCCTAAAAATATTAAAAAATCTGGTATAAAACACTCACACGACTTTCTCTTGTCAATTTGAATTATAAAATATAACAAAAAAGATAACATAATCCTAATTTTAATCTTTCTGCATGTTATTCATTCAAAAGTCAAAATACCAAACCAGCTAGGCTATAAAACTAAGATTTTCTCTAAAATTCCAAAAAATATTTAAAAATCTGATATAAAACACTCACACGACTTTCTCTTGTCAATTTGAATTATAAAACATAACGAGAAAGATAATATATCCTAATTTTAATCTTGAGTGAATGATGCAAAATGAAAATCAACCTCAGTTTGGCTTAATAATACGGAAAATCACTCTTTTACGCTAAACTGGGTTCTGTAGAGAAAAATGCTCAGAATGAAAGTTGTTGATCTTTTAATTTTCTATACGTTTTATTGTATACACTTTTGTCGTAAACTGCATACTAAGGACGAAATATTTAAAAAATCAAATTTTTTACAGATATTCATGAGGAAAACAGAAAATCACTAATTACCGCTAAATTAAACGTTATACAAAAAAGTTTGAATAAACGTTGTAGATTTTTATATTGTCTACAAATTTAATTACACATTTTTGCCCTGAAATGCACTTAAAGGCCGCAATCTTAAAAAAAAAATTCTACGAAAGCATAGCCTCCCCAAGATTTTCAGAAGACATGGCGCCTACCCTATTTTTTAGAGCATAAAAAATGTAGTAAATAAGATGATTTTAAAATATCGTGTATATTGGGTGAAAACTCGATTTTGAAAAATCGACATGAAAACAAAACTTTCCTTCCTATTATATTCATATAAGCAAGAGAAAGTAAAAATGCTTGAAATGAAAGTTGTAGGATTTTTTATTTCCTGTATTATACTTGATTAATCAGATATATTATTCAGATAAATATATTTATATTTGATGATATACTACACTTTTCTCGTGAAATGCATATTCACACGTTCATGAACCGTTTAGGACACATGCATAAGACACACTCATGAATGGTTTAAAAATCCCATTTTTACCGATTTTGGTGAGAAAAATACGAGAAATCCCTAACTGACGCTAAACTAAGATTTGTAGAAAAAGGTTTGGAATAAAATTTGTAGATTTTATAATTTCCTGCGTATTAAGGCTGCGATCTTTAAAAAAACTTGTTTTGATCACAAGAGCAGTCTCCCTATAATTTTAGTAGACATGACACTTCTCTACTCTTGTAAAACATAAAAAAATGTAGTAAATGAGGCAATTTAAAAAAAAATGGTAGAAGCCAGTTTTAAGCAAATCTCAAAAAAGTGAAACATTGCACGAGGAAACTACTTCTTCCGGTAGACCGAGTTTACTGAAAATGTTTGTGTCAAGTCCCCTTAGTGGTATCAAACTTTACTTCCAAGTTTCAACTTGGTACGCTATTCCGTTCTTGAGGTATTTTGTTTATACACACACACACACACACTCTCTCTCTCTCTCACACACACACACACATTCGCGCGCGCTCCTACACACATACACACTCATGAATCGTTTAATATGTATATTCGATGAAAAATCGACTTGAAAATAATATTTTTCTTTCCTATATATTCATATAGGGCAAGAGAAAGTAAAAATGTGTGAGCAAAGTTAAAAAATTTTTTTATTATTTTTTTTTCATTCCTAATGTGTGTGTACTTTGTAATCAGTTCAATTTAAGAACAATGAGCAACCCCATGACACAATCAGATGAGGATGATCTGTATGACGTAAAACTGTGATCTTGTACAGGTTCAGGCCAACCATTCCTAAGAGAGTATGGTTAATTAAATCCCAATCACCGAAGTACACCGGTAACCATTGTCTAGTATTCAAATCAGTATAAAAGAAACTACCTGTCACCGGATGGCGACATTAAGTGGCAAACCTTATTTGTTTGGTGGCCTAGAAAAGGGCCGTTTAAGCGTCGGTCGTCTTGATGAGGAGCGTCGGTCGTAGTCGTCGTGGTGGTTGAGGAGCTGGGCGACACAGCGTGTCGTCGTCCAGCGGAGACGTCATCTTCTTCCCTCGCAGTAGTGCGTCGATGGCTGCTTCTTTGGGTCCGGTGGGCGTAAGGCTCGGTCGAGGGACCGCTGTGGGCATCGCTCGCGTCAGTGGGCGATGACAGTCCGGTCGACGGCTTACGGTGTTGGGTCGGCGAGCGGAAGCATCATCTTCTCTCTTGCGAGGTCGTCGATTAGTCTTCACTGGAGTCCGACAGCCGTGTGCCGTCGTCATTGTCGACGTCTTGTCGTTGTCTGGATCGGTAGTGAATTCCTCGGTGTCTTGATCAGAATTGAATCCTCGGCTCAGTGCAGCGCTCTTTATATAGCTGCCGAGAGCGCTGTGGTAGAGAGCGGCTACTGGCTTGGCCTTGATGACAAAGGCCTCTGTCGGTGGGGAGCCGAAAGGTTTGTCGCTGTGCCGTCAAAGGCCGGGAGAACTATTGAGCCGGCAAAACAGTAAATGATTAATTAGAAGGGGTGGCAGTGGCATACCTTTACCAGGATTTGAACCTGGAACCTTCTTTATCACTAGACCAACTTAGTGGGTTGAAGTTAATATTCAATCCAATTTTTCTCTAAATAAGCATAAACATTTCATAAAAAATGCACTAGAGTAGTTATTAGTAGTTAATATTAATAATAAAATACATTTTTATTGAACGACCTATTTCTAAACGAATATAACCAAAAACATGTTCCCGCATAAATTTTTATTTAGAAATCCAATTCCTAGAATGTACAATTCAATACTAATCAATAATATTTACAAAATTAATTCATTTACTCTCGTTTATTTCAAACAAAAATAACCGTTTAAAACTGTTTCAATGTTAAATATTCATTTAGAAAACAAACAGTGGTTGTGCGGTAAATACAGAAAACCGATAGTCGTTCCTAAATAAAAACTCACTGCAATTTGAAAATTGTATAATTATTAGACAGCGTTTTAAAAATTTAATTTCTATTTTGTTTTTTGTATGGTTATATAAAATGCATTACATTTTCTCTTCAATTTGTTTTGTTTTTATTATTTTAGTTTCATTTTATTTCAATTAAGGTCACTTTATTACACATAAAGTAAATTTAGACAGTTTTGGAAGCTCTCTTAACAGCCCACTGTTAGTTTTCTTTCAATGTAGGCCTTTATACTTTCTTTTGTACATCTAGTGTTTTGCTTTTGTCTTTCTAAAGTCAATAATCAGCAGTATAAATTTGTTTCAGCCCATTTTAATTTTTTTCAATACCTATTGTGTGTTCGTTTCAATCTGTTCAATTTAAGAACAATGAACAACCATAAGACCAAAATATATGAGGATGATATTTTTAACGTGTAAATGGGTGTAATCTTATGCAAATTCAGGCCGATCATTATAAAGAGCGTATGATTATTGAACCCTAACCATCAAAGTACACCAGTAACCACTATCTTGTATTCTAATCTGTATAAAAGTACTACATTTACTAAGATTTGAACCACGGAACCTTCGTTTCGTAAAAAACCACGTTGTTTATTTAGGGTAGCAGTTCCATTAAAATTGTACCCTATCGATTTTCCCAAATGGTACCACTCATTTTTAACGTACATTTTTGGGTAATACACGATTTTGGTTTCCAGATGGTCAATATAGATCAAAAATATGGCGAGTGGTCAGAAAATGACATACAACGATCTATTTCCGCACTAGAAATTGTAATGTGGGCAATAATCCTGTGTTCCGAACCCGTGGTGTTCAAAACCAATTTTTTAAAGATATAAATGGAAAGGACAAAAGGCCGAACAATAAAAAAAATTATGATATAAAAAACACAAACAGACACAAAACAATACTTTTTCAAACTTATATGCACAGAACATTTTCTGTATAACAGTTAAAACAGAATTCTGTCCCACATTTTAACAACAATCTATAATTTGTAAAAGTAGTGTCCATTTGATCATTAATGTAGAAGAGGCAATACAGAAATGTTAAAATCGAAATTATCAAAATAAAGTTTTTTGACTCACCTTTTTTTTTTTTTTTGAGGTCTAACAATGGACCCTTTAACCAATGTTGGAAGATCTTTTAGATCAATTTTTGGAAACTTTGGGTTTTAGTAATCTTCTTTTTACCCAGTAATCTTTAAGACGTTGAGATCTTTGTTGTCGAATTTTGTCTGAAACTACTCTTACAACAGGATTATTTGGTTTCGTATATTTTGTTGAATCGGATATTTAATTCACAAGACTTTTAATTTGTCGGTTTTTACCAATAGATCTTGTCCCGTTATGTTCAGTTCTTTCATGTCTTTTCTCGTTTTCTCTAACCACCTGGCCTGTTGTTTTTATCTGTTTATATCCGTTTGGTTTGTTTAGCAATTGCTTTATTAGTCTGGTGTCCGGCATCCTGAGGAGATTTGCGTGGTAAGAAATTCGGTTTTTGCACATTATGTTAGTGATCGGTTCTATTTCTTTGTGGATTTCTTAGTTTCGTAAAAGCACGTACATTCCGTATTTTCATCTTTCTTGTTTATAATTGTTCGTAGAATTCTTTGTTTTATCTGTTATATATTTTTCTATCACCTATTTTTATATATAACCTATATTTTTTTAGTTCATTAGAGTACGTATTATTGTTTGGTTATTTCTTTTCTCTTGCCTATATGAATATTTATAGGAAGGAAAGTATTGTTTTCATATCGATTTTTCGAAATCGAGTTTTCACCGGATATACACGTTTTCAGACCGCCTGAACGCCAAATACATGTTTTTAGCGAATGGTCTGTGAGTGTCTGTGTCTGTGTGTGAACACAGACAACATTTTCTGCAGAGTATGTCTGTGTAAGTTATGAATATCTCAAGAACGGAACATTGTACGAAATTGAAACTTGAAAAGTACGTTTAATATCTTTAAAGGACACGGAAATTTTCATCAAAATCGGTCAACTGGAAGTAGTAGTTTATTTGTATCATTTTTTACTTTTTTGCGATTTTCTCAAAAACAACTCCTACGATTTTTTTTAAAATCGCCTCATTCTAATACATTTTTTGTGCTTTAGAAGAAAAAGTAGTCACCAATTCTGAAGAATTCTTGGGAAGGCTGTGCTCTCATAGAAAATATGTTTTTTAAGATTGCGGCCTTAATATGCATTTTAACACAAAAGTGTATACAATTAAAGCAATTTATATTGTTCATTATTTGCATTGGCACAGAGAAAGTCGTGTGAGTGTTCACATCAACTTTTTAGATTTAGTATAATTTTGGATTGTAAATTTTTTTAAATAGTTTTAAAAGTTTAGTTGCATGTTCTTAAAGCCCTATTTTGTTTACTTAATTATTTATTCGTCTTTTAGATTGTATTTTTTATTTTGTATTTTTTTAGAAATCGTAGATTTTTATTTAAATTGTCGTAGGTTTAATACTTAGCTTAATTTTAAATCTCTATAGAACTGTCTACTAAATAAAATAAAAGAAGAAGACACGTACTCTAGGTCATGGTTTTAAGTCCTAATTTGGTATGTCAATTTTCTCCATCTCTTACATTGTGAATTGTTTTAAAATGTATTATAGCTTTTAAAAAGAAAATTTATGGGTTATATTGTAAAAAATAAGGAAATAAATAAAGTTTTATTATTATTTATGTACTAATGTTTTTATTGAAATTCATTAAAAATTTAAATGGAGCTTTTTAAAATAGTTACGCTATCATGATAATGGAAATACATTATTTAATTACAGTTGAAATAAATCTAAATCTGTTTTAAATTTAATAGTGGTTTTCTAAATGTGTTCACCTGTAGTAAGTTATATTTTATTAAATAGTATTTAGTATATAGTTTATGAATTAAACAATATTGGTTTACCTCAAATATATTTGCTATTTTAAGTTATTAATTGACTGTGTTCATCAATAACTCGTTCGTTTAATTTTCTATTGGTTTATTAATATAATGAATTACTTATTCGTGAATCTTCTGCAAAAATTATACTATCTCTGTTGTTGTTTAGGTCATCAGCCAAAAGGCTGGTTTGAACCTGTAGAGGTTTTACTAAGTAAAACGAGGAGTGAGGTGGTTTACGATTGCCTTCCTCAATGAATGGAAAAGTACACTTATCAGCATGCCGGGCCCGCTGAAAAGCACATATTTTCCGCTCTGTAAATGACACCTTCATTTCATTCATCACAGGGTCTGGCTGTATAATGAAATTCATTACTTTCAGTGGAGGTAACTCTGATTAGTGTCTTTTACACCTCTACCTCTTCTGTTCTTAAATGATTCAGTCATTTAATTGGCTGAACATGTGAAAAGAAACAGAACTATTTATTTTAGCCCAGCAACGAACAGATTGAGTGTAAATAATTTGACACTCCACCTGTCTGTTATGGGCAGATACTATCTCTAGGAAGGAAATTATTGTTTTCATGTAGATTTTTTTTTTTTGAAATTGAGTGTTTTACGATTGGTTTCTGTGGGATGTGTGGGAGTACTATCTCTAGGAAGGAAATTATTGTTTTCATGTAGATTTTTTGGAATTGAGTGTTTTACGATTGGTTTCTGTGGGATGTGTGGGAGTGTGTGTGTGTGTGTGCGCGTGTGTGTGTGTGTGTGTGTGTGTGTGTGTGTGTGGACAGAATATCTCAAGAACGAAACGTCGTACGAACTTGAAACTTAAAACATAAGTTTAATACCACTACCGGACCCGACACGAACATTTTCATCAAAATCGGTCAATCGGAAATAGTAGTTTATTCGTATAATTTTTCACTTTTTTGCGATTTTCTCAAAAACTGGTTCTACGATTTTTTTTTAAATCGCCTGGTTTACTAAAATTTTATGCTCTACAAGATAGGGTAGGTGCCATGTTTGCTGAAATTCTTGGTGAGGCTGTTTTCACATAAAAATTTGTTTTTTTTTTTTTAAGATTGCGGCTTTTTTTTCTTGTACGACCACAGGGGACCACTGTAAGTTCAATTATTGTTCCTTTTCACCCTTAACCTCGCGTGGTAGTTCTTCATTCGGTCAGATCTACTCTTCCTCTTCGCTTCGAATATCACCATTTTTATTATGCATTTAACCGCAAAAATGTATATAATTAAAGTTGTAGAGAATTAAAAATTCTACAACTTTTATTTCAAACATTTTTTTGTATAACGCTTAGTTTAGCGGTAATTAGAAATTTTCTATATTTTTCTCACGAAAACGTGTAAAAAATCTATTTTTTTAAGATTTCGGTCTTAGTATGCATTTTACGACAAAAGTTTATGTAACAAAATTTAATAGGAAATTAAAAGATCTACAACTTTTATTCAAAACATTTTCTCTACAAAGCCTAGTTTAGCGTGAAATAGCGATTTTCCGTATTTTTAAGCCGAACTGAGGTTGATTTTCATTTTGCGTCTTTCATATATGATTAAAATTAGGTTATGTTTATTGAGGTTAGTTTTTTGTTTATTTCTAATGTTAGGTTTATTGTTAATTATTTGCATTAGCAAGAGAAAGTTGTGTGAGTGTTTCACACCAGACTTTTAGTTATATACTGTACGGAACGATATGTGTAGAATAAATTAATTGAAAATTAACAATTATTTATTAGAGTAATTAAACACATAGGAAGTGTCTTTACTTTTGTAATATAACTTATAATACATATTATATTATATAAATAGATGCAAGTAAGAAACACCTGATCGCCTGGTTCGTTATATATTCCCTGAGAGGCCCTTAAGGGGATTCTATCGCTAAAACGTACCTACCGTTAATGTACTATTCTTCTCCAGTTGCACTCCTTCAAATTTCATACACCTTCTTCTAACACCGTACCGTCATATGAAATTTAGTGAAAATAACACGCTTGATTAAGTGATACTGCTTTAGAACAAAACACGTGCACGCTTATTTATTTACCTACACATACATACGTTTACATACACACACATTTACAAATAACGGGTGATTCAAAAAGAGCGCCGGTTTTTAAACGGCTGGTAAATTTTTGTTTATCGGTTGGCAACATTGTTAGACCTCATTTCTATTTCGGAGGACATTCCGATTGACGATTCAGTTGTAGTTTCTCTTGTTCGCAGTGTAGTACTCTCGCAGTCTGTGTCTAACCATGGAGAAGTTTACTATTGCACAACGAGTGTTAATCGTCAAAACATTTTATCAGAGTGGAGAGAGTTATGCGGCTACTGTCAGGCGACTTCGCGGTACTCTAGGACGTAATGAAGCACCGAATGAATCAACAGTTCGCAGGCTCATGAAAAAGTTTTTTGAGACGGGTTCAACAGTCGACCTTAAAAGTTCTGGACGTCGTCGTTCTGGCCGAACTGAGCAGAACGTTGCGTTGGTTCGTGACAGTGTGGCTGTTAGCCCAGCAAAATCAATACGTCGCCGTTCTCAACAATTGGGTTTACGATGTTCTTCTGTACGGAGAATTCTTCGGTACGATCTCCAATATCACCCGTATAAAATTCAGTTTCTGCACGAGAAACAATGTTGTTGCTCCGTGAACGGTTCCAGGATCGCATCATTTCTCGTAATTCCGACCATCAATGGCCACCAAGGTCGTGTTACTTGACGCCTTGTGACTTTCATCTTTTGGGTCATCTGAAGTCATTGGTGTATGCCAATAAACCCCGAAACATCAATGACTTGAAGGAGGAAATTCGACGGGTTATCGGGCAAATGGAAGTCGAAACTTGTCGTGCAGTAATATCCAATTTCATGGACAGAGTTGATGCGTGCCAGCGCAGTAGAGAAGGACACATGCATGACATCATTTTTCATACATGAAATCGGAAGGTAAGATGAACTTGTTGATGTATTTATTTTCAGTTTTTCAATAAAATAAATCTCTTAATTTGATATATCAAAACCGGCGCTCTTTTTGAATCACCCTATATTATCATCTGCTCTCCGTTTACCCGATTACCTTACTGCAATATCATATTATTAAATTTTGTTAACTGATATAGCAATCTATTCACAATAAAACTTTTAACAGATTTTGAAGAAGCCTTAAAATTAAATTACCTATACATAAAAGTTCCTTTCGATCAAAATTGAGTCTTCGTTTTTAAATTAACTTAATTATAAGTATACCCTCCCCTGAAGAAAGCATAGCATCTAATACCGTGTTTAAAGAAGCATTATGAGGTGTAGCTATTAAATAATGAGACTGACGTTGTAAAAAATTATATTTTAATTTTATACAACCAACCGGATTGGTCTAGAGGTAAAGTCGTCGCCAAAATCAGCTGTATAAAAGCTGATTTTCGGAGACGAAGGTACCTGGTTCAAATCCTAGTAAAGGTAGTTACTTTTATACGGATTTGAATGCTAGACAGTGGTTACCGGTGTACTTTCATGGTTGGGGTTCAATTAACCATACTCTTCCAGGAATGGTCGATCTGAGTCTGTACAAGACTACACCTCATTTACACGTCATACACATCATCCTCATCTCATTGGGTCATGGGGTTGCTTATTGTTCTGAATTGAACAGATTGCAACGTACACAAATTAGGGAATGCAAAAAGAAATTTATACATAATCACTTATTGTCACCTTCAATATACACTCCTTCTTTATCCCTGCAACGCTCCATGCGAATTTTCCATGGTTGGAAATAGTGCTGGAAATCATCTTCTGTCAGCTTCTTCAGGACACGTGCTGCTTTCTCTTTTACAGCTTCCACAGACTCAAATCTTATGACTTTTAATGCAGATTTCACCTAAGGGAACAGGTAGAAGATAATAACATGTGATGTAACGTGGATTTTTACTTATGATCCGCAAACGAAGCGCCAATCCATGCACTGGAAGAGCCGAACTTCACCGAGAGCCAAAAAAAAACTCGAATGAGCAAATCAAAATTTAAATCAATGATGATTGGTTTTTTTATATCCATGGGATTGTGTACCTTCACTAAGTTCCAGAAGGTCAATTAATTAATATTACTACTTTGAGGTACTTTCTAAACTACGTCAAAGAGTAAGGAAAAACGTCCCGAAATGTGGACGGACAAATCATGGGTTCTCCACCAAGACAACGCGCCAGCTCATTCCGTGTTATCTATCAAGACGTTCCTAGCCAAGTACAGCATCTCAGTGTTAGAACATCCACCTTATTTACCAGATCTTGCACGATATGACTTATACCTGTTCCCTAAGGTGAAATCTGCATTAAAAAGGACAAGATTTGAGTCTATGAAAGCTGTAAAAGAGAAAGCGGCATGTGTCCTGAAGGATCTGACAGAAGATGACTTCCAGCACTGTTTCCAACAATGGAAAATTCGGATGTAGCGTTGTAGGGATAGAGAAGGAGTGCATATTGAAGGTGCAAATAAGTGATTATGTATAAAAAAAAAAAAAAAATATTTTACAACGTCAGTCTCGTTATTTAATACCCACACCTCGTATCATAAACATAATGTGATTTATAATATGCATGATTAAAGACTATTAAAAGTCTTGTGTAAATTACTCACAGAACTTTCTTTTACCACTGTAAATAATAAAAATTATAACCTATGTTTAATCATTACAAAACAAAATGTTTAACATTACAAAACAAAACAATTCCTAATTTTAATCATGAGTGAATGAATGATACAAAATGAAAATCAATCTTTGTAGAACTTCAAAATTCAGAAAATCCACAAACATGGTCTAAAATTGGCTCTATAGATACGAGAAAAAACTTATGATTAACAAAAGTTATATATTTAATTTTTTACTTTGACAAGAGAAAGTCGTGTGAGTGTTCCACACCAAATTTTTTATGTTGAGATTGAGGAATTTCAAATTGAGTAATCAGCTTTGTAACTTTTAGTGCGACATTTTAGAAAATCAAATTATAATTCTGGACAGCATATTCTGAATTTGTTTTTATAACTACTGTGTTGAACTGAACTTAATTTTTTCTTTATGATTATGTATTTATCTTAAATGTTAACCTACCGGGTTGGTCTAGAGGTAAAGTCCTCGCCGCGAGTCAGCTGTTTAACAGCTGATTTTCGGAGACGAAGGTTCCTGGTTCAAATCCCAATAAAGGCAGATTCTTTATACAGATTTGAATACTAGACAGTGATTATCAGTGTACTTTGATGGTGGGGTTTAATTAACCATACTCTCCCAGGAATGGTCGGCCTGGGTCGGTACAAGACTTCACCACATTTACACGTCATACATATCATCCTCATCTCATTGGGTCATGGGGTTGCACATTGTACATTAAATTGTGAGCAGATGTACACATTAGGGATGAAAAAATTAATAAATGTTTAAAAATTATATAATTTGATTAGAATATTTTATATAATTTTTGTGTATTTATTTACTTTTACATTACCGTAATGCTTCCATTCCTTCTAAAATATTCTTTCGAATCCATGAGCTTTGGATTGATACAGAAATTAATAAAATATGATCATGAAATATTTCAATTTCGTTTGGTTTTTGTTTTGGTTTTTTAACGTCAAATATTATGACAATCCCATGTGTGGTAAAGAGACGTATTTTTTAACGTTACGTAATATAATACATCTCATTGTGAAGGAATTAATTTATTTGTATGGTACATTATCATACAAGAAGATTTTAAATAAATAAGTCGATGAATTAATCTAATATTTATTACTGGGAAAATATAAAAATATCTCGTATTTGTGAGAATGAATTTAAAATGAAGATGTCTGCGGTAAATTTCATTCTCTTAGTCAGCAGTATGAGAACCAAGAAAATCTAAAAGGACCTAAGAGTTAAAATGAGACAATAGAATAGAAAAGAGAAGAAAAGGTGAAAAGACTGTCAACATAAGAGGAAATTCATGACGCAATAATCTGACTCGAGTAAAAGAGAAAAAGCACCGGGTGTGGGTGGAAGCGACACTTCTTCAAATGAAACCAAAGTGAAACCCATACAAAGAGATCAAACTACCTTTACCAGTTCCAAGTTTGATTAGATGCGACTTTATATTGTATTACTACTATTGAGATCCATACTTTATAGAATTTCATTGATTTACTAATAAATTGTTGGCAGACCACACAAATTTTCCCTCGAATCTTAAGGGGGTAATCAACTCAAGAAGATAATTTTTTTAAATTTTGATGGTTTTTACAGTTATTTGAAGTTTAAAATTTTCTGAATCACAACATTTGTTTACTTTGTTTGTACGTTGACAAAAAGTTATAAAAACATCTGTTTAAAATAAAACTCATTAACAAGGCGAGGGAAATTATTCCTTCAACTTTAAGTTTTCCGGGAATGTAGTTTTTATACGACTGTACATTCTTGGGAATTCAATAGTTTGGTTAATATTAGAGATATTTGGATGATATTTTTTTCAAATGTTCATAATTTCTTGCTCTATTATTTGTGGAATGATTATTACAAAACCCTTAATAAAGGGACTTAGTTAAAAAATAATTTGTGAATACATAAAATAAATGTTTTTGAAAGTATGGTTTTTCTTTAATAAAATTCTTGTAAGAAAAAATACATACAAGAGCATACAACAGATAATAGAGAGCAATTTTCTGTATTTTGTAGCATAAGAATCATGTTGATATCTTTCTTGGTTCCTGAGATATTTGATTCCCCGTAAAAGCTCGCTTTTCCAACCTCACCCTTATATTAGGGGCTGTAATTAATTTTTTGGCTTGGTTCAAATGGTAGATCATTACTAGTAAATTACTCTTTCATTTAAAATAAGTAATGATAAATTATAGCCAGAAGTTTCGATTTTCATTTTCTAGGTTGACTACCCCCTTAACACAATACTACATTATTATTACTTTAAAATAGTTCTGTTTCTTATCACATAGTCAGTCATTATATGACTGAAATTTTTAGGAGAAGAAGACATGGAGGTGTAAAAAAACACTAGTCAGAGTTATCTCCTCTAAGAGTAATGAATTTCATTATACAGCCAGACCCTGTAGTGAATGAAGTAAAGGTGTCATTTGCAGGGTGGAAAAAGATGCTTTTCGTAAGGCCTGGCATGCTGATAAGCATACCTTTACACCCAGTAAAGAAGGCATTGGTAAATAATTTCTATCCTCGTTTACTTAGTAAAGTCTCTAGAGGTTCAAACCAGCCTTTTGGCTGACGACCATAAACAACAACAACACATTATTTTACGTGGTTTTGAAAAACTAAAATAAAAACTCTGGTGTGAAACACTCACACAACTTTCTCTTTCCAATGTAAATAATTAACAATAAACCTAACATTATTAATAAAATATTAGAAATAAACAAAAAACTAACCTCAAAAACATAACCTTATTTTAATCATGAGTGAATGATGCAAAATGAAAATCAACCTCAGTTTGGCTTAGAAATACGGAAAATCACTCTTTCTCTCTAAACTAGGCTCTGTAGAGAAAAATGCTTTAAATAAAAGTTGTAGATCTTTTAATTTTCTATAAATTTAATTCTATACACTTTTGTCGTAAAATGCATACTAAGGCCGAAATCTTAAAAAAATAAATTTTTCACACATTTTCGTGAGAAAAAAACAGAAAATTGCAAATTACCGCTAAACTAAGCGTTACACAAAAAATTGTTTGAAATAAAAGTTGTAGAATTTTACATTCTCTACAACTTTTATTATATAAGTTTTTGCGCTAAAATGCATATTAAAGCTGTAATCTTAAAAAAACAACGTTTTTACGTGAAAACAGCCTCACCCAGAATTTCAGCAAACATGACGCCTACCCTATCTTGTAGAGAATAAAAAATTAAGTAAACCAGGCGATTTTTAAAAAAATCGTAGGACCAGTTTTTGAGAAAATCGCAAAAAAGTGAAAAATTACACGAATAAACTACCACTTCCGGTTGACTGATTTTGATGAAAATGTTCGTGTCGAGTCCGGTAGTGGTACGTAACTTAAGTTTCAAGTTTCAAGTTCGTACGATGTTCCGTTCTTGAGATATTCTGTTCACATACACACATACACACACACACACACACACACACACACACACACACACACACACACACACACACACACACACACACACACACACACACACAGACCAATCGCTAAAAACATGTTTTTTGGGTTCAGGGGGTCTGAAAACGTATAGATCCGGTGAAAACTTGATTTCGAAAAATCGACATGAAAACAATACTTTCCTTCCTATATATTCATATAGGCAAGAGAAAGTAAAAATTAAAACATTTCTGCTCGGTGGTTATCCACCCTTAAGGCCACAATCTTAGAAATTTTTTTTATTTTATATGAGAGAGAGCAGAGGCTCTCCAAGAATTTCAGTAAACGTTTATCCTATCGTGTATTACATAAAAAATTTAATTGATGAGGCAATTTTAAAAATACTACGTCTG
The DNA here is from genome assembly GCA_035578175.1 of Catonia carolina. Lineage (NCBI taxonomy): Eukaryota > Metazoa > Arthropoda > Insecta > Hemiptera > Achilidae > Catonia > Catonia carolina. The sequence continues at coordinate 20,620,082 of JAQMRL010000015.1, forward strand.
CTAGTTGACCGATTTAGTTGAAAACGTTCGTACTGGGTCTTTTAGTGGTACACTTTGCTTAAGTTTCAGGTTTCAAATTCGTACACTATTCCGTTCTTGAAATATTTTTTTCATTCTTAAACATAGAGACAGACAGACACGCGCGCGCACACACACACACACACACACACACACACACACACACATATATATATATATATATATATATATATACAGAGTGATTCAATAAGATGGAAACAATTTCAATAAGCTGTACTTCCTGAACTACATGTTATATTTTAATTCTGTAAATTACATTTGAAAGAGAAAGTTTTAAATTTTAATTTACGTACATGAAAGTTTATAGATGTTCAATGTGTCCTCCTCCGGCTGCACGTACAACATCTAGACGGTAACTGAACTCATCCCAAACTCTCTGACGCATGTCTTGGGTCACTGAGTTGACTGCAGCTGTGATACGATTCCTTAGTTCATTCAAATTGGTGGGAAGAGGTGGTATGTAAACTGCACTTTTCACGAACCCCCACAAGAAAAAGTCACAGGGTGTGAGATCTGGAGACCTCGGTGGCCAAAACTAAAGTGCAGAGTCATCATTCGCCATGCGACCTATCCATCGTTGACGTATGGATTTATTTAGGAAACGCCGAACATTGCGATGCCAATGGGGTGGAGCTCCGTCCTGCTGGAAAATGTAATCTCCTGAATCTTCATTCATTTGAGGAAATCCACCCCATTGGCATCGCAATGTTCGGCGTTTCCTAAATGAGTCCATACGTCAACGATGGATAGGTCGCATGGTGAATGACAACTTTGCACTTCAGTTTTGGCCCCCGAGGTCTCCAGATCTCACACCCTGTGACTTTTTCTTGTGGGGGTTCGTGAAAAGTGCAGTTTACATACCACCTCTTCCCGCCAATTTGAATGAACTAAGGAATCGTATCACAGCTGCAGTCAACTCAGTGACCCAAGATATGCGTCAGAGAGTTTGGGATGAGTTCAGTTACCGTCTAGATGTTGTACGTGCAGCCGGAGGAGGACACATTGAACATCTATAAACTTTCATGTATGTAAATTAAAATTTAAAACTTTCTCTTTCAAATGTAATTTACAAAATTAAAATATAACATGTAGTTGAGGAAATACAGCTTATTGAAATTGTTTCCATCTTATTGAATCACTCGTATATCATGAGCTTATAACATGTTTTTTGATTCAGAGGACCTGAACACGTGTATGTCCGGTGAAAACTCGATTTTTAAAAATCGACATAAAACAATACCTTCCTTCCCTATGTGTTCATAATAGAGCAAGAGAAAGTAAAAAAGCAGCAGGCCTAATCAAGTGGATAATGGACGTTGGGAGAGAAGTTGTAGAAACTATGGTTACACCAATGGTTCAATAATTAATTTTTCAAGCCGTCTACCGGTCCGATGATTAGTTTTTCCAGTTGTAGATCTATTTTTTTTATTTGTACATTTTCATATTTTATTAGTTTTTATTTTGTTTCTTATATACCTACTTTTACGATATCACACTATTTTAATGGCCTTCTTAGTAGTTTAATTAATAAATTAATTAATTTTTCTTTTTTTAATCCCTAATGCGTTTGTTGCAATCTGTTCAATTCAGAACAATAAGCAACCCCATGACCCAATGAGATGAGGATGATATGTATGACGTGTTAATGAAGTGTAGTCTTGTACAGACTCAGGTCGACCATTCCTGAGAGAGTATGGTTAATTGAACCCCAACCATCAAAGTACACCGGTAACCACTGTCTAGCATTCAAATCCGTATAAAAGTAACTACCTTTACTAGGATTTGAACCAGGAACCTTCGTCTCTGAAAATCAGCTGATTTTGGCGACGACTTTACCTCTAGACCAACCCGGTGGGTTAATTAATATTAATGGATAAAAAACAGCAATTGTATTAGCCTATTCCAGGAATTTGGAGTACTTCAGTTCAGGCATTTATTTGTTTAAAAGGTAATGTTACAGTTCTTTTGGACTTGTGGTAACCGTGAAGTAATAATTGATCTCAATAAAACCAATTATGCTACTAGGAACGCTGGAAAAAATTAAGACTAGAAAACCAAATTTTAAATTTTTTCAGAAGTCATTTTTCTATTTTGAGGGGCGGTTCGTTAATGTACTACTCCCATTCCATAAACACAGAATTATGTCACCACATCTATTAAAGCTTTCACTGCCGGGTCCAAACACCCTTCAGAGTCGGGGATGTTTTCCCTGTGCCGGCTCCGTATATGCTTCGGGTCTGCCTAGCATGCTCTCATATCTCTTTTTAAAAGCCGGCAGTAAACCTATCATTACTATTTTGACCTTGGCGCACAGTAAACATTCTTTTCTTCTTTTTTTATTAAGTCACGGCTTTCGCAAAAATCTTACACTTTGTACGTATATTTAGAGTAAATACAATAAAAAATGGTAAAACATAAATCGGCACATGAAATCATGTAACGAAAATAACGGTGGCAGCGAAAGGGTTAAAACATAAACTTAAATATCATATCCTATCAATTTAGAAGCAAGAACTTGAGAAACTTTTCCAAGTTTTAAAATAACTGTTCTCTGGTTAGTTTTTATTTTTCTCTCTGCAATAGTTTAGGCCTACCTGGTTTTTATGTTCATTTATCGAATTTTAATTCCCATAAAGTTAAAATATAGCTACATTTTGTTAAATAAAATATATTGTAAAGTAGTTATAGTTATAAAACAAAAGTTTTTTTAATTACTACTGTTATTAAAATTAAAATGCATTATTACTGATATTTATGTAAATGTAATTTAATTTATCATTTATTTTTTGCTTTTAAAAAAAATTGTTTAACGTAATCCTTGTCACCTATTTAACTGTAGTAATTTCAGTTATTAATTTGTACAGTAGTTATAAGTATTTAAGTGATTAAATTTTTTCAGTATACTCCAATGCGCGGACAAAACTCTTTGTGAAAAAAAATTTTGCGTATAAATATACTTAGTTTAAAATATTGTATACTTGTACAGCTTAGCTTAATTCAGTAATAAAGCGTAATGTATATTTAACTAAATAAAATAAATAAATAATAAGTATTTAAGGAAATAACAAATAACTTGAATTACTAATACATTAATGTAGTAGTAGCATTGATAGAAAGTAAACACAGAAGCACTAAATTAATTTACCCTTGAACATGGGAAACCATAGTTGGATAGATTACTTTTCCCAACATTAGTAAATACAAATCATTTTAGATTTTTTAAGTTATATTTAAGAAATTGTATTGTAATGGGAAAATAAATAAATAAATAAATATAAAAAATGCTCCTACTATCAATCCGGTAAAGAAGTATTTGATGAGGAGAATTAATTTATCGGTAAATTCAAAGCAAGTAAACCGCGAGATGACTTAAGATAGATCTAAGTGGTGTCGTCTTAAGGGAAGTGGGAAATGCGATATATCTCAGGTGGCCAGGTGGCTGTGAAAGCGAACCTCTTGCTAGAAATGTACAGCACAACGAATTTAATTAAAACAAACAAGGAGAGAGTATCGAATACTATACTTCTCCAGAACTAAGCGAATGAGATTGCTCACCAGGACTCGGTGTAGGAATACAACGTTCTGCTTAACAAACCGACTTTGTTCCAGTATCAACCTTCTTCAGTAAAACTAACTAGCTGTCGCCCTTTACCAAAACTTGTTTCCTTCGGAGTCCCTAGACGGGATTTCTTGACGCTTTCACAAGCTTTACGACGTCACTACAAGAATTCTCTTACATTTACCTGTTTATGTTTTCTCTCTAAAATAACATTCCAGATTAAACACAGTAGACGTCTGATTGTTTGTCAACTTCAGAACCGATTGGGTAATGAATTAATACTAATGATGAATTACAGACTCGATCAATAATAAATATATTAGAGAGTTAAAAATCCGAACCAATTGGGACCATAGGTAGTTCGGATTACCGATTTATTCGGATTTTCTAACATAATCTAGAAATTTAGATCCATAGTTAAGCTTTTTAAAAAGGTTCAAATAAATAAAAACAAACACTTCTTGGTACTTAGTATTTAGTCATGGGTTTTAATGAACAAATATGTAAGCGTAGTGTGTAGAAATGCAGAGGTAGAAGAGTACTATACTTTCACCAAAAATTTTAAACGGTGCTTACTTCTTGTAACATGTTACAGAATATGTTTTTTTAACGAATGTTTATAAAATATATTACCATTCATACCATGTAACATGTTATCATAAAATATGTTACCGTTCTTTACTTTTCCCGTTCTCGCTCTACTTAAAATATCGATAAAATCCTCGGATGGTGTTCGAATTTTTGACGTTTCGGATTATCGACGCTCTACTGTATTACAGAACAATAAATTTAAATTAATTTTTTTTTTTTAGGTCATCAGCCGAAAGGCTGGTTTGAACCTGTAGAGGTTTTACTAAGTAAAACAAGGAGTGTTAAAAACATTTCTTTTGGATAAATACGTTTATACGAATTTATAAGAGCGTTAAAAACTGCATATGCCCATTGAATGAGATTTACTTACCAGCCGAATCCAGGAATTGTGTTACACTATTGAAATATTTAAGAATCTTGGTCAGCTTCTTACCTGCAGAAATGAAGAAAAGAAGATAAATAATGAATTAAATTTAAATAAATACAATGTAACTTACAATAAAATCCCGATCATCCGAAACTCGCTTAACCGTAACCTTCCTTAACTGAAAGGAATCCTATTCTTCTGGTTTCAATGTGTTTTCAAATAAGAATGGGATCTTTATTGAACAATCTGTAATTTCATGAGAATATGTACACGTGTACATTTTGTAGTCATCCTATAGAAATGTAATTATACATAAAGCTTTAATTAAAATCAAATTATTGTACTACTAATTATAAATTCAACCCATCTTCCCTTAGGTGTCTATGTTAACAGATATTTATTTAGTATTCTGCCCGTGTTTGCACCGACTCTGTTTTGAGTTAAGTACGTGAATTTGTTTTTAAAGCCGCCCCCAACAGCCCGACACATTCTCGTAGCTCCACAGTATGGCTTAAATAAAGTGCTGTTTGTTTGTTAGCTTGTTTCTACCTTTTGTTTTTGTTTGTTTTTGTATATATATATATATATATATATATATGTATTTACATTGCATATTATATAAAAACAATGGTTCCTAGCTGTTCTGTTACATTTTTTTGTATTAATATTTTTTCTCTTCTTTTCAGTTTTTATTGTTGACGATATTGTCATCAAGCGTTGGTGTTTCCCATAACATTTCCTACTATATTAGTACTCTTATTTTAACTATTAATTACATAATTTTAATTAAATTTTTTATCCATTTTTACTTTCTCTTGCCTATATGAATATATAGGAAGGAAAGTAATGTTTTCATGTCGATTTTTCGAAATCGAGTTTTCACCGGATCTATACGTTTTCAGACCCCCTGAACCCAAAAAACATGTTTTTAGCGATTGGTCTGTGTGTGTGTCTGTGTGTGTGTGTGTGTCTGTGTGTGTGTGTGTGTGTGTGTGTGTGTGTGTGTGTGTGTGTGTGTGTGTGTGTGTGCGTGTGAACAGAATATCTCAAGAACGGAACATCGTACGAACTTGAAACTTGAAACTTAAGTTACATACCACTACCGGACGCGACACAAACATTTTCATCAAAATCGGTCAACCGGAAGTAGTAGTTTATTCATATAATTTTTCAGTTTTTTGCGATTTTCTCAAAAACTGGTCCTACGATTTTTTTTAAAATCGCCTATTTTACTCAATTTTTTATTCTCTACAAGATAGGGTAGGCGCCATGTTTGCTGAAATTCTCGGTGAGGCTGTTTTCACGTAAAAACGTTGTTTTTTTAAGATTACGGCTTTAATATAAATTTTAGCGCAAAAACTTATATAATAAAAGTTGTAGAGAATTTAAAAACCTACAACTTCTGTTTCAAACATTTTTTTGTATAACGGTTAGTTTAGCGGTAATTTGCGATTATCTGTTTTTTTCTCACGAAAACGTGAGAAAAATCGATTTTTTTAACATTTCGGTCTTAGTATGCATTTTACGACAAAAGTGTATATAATTAAATTTATAGAAAATTAAAAGATCTACAACTTTTGTTTAGAGCATTTTTCTCTACAGAGCCTAGTTTAGCGTGAAAGCGTGATTTTTCGTATTTTTAAGCCAAACTGAGTTCGATTGTCATTTTGCGTCATTCACTCATGATTAAAATAAGGTTATGATTTTGAGGTTAGTTTTTGTTCATTTCTAATGTTTTAATACTAATGTTAGGTTTATTGTTAATTATTTGCATTGGCAAGAGAAAGTTGTGTGAGTGTTTCACACCAGATTTTTAGTAAACAGTTACTGGGATAAGTAATTATGAAATTATTCAATTACATTTTACTGTAATAATTTATCTCCCTATTTCAAACCTAACGAAAACATGTTTTTTAAAACCGAATTTGAGTATTTCCTCACATATTTCAGAAATGAATTTCGACGTTTAGAAAAAAACAATATACATTTTCAATGAATAAATAAATAAAAATTTGTTCAATTTTATTTGTTAGTTTATTTATTTAAAGTCGCATCAACATCTTGGTCATTAGTGATTTTTATGGGTTTTGGAACTGTAACGGAGGGCTTTAACGGGTTAAAATTTCCAGACACAAGCGGGAAATCAAATTTCGTTTGATTTTGTTGATTTTTTATTCGGTTTTTCAGCTTATTTTGCATAAAACCTATTCAATTAACGCCCTAAAAATGTCTGCATAAGTTCATTTCACAAGGGAGGGGCTGAATTCCAGATGAAATCTTTCTCTAGCCGGAAGCGATTCCGGACCAATGTTTGGTTACCGCCACCCCTTTTAATTAATCATTTACTGTGTTGCCGGCCTTTAATACTTCTTCCGCCCTTTGGCGGCGTACCTTTCGGCTGCGCACCGACAGAAGCCTTTGTCATCAAGGTCGAGCCAGTAACCGCCTCCTACCACAGCGCTTTCGGTGACTATAAAAAGAGCGCTCCACTGAGCCGAGGGATTCAATTCCGATCCAGATACAGAGAGATTCACTTCCCCCAGTCTACAGCATCGATAAAACGTCCACCACCACACACGGCTACCAAACTCCAGCGAAGACTAATCGACGACCCCGCAAGAGAGAAGATTATGCTTCCGCTCGCCGACCCGTCACCGTAAGCCGTTGACCGGACCGCCATCGCCCGCTGACGCGAGCGATGCCCACAGCGGTCCCTCGACCGAGCCTTGCGTCCACCGGATCTGACGAAGCAGCCATCGACGCACTACTGCAAGGGAAAAAGATGATGTCTCCGCTGGACGACGACACGCCGAGTCGCCCAGCCCTTCGACCACCACGACGACTACGACCGACGCTGCACATCTAGACGACCACCGCTTAAACGGCCCTTTTCAGGGCCACTAACACTTAAAGGTTTTACCTTGCCACTTAATGTCGCCATCCGGTGACTGTTTATATCGTGACAATATCTAAAACGGAAAAGTGTTCGAGAATTCTCGAGAAGGACCAAAAATTAAAAGGTGTTAATGTAAATAATAATAGTTAGTAGTAAATGATAAATACGGTTTCTAAGAAATAGAAATATAACGCACAAATGGTTATGTATAGTATAGATCAGTGTTTCCCAACCGGTGGTCCGCGGACCAAAGGTGGTCCGTGAGAGCCTTCGGGGTGGTCCGTGAGAGTCCCGTGACTACTTATAAAAAAGTAATATTTTTCCGTGATTAAATCACTGCTTAAGTGCTACAGTTCAGATGGTGAACTCTGTTAAAATTAGACTCCGAGCACGAAACACTACTTTATAATAACTGAGGTGCGTTGTCTGTTAAAAGGCAATATGTTAGCACGCTTATATGAGTTAACAGAGGAGTTAAAAGTATTTTTTATTGAGACTAAAATGCAACATTTCTTGGAATAACTGAGTGAACCAAACTTTGAGATTCGACTCGCGTATAAAGTGGATGTTTTTGGCCACTTGAACCAATTAAACTTACAACTTCAAGGTTCTGGAAACGAAAATTTGGAAGGTGTTGGTAATATATTTGCATTCGAGGACAAACTTCGTGCGTTTTTGTGTAAGCTTTTATCACTGGTTAGTCAAAGTTGAAGAAAAAAACTTTCAATCGTTCGCGAATTTCAAAGCTCTTGCTAACAACGAGGATTATGTTACTGTTACAGACCAGGTGGAGCACAACATACTCGGCCACTTAGGCAACCTCAAAAGTGAATTTGCTCGTTATTTCCCGGAATATGGAAGCAGTGAGACAAAATCTTGTTATTTTTGATAATTGTTATTTTCGACTAAGTAAATTCTGTATTCCTTATTTTATTAAAAAACAATTTACAATTAAAAAATATTTTTACTTTTTGTGATGTAGGCCTACAATGTACCCTATTTTCTGAAAATAACAATTATATGTTTGTAATAATAGTTTCTTAATTAATAATAATAGTTTGTTTCTGAAAATTTGTTTTATTTAATCAGCTTTTAATTTAGTTACAACTGATTAGATATATGCAATAATGTAATGGGTGGTCCGTGGTAGTTCACTTTCAGGCTGAGTGGTCCGCAGACTACTGCGGGTTGGGAACCACTGGTATAGATAGATTTTGAGAAATATAAAAACACCGACAAAAATTCTGATTAAATTTTCCCTTCTTCCTGTTTTTTTGTTCTTTTACATTGACATTATTTTTTTTCTATATTATATACATACATTTTTTTTATTTTTCCCTGTCACAATGACTTTGAGGTTATTCTACGTTATCAGCTTAAGATTTAAGTATCATCTTTTATCTCTGTCGCACGAAATTCTCCCTCTTTTTCGATCTATCTATTGTTTCTGGTAATCCGCATCTGTAAGAGGATTCTCCTCTGTTTTAACTCGTCAGCAGTACTTCATATATATTGAGAGAAAGGTGGGGAAGGAACTGAGAGACTGAATCTGCGTGTATACATCCATTTTTAAAGTCCCCCATACACGATCAGCTTTCTGGTTGAATTGAATTTTTTTTTTTTTTTAGCAGTATAGTTTTTCTTTTGCAATCAGTTAATAAATAGGCCTACAATAACTTTAAGCAAATATGAGAAAATCTGAGTAATGTCCTTAGAATTAAAACACAAACGATACTCAGTAGTGTGTTTGAAAAAGACCAAACTGTGAAGAAACAAAAAATATATCTATACAAAATCAAACTTGATGAACCGTGAATCAACATCCCGAAACACAAAGTGTTGAAGTTGGAGATGACAATGACTATGGTAAAGATGAAAACGACGCCAATTATGAGATGCTGATGATTAGGAGTTGAAGTAGAAAAGATAAAAAAAATTTAAATGACTAACAAAATCGTAGAGGTAAGTCCAATGGTTTAAAGCGTTTTAGTCTGTGAGTATCTTCGCTGTTGTCAAGGAGGCTAATCGCTAATGGATTCTGATGGTCTTCTAGTTTTTGTAAATGTTTTTCGCTATTTTGTTTAATTTCTTCTTTTATGAAGGGCAGGTTTAGGTCATTGTGTAGTATTTCATTTGTTACGTACCATGTGGCTGCAGTGATCAGCAATTGCAATTTAAAATCTAGGAAAATTTGACGGTCAGACATAAATGTGGTGGTGGATTGCGTCTGGTACGCAGCTCAACGTTGGCAATTCAAGATACCCGTTGAATTAATATTTTTATATTTTGAATGAATACTTTAATCATAAATTGCATACTAAGGCTAAAATCTTCAAAAAAATCGATTTTCTTACACGTTTTCGTCAAAAAAAAACCGAAAATCGCTAATTACCGCTAAACTAAGCGTTATAAAAAAAATTTTATTAGCAAAAGTTATAGGATTTTAAATTCTCTACAACTTTTATTACATATAATTTTGCGCTAAAATGCATATTAAAGCCGCTATCTTAAAAAACAATTTTTTTACGAGAAAACAGCCTTCCCAAGAATTTTAGCAGACGTGGCGCCCACCCTATCTTGTAGAGCATAAAAAAAATTAGTAAATGAGATGATTTTAAAAAAATCAAAGGAGCCGTTTTTGAAAAAATCGCAAAAAAAGTGAAAAATGACACGAATTAACTACTACTTCCGGTTGACCGATTTTGATGAAAATGTTCGTGTCGGGTCCGGTAGTAGTACCTAACTTAAGTTGCATGTTTAAACTTCGTACGATGTTCCGTTCTTGGGATATTCTGTTCACACACACACACACACACAGACAAATCGCTAAAACATTTTTTTTTGGGTTGGCTCTGAAAACGTGTAGATCCGGTGAAAACTCGATTTCGAAAAATTGACATGAAAACAATACTTTCCTTCCTATATATTCATATAGGCAAGAGAAAGTAAAAATTTTAATCTATTTATGCACTGCTGTGTTTAAAATTTGTCGCTCCAAAATGTAAAATATGCCGCAACACTTTATGAAAAACAGCAGCAAAAAAATTACACGAAAAGGGTATTTGTACGGTGAAAAATGTGTAATTTTATACAGCCGTACCAGTTAAGTCACCGCAATGCTACCAACCTCTCTTCTACAGCAAGCAAATATGAGTAGTATCTTATCATGCACGAGGGTTATCTAGAAAATAACCTCCGTTTTGAAATAAAAAAAATCTGGTGTGAAACACTCACACAACTTTCTCTTGCCAATGCAAATAATTAACAATAAACCTAACATTAGTATTAAAACATTAGAAATGAACAAAAACTAACCTCAAAAACATAACCTTATTTTAATCATAAGTGAATGACGCAAAATGACAATCGAACTCAGTTTGGCTTAAAAATACGGAAAATCACGCTTTCACGCTAAACTAGGCTCTGTAGAGAAAAATGCTCTAAACAAAAGTTGTAGATCTTTTAATTTTCTATAACTTTTATTATATACACTTTTGTCGTAAAATGCATACTAAGACCGAAATGTTAAAAAAATCGATTTTTCTCACGTTTTCGTGAGAAAAAAAAACATAAAATCGCAAATTACCGCTAAACTAAGCGTTATACAAAAAAATGTTTGAAACAGAAGTTGTAGGTTTTAAAATTCTCTACAACTTTTATTATATAAGTTTTTGCGCTAAAATTTATATTAAAGCCGTAATCTTAAAAAAACAACGTTTTTACGTGAAAACAGCCTCACCGAGAATTTCAGCAAACATAGCGCCTACCCTATCTTGTAGAGAATAAAAAATTGAGTAAAATAGGCGATTTTAAAAAAAATCGTAGGACCAGTTTTTGAGAAAATCGCAAAAAACTGAAAAATTATACGAATAAACTACTACTTCCGGTTGACCGATTTTGATGAAAATGTTCGTGTCGCGTCCGGTAGTGGTATGTAACTTAAGTTTCAAGTTTCAAGTTCGTACGATGTTCCGTTCTTGAGATATTCTGTTCACACACAGACACACACACACACACACACACACACACACACACACACACACACACACACAGACACACACACAGACCAATCGCTAAAAACATGTTTTTTTTGGGTTCAGGGGGTCTGAAAACGTATAGATCCGGTGAAAACTCGATTTCGAAACATCGACATGAAAACAATACTTTCCTTCCTATATATTCATATAGGCAAGAGAAAGTAATAAAACGAGTGAAGATACAAAAACTTCATTATATACATATTAAAACTACAGTTTTTCTCTATTTTTCGACATAGTCGCCAAACAGATTCAAGCACTTGTCGTACCTTGGAACAGTCTTTGAAATACCCTCTGCATAAAAATCTGCCGCCTGTGAATGCAGCCAACCATTTACGGCGTTTTGAAGCTCTTCGTCATTGGCGAACCGCTGAAATGCAAGCCACCGCTTCATGTTCGGGAACAGGTGAAAGTCATTAGGAGCCGAGTCCGGGCTGTATGGGGTTGATCGAAAACTTCCCATTTAAACTTGGCCAAAAGTTCATTTGTTCTTCGAGCTGTATGAGGGCGAGAAAACAAATAAACTTTTGGCCAAGTTTAAATGGGACGTTTTCGATCATCCCCCATACAGCCCGGACTTGGCTCCTAGTGACTTTCATCTGTTCCCGAACATGAAGCGGTGGCTTGCATTTCAGCGGTTCGCCAATGACGAAGAGCTTCAAAACGCCGTAAATGATTGGCTGCATTCACAGGCGGCAGATTTTTATGCAGAGAGTATTTCAAAGACTGTTCCAAGGTACGACAATTGCTTGAATCTGTTTGGTGACTATGTCGAAAAATAGAGAAAAACTGTAGTTTTAATATGTATATAATAAAGTTTTTGGGGGAATCCTTGGCAACAAAGTGTCGGAAAAGACGACTGCAATATTACGGACATCTAATAAGGTTTAGGGATATAGAAAATGAGACCTACAAGTTGATCAGAAGCCAGGAAGGACTTAAAACCAGAGACAGATGGTTGAAGGAAGTGGAGGAAGACCTCATAACGTTAGACATCTCGGGCAACGACATTATGAACAGAGACATTTTTAGGCACACGATTAAGACTTTCGGGAATTTCCATTCTGCTGAGTCCAAGACTAGAATCTGGACAGAGGAGGAGAGACAGGTGGTGAGTAGGAGGAAGAGGGAGTACCACGCAAGGAGGCGACAGCTCCCAAAACAGCTTAAGGGAAAATGAATTTAATTACATAACTACTCTTAAAAGGGCTATACAATAATAAAAAAAATTTTTTGTATCTTCACTCGTTTACTTTTTATTTCAAAACGGAGTTTATTTTCTGGGAAACCCTCGTATCATTTCACGAAGGGTCCATTACAATCAGTACTGATGTTGGCACTACTGTTTCATTGTTAAGACATTCCCCCCAGAACTTTCTGTCGACCGACACCATTTTTGCCGGAGCAGCAAAAATAGATTCCAATTACAACTTTTTTCTTGGAAATATTTCTTACTCCCTATTTACGCACAGCATAAATCTCATACATAAAAAACACTTTTTTCAAGTCTCGATGACATAGTTTAACTGTATACGTCACGTTTTTGATGTGGTTTAATTAAGTATTCTTACTGTTGTTGTTGTTTAGGTTGTTTAGGTCATCAGGTTGTTTAGGCTGGTTTGAACCTGTAGAAGTTTTAATAAGTAAATCGAGGAGTGAGGTGGTTAACAATTTGCCTTCCTCACTTAGTGGAAAAGTACACTTATCAGCATGCCGAGCCCTCTGAAAAGCATATATTTTCCACTGTGCAAATGACACTTTTACTTCATTCACCGCAGGGTCTGGCTGTATAATGAAATCCATTACCTTCAGACGAGATAACTCTGATTAGTGTATTTTACACACCTCTACCTCTTCTGTTCTTAAATGATTCAGTCATTTAATTGGCTGACCATGTGATAAGAAACAGAACTATTTATTTTAGCCCTGCAACTAACAGATTGTGTAAATAATTTGACACGCCACCTGTCATTCTTACTGTATTAAGTATTTAAGTATAAGTATTAATTAAGTATTGAAATTGTTTGAAAATCTACACGTAGACCACGCGACAATCAGTTTCTAACTGATGGAAAGTTTATTCAAACGTGTGTAGCCGTGTTCGGCTCGCAAGGTACATTTATTTTTGTGACAAACAAGTTCGATCGTGTATGAGGGACTTAGCATTAAATCAACCATCCTTCTCCCGTATAACCTCAAACTCTCCGAGCACTCACTCTCTCTCTCGCAACCATCTTTCCATCAACTAGACCCACAAGTCTTTTTCATCCGTTAAACTTTTATACGAACCCAATCTATACGAAAACAGTTGTTTTCTAATAACAACTGTTTTTCTTTCCTTGTAAATAATAAAGAAATCAATTATTAAACTTTAGTAAATGACCAATTTATTTTATGTCCTCTCCATTTTATCTGTTGTGTAAAACGTAAAATTATATTACTTCTGATAAAAATTATGTGCTCAATTATATAACACTTTTGATAAATTGTGTACTCGGATTTTCACTTTTTACGTTTAATAATCTTTTAAACTGCCCATAACAGACAGGTGGAGAGTCAAATTATTTACACTCAATCTGTTCGTTGCAGGGCTTAAATAAAAAGTTCTGTTTCTTATCACATGGTCAGCCAATTAAATGACTGAATCATTTAAGAACAGAAGAGGTAGAGGTGTAAGAGACACTAATCAGAGTTATCTCCTCTGAAAGTAATGGATTTCATTATACAGCCAGATCCTGTGGTGAATGAAGTGAAGGTGTCATTTGCAGAGTGTAAAATACGTGCTTTTCACAGGGTATGCTGGTAAGTGTACTTTTCCACTCAGTGAGGAAGGCCACCTCACTCAGTGAGGAAGGTAAGCCACCTCACTCCTCGTTTTACTTAGTAAAACCTCTAGAGGTTCAAACCAGCTTTTCGGCTGATGACCTAAACAACAACAATCTCTTAAAATTACAAAAAGTGTTCTTCGGAAAATCTCATATTGTGTTTTATGTTTCTCGTTCTAGAACTATTTCATAGCCAGTTTTGACTATTTCCTTTTTATATCGGGTGAGTCCCGGAAACCAAGTGATTTTGGAGTGGCCGTTAAACAGCCCTTGTAATAGTTGTGGGGCGTACAGCACGTATAATCCCCTCCTCGTTTCATAGCATTTTACTAACTTAAGTTATTAGTTATTAGTAATGCTCGGATTTTGCATATTTTGCATATCTTTTTTTTAAGTTCTAAAATAAGTTTATAATCCGTTTTGTGTGTTTTTGAATGATTTGCGACCAAAAAACCCCAATTTTATTTTGAATATTTGTGCATATTTCGGACCCTTTTGCATATTTGTGGTATTTTTGCATATTTTAAGCATATTTTAGGCAAATTCCAGAAAACTTGTAAAAAAACAAAAGTATTTGTGAAGGCACCGAGCAGAATAAGGGCATTCAAGAATGCTTATCCTAACGTTCCTCTCCCACCTCAATCTATAATCACAAGATGGGGTATCTGGATATCTGCAGCCAATTACTTTGCTGAACACCATGAAAAAGTGAAGGAAATAATTATTGGAAGTTTTGATGAATCAGAGAACCAAGCAATAGCTCAAGCTAATGCTGCACTAACCAGGTCTTCAGTGGTTCAACAACTTGCTTATGTTCATTCAAATTTTGGATTCATTCCCGATTTAATTACAACATTAGAATCAAAAGGAATGATTCTATGTGATTTAGTCGGCCTCATTGATAGGTTAAAAGAAAAAATTAAGAATGGGGAGGACCTGTCGGCGAAAAGTTGAGGAACGAATTGGACGCTGTGTTGAAGAGAAACCCAGAATGGAAGGCAGCTCAGGATGTTTCAAGAATTTTGAAGGGAGATCTTGCGGATGAAATGGAAATGCAAATGAGTGACCTCCTAGGAATTTCAGCTCTGAAATTTCTACCAATTGTTTCATGTGATGTTAAACGCTCCTTTTCAGCAATGAACAACGTCCTGTCTGACAAAAGACGAAGCTACAAAGTGGAAAATTTGGAAAAAACTTTGATTATTTTATGCAATTAACATAGTTTATTTATTTAAAACTTCAATTTTTTAAAATGATTACGGTTAAAGTGGTTAAATTATGATTAGATTAGCGTATTCGTTATTTAAAACATTTCATAAATATAATGTATTTAAAAGTTAAATTAATTAAACAAAATTATTAAAAATAACTTTGTTTTTATTTTTGCATTAATTTTTGCATATTTCAACTTTTTTGGTGCATATTTTCTCTTTTTTGGCATATTTGCATGCATATTTTGGGTCAAGAAAGTGCATATCGATCCGAGGACTAGTTATTAGTCGGTTCCAAATTGAAATTAAATGTAAGGGATTACCTCCAACGAGTGACATTCGCACAATGTATGCTTGCTCTTTATGAACAGAATGAAAACATTTTGATGGCAAAGAGTGGCAAGACCCATTTCCACCTTAAGAGGGTAGTCAACTCAAGAAGATGATTTTTTTTTTAAATTTCGATTGTTTTTTGCATTTATTTGAAGTTTAAAATTTTCTGAATCACAGCATATGTTTACTTTGTACGTTGACGATAAGTTATAAAACCATTTTTTTAAATAAAGCTCACTAGCAAGGCGAGTGAAATTATTCCTTCAACTTTAAATTAAGTTTTCCGGAAATGTATTTTTGCATGATTGTGCATTCTTGGGAATTAAATATTCTGGTTTGTATCGGAGGTATTTTGATGATCTGTTTTTTTCAAATGTTCATAATTTTTTTCTTTATTATCTGACGAATGATTATTACAAAAAAAACTTAGTAGGGATTCAGTTAAAAAATAATTTGTGTATATAAAATAAATGTTTTTGAAAATACGGTTTTTCTTCAATTAATTTCATGTAAGAAAAAGTATATACAATAGCATACAACAGATAATAGACAGTAATTTTCTGCATTTTTTAGCACAAGAATCATGTTGATATCTTTTTTGGTTCCTCAGATATTTGATTCCCCGTAAAAGCCCGCTTTTCCACCCCCACCCTTATATTAGGGGCTGTAATTATTTTTTTGACCTGGTTCAAGTAGAAGATCATTACTAGTAATTACTTTTTCATTTAAGATATATAACGATACATTATAGCCTGTAGTTTTCATTTTCATATTCTGGGTTGACTACACCCTTAACCCTTGTACTTTTTTAGTAAAGGGTAGTTTATTTTTAAAAAACTGATTGCAAATAATGTTATTTAAATAAAAGACAATTTTAATCATGAGTGGATGACGCTAAATTAAAAACAACCTCTGTTGGTCTGAGAGTATTACATAAAATGTTTAACTGCTTGAAGATTTGTGATAAAAGTAGTTCAGTTGGTTTTACCATTTATTTAGAAATTCGTTTAACTAAAGTAATCCCCATAAGGCTTAATTTTAATTTATGTGAAAATATTCGGTTTATTTATTTATTATATTTTTTACTTACTCTTGCCTATATAAATATATAGGAAGGAAAGTATTGTTTTCATGTCGATTTTTCAAAATCGAGTTTTCACCGGATCTACACGTTTTCAGACCCCCTGAACCCAAAAAACATGTTTTTAGCGATTGGTCTCTCTCTCTCTCTCTCTCTGTGTGTGTGTGCGTGTGTGTGTGTGTGTGTGTACAAAATATCTCAAGAACGGAACATCGTACGAACTTGAAACTTGAAACTTAAGTTACATACCACTACCGAACCCGACACGAACATTTTCATCAAAATCGGTCAACCGGAAGTAGTAGTTTATTCGTGTAATTTTTCAGTTTTTTGCGATTTTCTCAAAAACTAGTCCTACGATTTTTTTTTTTTAAAAATCGCCTGGTTTACTCAATTTTTTATTTTTTACTAGATAGGGTAGGCGCCATGTTTGCTGAAATTCTTGGTGAGGCTGTTTTTACGTAAAAAAGTGTTTTTTTAAGATTACGGCTTAGCGATTGTTTTCATGTCAAGCAGAGAAAGCAATAATAATATGTATTATAGCTCAAAAATTGATATAGGTAATAAAAATGTAGAGAATTAAAAATTCTACAACTTTTATTTCAAACATTTTTTTTGTATAACGCTTAGTTTAGTGGTAATTAGCGATTTTCTGTTTTTTCTCACGAAAACGTGTGAAAAATCGATTTTTTAGATTTCGGCCTTAGTGTGCATTTTACGACAAAAGTGTATATAATAAAACTTATAGGAAGTTGAAAGATCTACAACTTTTATTATAGCATTTGTTTGTACAGTGCCTAGTTTAGCGTGAAAGAGCGATTTTCCGTATTTTAAGCCAAACTGAGGTTGATTTTAATTTTGCGTTTTTCATATATGATTAAAATTAGGTTATGTTTGTTGTTTGTTTATTTCTAATGTTTTATTACTAATGTTAGGTTCATTGTTAATTATTTGCATTAGCAAGAGAAAGTTGTGTGATTGTTTCACACCAGATTTTTTATGTTATATTGTTCTACAAGTTGTTTTAATATTTTTTTTTTTTTTTTTTTTTTTTTTTTTTTTTGGTTTAACGTCCGACTGTTCTGCAATTACTGCTAATGCAGACGGTGAATGATGAAATGATTTTTTGTAACGTATGAAAAAATGCCGTGCCTGAATGGGATTCGAACATAATAATTCTTACCACTAAACATTATGTTATTACTATTTTAATTAAAGTTTCTTGGTAAGTATACTTACCAGGACTTAACATGAAAAAAGAAAACTTACTGTTCTAGCACTAGAAATACATTTTTCAAGTCCCTGTAAAGCAAAATTTATTATTTTACATGCATATTTTTCCCTGTAGTACTGCCCTATAAAGGGTTAACTGCTTGAAGATTTGTGATAAAAGTAGTTCAGTTGGTTTTACTTTTTATTTAGAAATTCGTTTAAGTAAAGTAATCCCCATAAGGCTTAATTTTAATTTATGTGAAAATATTCGGTTTATTTATTTATTATATTTTTTTAGTTAAAGGAAGGAGAACAATTGTAAGAAAGAATGCCTCACTTTAAGATTAATTCAACAATAACGTAATTGTATTGTTATAGCGAATGTACTGCATAGGAAAACAGTTAACTCTATGAAGACAAAGGACTTCATGAACAATAGCTTTTTCCACTGTATCTCTGAATTATTTATTTATTTATTTTGCATTCAACCCGTTTATTAAGTTTCTTTTTTACTTCATTTTCCTTTTTAAAAAATTTCTTGTACAGTTATTTACTCTTTGTGGTTTAAATTTCATAGAAATTAATAAAGTAAAATCGGTTTAACATGCACACGGTTTATACGATTTTCTATTTAATACGCGGTTTTTATGAAGTCCTTAAAGTACTAAGCATACAAGATATTCCATTTTAAAACGCGTCAATTTCCGCGTATTACGCTCTTTTTCTATTCAATATATTCTAAATCAGGTGGAGTGTCAAATTATTTACATTCAATCTGTTCTTTGCAGGGCTAAAATAAATAGTTCTGTTTCTTATCACATGGTCAGTCATTTAAGAACAGAAGAAGTAGAGGTGTAAAAGACACTAATCAGAGTTATCTTCTCTGAAAGTAATGAATTTCATTGTACAGCCAGACCCTGTGGTGAATGAAGCGAAGTTGTCATTTACAGAGTGGAAAATATGTGCTTTTCAGAGGGCCCGGCATGCTGATAAGCGTACTTTTCCACTCAGTGAGGAAGGCATAGGTAAACCACCTCACTCCTCATTTTACTTAGTAAAACCTCTAGAGGTTCAAACCATCCTTTCAGCTGTTGACCTAAACAACAACATATTCTAAATAAAAATTAATACTGAGTTTATTTTATGTTTAGTTTTTGTATATTGTTCATTAAAGTTATATAGTGCAGTAAGTTTAATGTGTATCAAATGCATAAATAAATATTTAGTAATAACATTTTTTAACAAAGTGCCATTGCTTTGCCAACAGTTTTTGTAAATGTAATTATAAACTTTAAGTAAAGGTGATAAAAATGTGAGAAATTACATTTTTATAGAATGACAATATAAAATACACTCAGCATTGCGTTTCAAAAAAAAAAACAGAACAAAAATTAGACAAAGTATAAACTAAACTTGACTATGAAATTGTGCATTAAGTTATTATTTTGAAACAAAAAACACTTAAAGCTGAAGATGACGATGACTGTAATTTTTTTTACTTAATTTATTTTGCAACTGTATAGAAACAACCAGCAAAAATGTTTACAACTAAATTTAAAAAAAAAAACAAATAAACGCGTTAATGGCTTCTAGGAGGGCACCATCCAGTGATGGCTCTCCAGATAACATTAATTGAGTGCAATTTTTAATTTATAATTTTGTACACGTTATAAATGTTAGAGTTTCGTTAATGTATCATGTCTCATGTCTCTACCCCATCGGCTTTTCAGTAGTCTTAGTGCGATTCCTGGTAGGTCTGCAGAATTCATGTTGCATATTAAGGGATTGTTATGATTTTGAAGTTTGTCTTTGAACCTTCGGTACAATTGAATGAATTCGATGACCATGATGGAGATAATAAAGTAAAATTTTATTTAAATTGTTTAAAAAGTAGTTTTTTTATAATAGGTTAAATAGCGCAAATTTTTGAACCCTATCTTGGGATGTTTTGGATGCCCTGACACATAGTACAGTATACTATTATAGTGGGATATCGTTTAACTGTTTCTGTATTTTAAGTTTATTTTATTTTTTATTAATTTAGTTTATTTAACCTGTGAATTCTCTTTATTTTGAATAAACTTCTCTGGTTAGCGTTTTTGTTTGACCAAAGAAATTATTATTAACAAAAAATGAATAAATTTTTATTTGTCAGCGACTAAAAAAGGAATAAACATCGTCAAATACAGATATACGTACGTTTAAATCTATTTTACCAAACAATTTTTGTTTACAATTAAGTTTTCACTAAAACAAAACAAAATAACTTGTTCATTAAAGTAATGTTCATTAAAATACTGATCATTTGTTCATTAAAGTAGTATGAAAAATAAGAAGGTACCAGTTATGGCCCAGGGGAAAGGGTAGATCGAACCCACAAGGTACCTTGTT
This sequence comes from Catonia carolina, assembly GCA_035578175.1. Classification (NCBI taxonomy): domain Eukaryota; kingdom Metazoa; phylum Arthropoda; class Insecta; order Hemiptera; family Achilidae; genus Catonia; species Catonia carolina. Next base: position 20,640,624 of record JAQMRL010000015.1, read on the forward strand.
CAATTTGTTTTTATTAATAACATTTGTTTTTGTTTAGGTCATCAGCCGAAAGACTGGTTTGAACCTGTAGAGGTTTTACTAAGTAAAACGAGGAGTGAGGTGGTTTACCATTGCCTTCCTTACTGAGTGGAAAAATATACTTATCAACTTGCCGGGCCCTCTAAAAAGCACATATTTTCCACTCTGCAAATGACACCTCACTTCATTCACTACAGGGTACTTAAAGTTCCAATTGTACATTGAAATTCTAAGTTATTCATTTACACTAATAATATTACATAATTTTAAATACTACACACATTACATTTAAAGTGCATTCCTTGTTAGATAATTTAATAACTCCTGATCAAAATAAAATGCATGTTTTGTTAAAAAAAGAATTAAAACAAGTTTTTATGTGTCTCTGTGTACAATAGAGCATATTCATGGCAAAATATTTTTTTTAAAGAACATGCTTATTGTAAACACGATTTTTAAATTGTTTACAAAATTACTTTACTTTCGATAAAGATGAACATTGTATTTTTAGGCAGATGCATCTCGTGAGCACAAAAAACAGCAATGAGTCTTCACGTACAGGCTGACATTGTTTATTGTATTAATTTTTTGCTGGTTACATCTTCTAGGGTTAATACTATTGTTTTTTTTGCATTTCAACTAGATAAACAAACAAACAAAGGATTTGTTGTACTAAAAAAGGAGTGTTGTCAACCTTAAGTACTAATCATACCATAAAACCGGGTGGTGAATAAAACTGAAATTTTTATACCAATAAAAATTGACTCTAAATTGGATATTATACTATGTCATTATATAAATACAATAAATTTTCATGTTTAAACTAAAGTAGTATGAAAAATAAAAGGGTACCAGTTATGGCCCAGGGGAAAGAGTAGATCGAACCCACAAGGTACCTTGTTCAATCTTTTTATTAATAACATTTTTTGTTGTTTAGGTCATCAGCCAAAAGGCTGGTTTGAACCTGTAGAGGTTTTACTAAGTAAAACGAGGATGGTTTACCATTGCTTTTCTCACTGAATAAAAAAGTACACTTATCAACATGCCGGGCCCTCTAAAACGCACATATTTTCCACTATGAAAATGACACCTTCACTTCATTCACCACAGGGTCTGGCTGTATAATGAAATTCATTACTTTCAGAGGAGATAACTCTGATTAGTGTCTTATACACATCTACCTCTTCTGTTCTTAAATGATTCAGTCATTTAATTGGCTGACCATGTGATAAGAAACAGAACTATTTATTTTTGCCCTGCAACGAACAGATTGAAGGTAAATAATTTGACACCCAACCTATGTCTTATGGGCATAATAACATTTAAATATAATTATTTTTGAAAACTACTTAAGAAGGTAGTCAATCCAGAAAATGAAAATCAAAACTCTGGCTATAATTTATCATTAATTATTTTAAATAAAAGAGTAATTTACTTGTAATGATCTTACATTTGAACCAAGCAAAAAAATTAATTACAGCCCCTAATATAAGGGTGAGGTTGGAAAAACGGGCTTTCACGGGGAATCGAATATCTCAGGAACCAAGAAAGATAACAACATGATTTGTATGCTACAAAAAAAAAGAAAATTGCTGTCTATTATCTGTTGTATGCACTTGTATGTATTTTTTCTTACAAGAAATTTATTGAAGAAAAACCATATTTTCAAAAACATTTATTTTATGTATTTACAATTTATTTTTTAACTAAATCCCTATTAAGGTTTTTGTAATAATCATTCTACAGATAATAGAGCAAGAAATTATGAACATTTAAAAAAAACTATCATCCAAATACCTCCAATACAAACCAGAATATTTAATTCCCACGAATGTACAATCATGCAAAAACCACATTTCGGAAAAACTTAAAGTTGAAGGAATAATTTCACTCGCCTTGCTAGTGAGCTTTATTTTAAACAAATGTTTTTATAACTTTTTGTCTACGTACAAACAAAGTAAACAAATGTTGAGATTCAGAAAATTTTAAACTTCAAATAAATGTAAAAAACAATCAAAATTTAAAAAAATCATCTTCTTGAGTTGACTACCCCCTTAACTGGGGTTCATAGAGCAACGAATGAAGAACAATTACATTTTTCAGATTTTCCCGCGGTCAGGGTCGGATATATATGTGGGTTCGAGGGTTAATTGATATATTTATATGACCTTGAAAATGACGGTTTGATTTATTTATTTAAATAATGAATAGGCTTATAGTTGTTATACATAAAAATTATTGTTCATATTTTTGAATAAATAGGGGTCGCCTTGCCGATAGAACACGCAACTTGATTTGACATAAGTAACTTTTATTTACATAAGAAGAGGTAGTACAGTATTTCATAGCTACTTGATGTCGTGTGTAAAAAAAAATCTGGTGTGAAACATTCACACATTTTTCTCTTTCCAATGCAAATAATTAACTATACAATTTAACATTAGTAATAAAATTTTAGAATTAACAAAAAACTAACCTCAATAAACATAATCTAATTTTAATCATGAGTAAAAGACGCAAAATGAAAATCAACCTCAGTTTGGCTTAAAAATACGGAAAATCACTCTTTCACGCTAAACTAGGCTCTGTAGAGAAAAATGCTTTATATAAAAGTCGTAGATATTTTAATGTTCTATAAATTTGATTATATACACTTTTATCGTAAAATGCATGCTAAGGCTGAAATGTTAAAGAAATCGATTTTTTACACATTTTTGTGAAAAAAAAAACAGAAAATCGCTTATTACCGATAAACTAAGCGTTATAAGAAGAAATGTTTGGCATAAAAGTTGCAGGTTTTTAAATTTCCTGCAACTTTGATTTTATACACTTTTGTATATCAAGGCCGCAATCTTAAAAAACGAAATTTTTTTCTACGAGAGCAGTCCCACCAAGAATTTCAGCAGACATGGCGCCTACTCTATCTTGTAGAGCATAAAGATTTAAGAAATGAGCGAATTTAAAAAAATCGTATGTGGCGGTTTTTGAGAAAATCGCAAAAAAGTGAAAAATGACACAAGTAAACTACTACTTCCGGTTGACTAATTTTGATTAAAATGTTCGTGTCGGGTCCTCTAGTGGTATCTAACTTAAGTTTCAAGTTTCAAGTTCATACGATGTTTCGTTCTTGAGATATTCTGTTCACACATATACACACACACACACACACCAATCGCTAAAAACATGTTTTTTGGGTTCAGGGGGTCTGAAAACGTGTATATCCGGTGAAAACTAGATTTCGAAAAAACAATACTTTCCTTCCTATACATTCATATAGGCAAGAAAAAGTAAAAAATACAGAAGGAAAGTAATAATGTTGCTTAGGTATTATAGAGGTAGTGCAGCAGAATGTAGAGTGATGGTATTGGGTTCGATTTCAATTAAAATAAAGACGATTTAACGTATTATCACCGGATGGCGACATTAAGTGGCGACCTTTAATTGTTGGTGGCCCTGAAAAGGGCCGTTTAAGCGGTGATCGTCTTGATGTGCAGCGTCGGTTGTAGTCGTCGTGGTGGGTGAGGAGCTGGGCGACACGGCGTGTCGTCATCCAGCGAAGACATCATCCTTTTCCCTCGCAGTAGTGCATCGATGGCTGCTTCGTCGGATCCGGTGGGCGTAAGGTTCGGTCGAGGGACCGCTGTGGGCATCGCTCGCGGCAGCGGGCGATGGCGGTCCGGTCGAGAGCTTACGGTGACGGGTTGGCGAGCGGAAGCATCATTTCCTCTCTTGCGGGGTCGTCGATTAGTCTTCGCTGGAGTCCGGCAGCCGTGTGCTGTGGTGGATGTCTCGTCTGCTGTCTGAATCGGAATTGAATCCCTCAGCTCAGTGGAGCGCTCTTTTTATAGTCGCCGAGAGGGCTGTGGTAGGAGGCGGCTACTGGCTCGGCCTTGATGACAAAGCCCTCTGTCGGTGCGCAGCCGAAAGGTTCGTCGGTGCACCGCTAAAGGGTTTGTCGCGCCGACAAAGGCCGGAAGAAGTATTGAAGGCCGGCAACACAGTAAATGATTAATTAGAAGGGGTGGCAGTGACGGCATTAAAACCCCATTGTTATTTCTCCGTTATAAACCGTGGTTGATAGATATAAAGTTCTTGATGTAATATTTCTGAGATAATATGAATAAGGAAAATATTTCTAACGGGTTACTGACGGTGGTCTATATCTCAATTTTATCAATTGTTATACAATAGAGATAAGATATTTTTATAATTAAAATTGTGTGTCACAATTTAAAGCCATCCTTTCAATTCATTGGTCAGTAGGGTATGTACCTTGCAGATATAATATAACCGAAAACCAGCGAAAAGGAAGCGAATGATAGCAGACAAGAAAAGAGGCTGCTACGCTTCGAAAAACTCTTACAACCTGGGTAAAAAGAATCCACTGTCAATCCAAGGTCAAATATTTTGATATCTTGGTAAATCCTGCGTGTCTGTAGGAAAGTGAATGCTTTAGAACAGTGGGCATCTGTTTTAAATATTGATGAAACGACCAAGGACCAGCCAAATGTTTTTTATTTAGGTCTGCATTGTCGACTGTAAAAATTTATACATAACAATCATGTTGTCCCACTCGAAAATAAGATCTGCGTACAAAAAAATTATTCTCTAGAGCTCGCGGTCCGCAAAAAATGAGTCGGGGATCCACCAGTTTGTGACCTCTACCGTAAAATGACTGGAGGATTGGTTTAAGAGCAGCAGAAAGATTTAAGAGAAAGATCCTCCTTCAGGTAATTCGTCTGAATGTAATAAAAGATAAAGAAGTGAATTAAAAGTTGTAGGTTTTTTTATTTCTCTTAACTTTAATTACTTCTTCGTAATGAAATGTAATATACTAAGGTCGTAATTTTTAAAAATCCAATTTTCGTACCGATTTTAATGAGAGAAATACAGAAAATAACTAATTGACGCTAAAATATGCTTTGTAAAAAGAAATATTATATAAGAATAAAGTCGTAGCGTTTTTAATTTTAAACTGTGTTAATAATATATTTTTGTCCTAAAATCCATATTAAAGCCACAATCTTACGGAAATAATTTTTTCCATGACAGCACGGCCTCCTGAAGAATAAATTCGTTCCTCTACGATTTTGTAGAGAAGGCTACGAAAAATCGTAGGAGCCCGTTTTTGATGAAATCGCAAAAATTAAAAATTGCACGAATAAACTACTATTCCGGTTGACCGATTCAAAGGAAAATGTTCATGTCGAATTCCCTAGTGGTACCTAACTTAAGTTTTACGTTTCAACTTTGCACAATATACCGTTCTTCAAATAATTTGTTCAAACAGACAGACCAAGCACTAAAAGCATGTTCATGGGGGGGGGGACGAAAACGTGTATTTCCGATGAAAAATTGACATGAAAACAACACCTTTATCGCTATATATTGTGACACTTATCGCTAAGATCCATTTCGGGATCTAGGTGCTTAAATAATTAATACACTAAAGTATAAAATTACAAGTTTTTATTACAACTAAAAGATTTACAAAATAAATAATCAACTAATTATAATGAAGTAATACAATAAAATGACTTAAATAATTTACTTAGTACTACTTACAAACAATTATATAGAATGCACATACACAATAAAAATTATACACAATACACATATAGGGTGATTCAAAAAGAGCGCCGGTTTTTAAACGGCTGGTAAATTTTTGTTTATCGGTTGGCAACATTGCTTGACCTCATTTCTATTTCGGAGAACATTCCGATTGACGATTCAGTTGTAGTTTCTCTTGTTCGCAGTGTAATACTCTCGCAGTCTCTGTCTAACCATGGAGAAGTTTACTATTGCACAACGAGTGTTAAATGTCAAAACATTTTACCAGAGTGGAGAGAGTTATGCGGCTACTTTCAGGCGACTTCGCGGTACTCTAGGACGTAATGAAGCACCGAATGAATCAACAGTTCGCAGGCTCATAAAAAAGTTTTTTGAGACGGGTTTAACAGTCGACCTTAAAAGTTCTGGACGTCGTCGTTCTGGCCGAACTGAGCAGAACGTTGCGTTGGTTCGTGACAGTGTGGCTGTTAGCCCAGCAAAATCAATACGTCGCCGTTCTCAACAATTGGGTTTAAGATGTTCTTCTGTACGGAGAATTCTTCGGTACGATCTCCAATATCACCCGTATAAAATTCAGTTGACGCAACATTTGAAAGTGGCAGACCACCAGAAGAGACGACAGTTTGTTGACTGGGTATTGAGAAAACGGCAGGATGATTACACCTTCGCAAACAAAATCATTTTCAGTGATGAGGAGCACTTCCACTTAAACGGTTTTGTTAATAAACAGAACTGCCGTATGTGGGGTTTAGAAAACCGCACATACGGAAACTTGTCCCGCATAGTCGAAACTTGTCGTGCAGTAATATCCAATTTAATGGACAGAGTTGATGCGTGCCAGCGCAGTAGAGGAGGACACATGCATGACATCATTTTTCATACATGAAATCGGAAGGTAAGATGAACTTTTTGATGTATTTATTTTCAGTTTTTCAATAAAATAAATCTCTTAATTTGATATATCAAAACCGGCGCTCTTTTTGAATCACCCTATATATACAGTAGATAGAATAACAGTAGTTGACCTGATCTAACGTACCGATAGCACACGCCATAAACACTCGTCAAAGATAAAACGAATACTAGCTCACTGACCGCACTCAAGTATCTCTTTATATAGGTAGATCAAAGAGATAGTTCTAGAAAAACAGAAATATTCGATATTAAAATCATTTTTATTGGTTCTCGAAAAATCATAACAAGACACAATAGAATAAAAGGTGTTATAGGTACCCAACCGACTCTTTCATAAATAGTTGTACAACAAAGACCCTACCTTATTATACACGGCCCTTTTTAAATATACTTTTATAACTAACCCTACCCACCGGGTTGGTCTAGAGGTAAAGTCGTCACCAAAATCAGCTGTTTAACAGCTGATTTTCGGAGACGAAGGTTCCTGGTTCAAATCCCAGTAGAGGTAGTTACTTTTATACGGATTTGAGTGCTAGACAGTGGTTACCGGTGTACTTTGATGGTTGGGGTTCAATTAACCATACTCTCTCAGGAATGGTTGGCCTGAGTCTGTACAAGACTACACCTCATTTACACGTCATACATATCATCCTCATCTCATTGGGTCATGAGGTTGCTTATTGTTCTGAATTGAACAGATTGCAACTTACACACATTAGGAATTTTTTAAAAAACTAACCCTATTGTTACTTTGTCACACTATTATTTACTATTTAACATTCTATGAATTACTAGAAATTTCTCGCACCATCTCCTCCTCGTTATCGTCACAACATTTTTATATAGGGCAAGAGAAAGTAAAAAACTTACATAACAGACTTGAACCATTTAAACACTTTTAATTAGTATAAACCAAATGAAGTATATAAATTAAATTTACTGAATACATCCAAAATTTAAGACATAAAATACTTTCTTTAAAAAGAAAAGTTAAATTACATTCTTTCAGTTAAATAGGCGCAACCAGGAGATGTAATTTGTTACACATTTCTTAAAGTACTAAAAGGAGAAATTCAACAAAAGTAGTTTCTTTATATATATTTTCTAGTGGTAAAAAATAAGTGTAACATTATTTTTATAAAGGTGTGTAAATGTTCAAGTTGATGAGTGGTTGTACCAATTTATGAACCAATTTTAATGCGGAAGGGTAGTTTATTTAAAGATGCGAGGAGTTAACCTAGTAAAAGGTAACTTTACGAGTTTAACCGAAATTGAGAATGTAAAAGGTGGAATGTTTAAAGAGCAACAAAACTTGGAAGGGAGTGGTATTAGATTTCCTGTAAACGTTACTACACTATTAAAACTCCAACCCTGCATTCCAGAGAGCTGCAACAACTACTTGGTACGACTTAACATTAAATAGTCTTGACTACTGGAGAGGGTTGTAAAGTTCAAGTCTAAAAAAGAAATAGTAAGGTATACCGTTTAAACATTCTGTACATGGTTATGCCCATTTTCGTAAATCTAAGGTTAATAGAAAAACAAGCAGTATTATATCGTTCTATACGAGGTTACAATATCAAATAAGATGTGTATTACTTGTTCATACTAGTATGAAGATATCAGGGTAATGTACATTGTGTGATAAAAACCGTTACTTTAAACGATTTAAATCACTAAATTCAGAAAGGATACTTGTAAAATTTTTCAAAAATCATTTGACTAGAGAAGACTACGAGACAATTTTTTTTTTTTTTTGTATCAGACTAAAAAGAGTAGAGGACATGTTATCAGTCAATAAATTTAGATTTTTTCGCTAATTGTAGTGTTCTTGTGACGTGCTAAAACTGCCACGTTATCTTTACTACACTTGACCTTTCGGGAATGGTTATAATATTAACCATAGGAATCGCCATACCGAGAAACTTAACCTATTGTGACAATATCGAAGAATATGGCATGGTTCGCGAAATTTTTAGTAGCGAAATTTCTAGAATAAGTAATAAACTAATTATAATGAAGTAATACAATAAATAACTTCACAATTTACTTAGTACTACTTACAAATAATTATACATAAAGCACATACACAATCAGAAAATATAACAATAGTTAACCACTACAATGCCCGGATACTATAGGGTGATTCAAAAAGAGCGCCGGTTTTCATATAGCAAATTAAGAGATTTATTTTATTGAAAAACTGAAAAAAAATACATCAACAAGTTCATCTTACCTTCCGATTTCATGTATGAAAAATGATGTCATGCATGTGTCCTCCTCTACTGCGCTGGCACGCATCAACTCTGTCCATGAAATTGGATATCACTGCACGACAAGTTTCGACTTCCATTTGCCCGATAACCCGTCGAATTAAACCCCACATACGGCAGTTCTGTTTATTAACAAAACCGTTTAAGTGGAAGTGCGCCTCATCACTGAAAATGATTTTGTTTGCGAAGGTGTTATCATCCTGAAGTTTTCTCAATACCCAGTCAACAAACTGTCGTCTCTTCTGGTGGTCTGCCACTTTCAAATGTTGCGTCAACTGAATTTTATACGGGTGATATGGGAGATCGTACCAAAGAATTCTCCGTACAGAAGAACATAGTAAACCCAATTGTTGAGAACGGCGACGTATTGATTTTGCTGGGCTAACAGCCACACTGTCACGAACCAACGCAACGTTCTGCTCAGTTCGGCCAGAACGACGACGTCCAGAACTTTTAAGGTCGACTGTTGAACCCGTCTCAAAAAACTTTTTCATGAGCCTGCGAACTGTTGATTCATTAGGTGCTTCATTACGTCCCAGAGTACCGCGAAGTCGCCTGACAGTAGCCGCATAACTCTCTCCACTCTGGTAAAATGTTTTGACGATTAACACTCGTTGCGCAATAGTAAACTTCTCCATGGTTAGACACAGACTGCGAGAGTACTACACTGCGAACAAGAGAAACTACAACTGAATCGTTAATCGGAATGTTCTCCGAAATAGAAATGAGGTCTAACAATGTTGCCAACCGATAAACAAAAATTTACCAGCCGTTTAAAAACCGGCGCTCTTTTTGAATCACCCGTTACGTTGACCTGATCCAACGTAATGAACACTTTTCAAAGATCAAACGGATACTAACTCACTGACCGCCTCGGGGGTCTCTTTATTTAGGCGGTTCAAAAAGATAATTCCAGAGAAGCAGAGAAATTCCATGCAAATAATAAAGTATAATAATCTGGTGTGAAACACTCACACAACTTTCTCTTGCCAATGCAAATAATTTACAATATAATTTAACATTAATAATAAAATATTAGAAATAAACAAAAAACTAACCTCAAAAACATAACCTTATTTTAATCATGAGTGAATGACGCAAAATGACAATCGAACTCATTGGCTTAAAAATACGGAAAATCACGCTTTCACGCTAAACTAGGCTCTGTAGAGAAAAATGCTCTAAACAAAAGTTGTAGATCTTTTAATTTTCTATAAATTTAATTATATACACTTTTTTCGTAAAATGCATACTAAGACCGAAATGTTAAAAAAATCGATTTTTCTCACGTTTTCGTGAGAAAAAAAACAGAAAATCGCTAATTACCGCTAAACTAAGCGTTATACAAACAAATGTTTGAAATAAAAGTTGTAGAATTTTATATTTTCTACAACTTTTATTATATAACGTTTTGCGCTAAAATGCATATTAAAGCCGCAATCTTAAAAAGAAAATGTTTTTACGTAAAAACAGCCTCACGCAGAATTTCAGCAAACATGGCGCCTACCCTATATTGTAGAGCATAAAAAATGTAGTAAACCAGGCGATTTAAAAAAAATTCGTAGGACTAGTTTTTGAGAAAATCGCAAAAAAGTGAAAAATTATACGAATAAACTACTACTTCCGGTTGACCGATTTTGATGAAAATGTTCGTGTCGGGTCCGGTAGTAATATGTAACTTAAGTTTCAAGTTTCAAGTTCGTACGATGTTCCGTTCTTGAGATATTCTGTTCACACACGCACACACACACACACACACACACACACACAGACACACAGACACACACACAGACACACACACACAGACCAATCGCTAAAAACATGTTTTTTGGGTTCAGGGGGTCTGAAAACGTATATATCTGGTGAAAACTCGATTTCGAAAAATCGACATGAAAACAATACTTTCCTTCCTATATATTCATATAGGCAAGAGAAAGTAAAAAACCCTTTTTACTGGAAAAGTCGTAACTATTGTAAATAAGTAAATAGATCTATTGTAAATAGAATAAAAGGTGTTACAGGTAATCAACCGACCCTTTCATAAATAGTTGTTCAACAAAGACCCTTTATAAATAGGTATCCTTTTATAACTGACCCTATTGTTACTTTTTCACTTTATTATCTACTCTTTACCATTTTATGAATTAAGTACTAGAAATTTTGCGAACCATGCTCTTCTTCGATATTTTTACAATATTATTACAGTTGAACCCGGTTTTAACGGCCTTGGACTTTACGTCAACTTGAACTTAACGTCATTATTTTAGGCGTTGCGTCAAACGTTTATCTGAAAAACCCCTGTTTTAACGTCATTAACTCGGTTGTTGCGTCTAAATTTTTTCGATGAAATCATTTTTTACTTCACGTACAACGATTGTGAACTTGCCGTTATTTATCGGTAAATTGTTTGCAAAAGAAAAGTACAGTATACAGTAATATAGTACAATAGTCTTGTGAATAGTTTTTGCTTGTGCGAAGGGATTAAAATGATATTGTTAAGCTGTTCATATGTGTGTCTATGTCAAGGTCAGTTTTGGGACTGCGCCCTCTATGTGACATGTGATACTTAGTAGTTAGTACTGTACCTAACTTTCACATCAGACTATCCACATTTAAGAAAATTCTGTATAAAATTCTCTAATACTGAAGAAGGACTGAGCAAGAGGAAGATGAAGAGGACACCGTTACGCCAACATTGCAGGAGGCAATGCTAGCGGCTAAAACTTTGTTAAGATTTCACCGACACCGAGAGACATCTGCCGGTACAGAGCATCACGTGTAACAAGTGTACAACATTACGGAGAGGATTTATTTCGCAGAACGAGGTGTTCAAAAGAAAACCACTGATTTCTTCCAATAAAGTAGGTAACGTATCATTATGTAGTTTATGTACATACAAATACGTATTTTGGTTTCCGTATTTTAATACAAATTCTACCTACTTACACAAAATGGTTATTAGTCTATTTTATTAGGGTATTACGACTTAAAAATCACAAAAATAAAAAACATGTAGCACAACATTACGTAAATTATTAGTAATTTATACGAAATATTCTTAGTTTAGTTAGATTTACCTTGACACAAGTGTTAACTTCGTTATAACGTCACTCGGATACAACGGTAAAATTTAATCTGTCCTTTCAATGACGCTAAAACCGAGTTCGACTGTATTATTATTATTATTTCATTGAGTGAAAAGTTCCCAATTCTTGTCACGTTTAGGGAAAATAAAAATTACTCCAAGCACTCTAAAGAGCCTCGGAAATGGAACTGGCAACAATGGAAAATACATTATTGGTATGGCAATTTTAAAGGGATTAGAAAAATGCACGTGTTATCAAGGTAGTCGTGCTATTGAGGGTCTACACCTTCATCTAAATCTTCATACTATGTTGAGAGAGAACTAAATATAAAGAAAATATCCTACCTATATATACTTAAGAAACATTTAGTACAAAACCCAGAAATTTTATTCGATGTAGCCTAATACAATTTAGTTGCTATGCTCTGAACTTTAGAATAATTAAAAGGCACGTTTGATATGAAGAAGCTGTTTTGTTATTTATTTACGGATACTTGAATAGTTTATAAGTTAGATTAGATTTAGAATAACTTTTCCAATTTAATAACTTAAAGGTACCGTCACATAAATTACCACTAATTCCACGGGTGCTTTTAAATCGTGGTACAAAATAATAATTAATGTATAATATAAGATTATAAATTAAACGAGTTAAATGTAAAAGTAAATTTTGGTAAACTGCAATAATCTTTTAGTGAATATGTTTCTAGTAATTTTATTAATTTTTGACAGATTTTGATGAGATATTCAAAGAAGATCATGTAAACAAATAATCATTAAATGATTGTTTCCCTAGATGACAGTAGATCATGAATTAAATAACTAACTTAATAAATAACTAGATTTATATGACAAAGCACCAGCCAGCTTCAACTGTATGAACAATGTATTCAAAATTCATTAAAATTTGTCTGCTGAGATGCTACAACTTTTCCATGTTGTTTTACGGTGTTGAGTCCTGGATACACGAACAGACAGTCACTAAAAAACTGGAAGTTTAAAATGTGGTTGTATCTGAGAATCCTACTGATATCATGGAAGGACCACATAACCAATATTGAAGTCCTTCAAATAATGAAAAAAGTAAAGAAATCTTAAATACTATAAAAATTCACAAGCTTCATTCAATACTTAAAGCGTAATGATAAATAACAGTATATACTCCATCTGCCCATAATAGACAGGTGGAGTGTCAAATTATTTACACTCAATCTGTTCGTTGCAGGGCTAAAATAAATAGTTCTGTTTCTTATCAAATGGTCAGCCAATTAAATGACTGAATCATTTAAGAACAGAAGAGGTAGAGGTGTACTGTGACACTAATCAGAGTTATCTCCTCTGAAAGTAATGAATTTCATTATACAGCCAGACCCTGTGGTGAATGAAGTGAAAGTGTCATTTGCAGAGTGCAAAATATGTGCTTTTCAGAGGGCCCGGCATGCTGATAAGCATACTTTTCCACTCAGTGAGGAAGGCAATGGTAAACCACCTCACTCCTCGTTTTACTTAGTAAAACCTCTGCAGGTTCAAACCAGCCTTTCAGCTGTTGACCTAAACAACAACATATACACCATACGTCTATCCATCTTTCAAGGGAAGATACACAGTAATGGCGGCCCGGGGCGAAGGAGAACTTTTTGGTTGCAGAACCTGAGGGGACCGTACGGGAAAACATCCAATTGTACAGGGTTCCGGCCAACGATAGCCATGCTGAATCGCTAATAACAGAAGCTAAAGATTTGTATGTTAAAACCCGAAAAAGCCCAAGAGGATTTTTCTTCAATTATAGTAACCCCGAGATTTTCTGTTACATCAAATAATTTTTAAAATTAATTAAAAAATTTTTAAATTCGTTAAAAGGAACACTGTGTTATTTAAAAAAAACAAGTACAATCATAATTATGAAACTCGACACAATGATGACTTAAGAATTGAAAAATATAGTAGACTACTTCAAAGTTCTCAAAACGAATTTACTAAAATTCCGTTCGGTTTTTTAACAGATTACCATCTAAAATAAGACTCCTAAATATTTTTTAAAAAAATTTATCGGAAAGTAAAAGCTTTTTTAAATAATCTTTTTTGATAAAGATTTTAATACTGTAGTACCTGCATGTGTATAATAATATTTTTATACATTTTTATTTATAAATGTATCTTTTTTACTTAAAAAAAAACCAAGTAATTAGAGGAAAGATCCGTGGGTTTGAGGAACACCCCATTTGGTTATCCATTTTACGCGCGGGAGCTTAGCCGTTCTAGGGTAATTATTTTTTTTTAGCTTTTTATTTGTTATCGGGAACTGTACATTATTAACAACTACCCAATTTGATCGCTGCTTTCCGCTGTATTATTTTGACGTGGATTTGACATGAGTTTGAACAGGCACCCCAGTAGAGTTTGTTCATGGATGGCTGTCAGCGGTTACCATACAAAGTCGCTTGCCCAACCAGTGTTACTTAATAAATAATAGCGACTTTCTACCAGCTGACTGACTGGGCTGGCCCGGAGGCCAGGGTAAATTTAAGTAATTTTTTTTGTAAATAAATATATGTTATAATTTTAATTGAGGTTTTATTATTTATAAACAACTATATTCTGAAAGATATGGGTTGCTCCAATCTATATTACACGGAAGAATAGCTGGACAACGTAGTGTGGGGAGAAGACTTATTTCCTGGTTGAAAAATCTGAGAATGTGGTACGCGAAAACGACAACACAGCTGTTTTGAGCAGCAGTGAATAAGGTTTAGATTGTTTATAATGGTGGCTAACATCCGAAACGGATATGAACCTAAAAAAGAAGAAGAAAGAACCCGGAATTAAAATCACATTATATATTTTTATATGAAATAAATGGATAATAGTTTTTACAAGACGAGTACGTTGCAATCTGTTTAATTTAAGAACAATAAGCATTCCCATGTCCCAATGAGATGAGAATGATATGTATGACGTGTAAATAAGATGTAGTTTTTTTACAGTCTTAGAAAGTATGGTTAATTGAACCGCAACCATTAAAGTACACTGGTAACCACTGTCTAGTATTCACATCTGTATAAAATCTTTACTAGGATTTTTTTTTGGCTTTTTTACTTTCTCTTGCCTATATGAATATATAGGAAGGAAAGTATTGTTTTCATGTCGATTTTTCGAAATCGAGTTTTCACCGGATCTATACGGTTTCAGACCCCCTAAACCCAAAAAACATGTTTTTAGCGATTGGTCTGTGTGTGTGTCTGTGTGTGTGTGTGTCTGTCTGTGTGTCTGTGTGTCTGTGTGTGAACAGAATATCTCAAGAACGGAACATCGTACGAACTTGAAACTTGAAACTTAAGTTACATACCACTACCGGACGCGACACGAACATTTTCATCAAAATCGGTCAACCGGAAGTAGTAGTTTATTCGTATAATTTTTCACTTTTTTGCGATTTTCTCAAAAACTGGTCCTACGATTTTTTTTAAAATCGCTTATTTTACTCAATTTTTTATTCTCTACAAGATAGGGTAGGCGCCATGTTTGCTGAAATTCTCGGTGAGGCTGTTTTCACGTAAAAACGTTGTTTTTTTAAGATTACGGCTTTAATATAAATTTTAGCGCAAAAACTTATATAATAAAAGTTTTAGAGAATTTAGAAACCTACAACTTTTATTTCAAACATTTTTTTGTATAACGCTTAGTTTAGCGGTAATTTGCGATTTTCTGTTTTTTTCTCACGAAAACGTGAGAAAAATCGATTTTTTTAACATTTCGGTCTTAGTATGTATTTTACGACAAAAGTGTATATAATTAAATTTATAGAAAATTAAAAGATCTACAACTTTTGTTTAGAGCATTTTTCTCTACAGAGCCTAGTTTAGCGTGAAAGCGTGATTTTCCGTATTTTTAAGCCAAGCTGAGTTCGATTGTCATTTTGCGTCATTCACTCATGATTAAAATAAGGTTATGTTTTTGAGGTTAGTTTTTGTTCATTTCTAATGTTTTAATACTAATGTTAGGTTTATTGTTAATTATTTGCATTGGCAAGAGAAAGTTGTGTGAGTGTTTCACACCAGATTTTTATATGAAATAAATGGATAATAGTTTTTACAAGACGAGTACGTTGCAATCTGTTTAATTTAAGAACAATAAGAATTCCCATGTCCCAATGAGATGAGAATGATATGTATGACGTGTAAATAAGGTGTAGTTTTTTACAGTCTTAGAAAGTATGGTTAATTGAACCGCAAACATTAAAGTACACTGGTAACCACTGTCTAGTATTTACATCTGTATAAAATCTTTACTAGGATTTTTTTTTGGCTTTTTTACTTTCTCTTGCCTATATGAATATATAGGAAGGAAAGTATTGTTTTCATGTCGATTTTTCGAAATCGAGTTTTCACCGGATCTATACGTTTTCAGACCCCCTGAACCCAAAAAACATGTTTTTAGCGATTGGTCTGTGTGTGTGTCTGTGTGTGTGTGTGTGTGTGTGTGTGTGTGTGTGTGTGTGTCTGTGTGTCTGTGTGTGAACAGAATATCTCAAGAACGGAACATCGTACGAACTTGAAACTTGAAACTTAAGTTACATACCACTACCGGACGCGACACGAACATTTTCATCAAAATCGGTCAACCGGAAGTAGTAGTTTATTCGTATAATTTTTCAGTTTTTTGCGATTTTCTCAAAAACTGGTCCTACGATTTTTTTTAAAATCGCCTATTTTACTCAATTTTTTATTCTCTACAAGATAGGGTAGGCGCCATGTTTGCTGAAATTCTCGGTGAGGCTGTTTTCACGTAAAAACGTTGTTTTTTTAAGATTACGGCTTTAATATAAATTTTAGCGCAAAAACCAATATAATAAAAGTTTTAGAGAATTTAAAAACCTACAACTTTTGTTTCAACTATGTTTTTCTATAACGCTTAGTTTAGCGGTAATTTGCGATTTTCTGTTTTTTTTCTCACGAAAACGTGAGAAAAATCGATTTTTTTAACATTTCGGTCTTAGTATGCATTTTACGACAAAAGTGTATATAATAAAAGTTATAGAAAATTAAAAGATCTACAACTTTTGTTTAGAGCATTTTTCTCTACAGAGCCTAGTTTAGCGTGAAAGCGTGATTTTCCGTATTTTTAAGCCAAACTGAGGTTGATTTTCATTTTGCATCATTCACTCATGATTAAAATAAGGTTATGTTTTTGAGGTTAGTTTTTTGTTTATTTCTAATATTTTATTATTAATGTTAGGTTTATTGTTAATTATTTGCATTGGCAAGAGAAAGTTGTGTGAGTGTTTCACACCAGATTTTTTTGTTATCGGGAACTGTACATTATTGACAACTACCCAATTTGATGGTTTGAACAGGGACTCCTAGTAGATTTTGTTCATGGATGCCTGTCAGCTGGTCACCATACAAAGTTGCTCGCCCAACCGGTGTTACTTAACAAATAATAGCGACTTTCTACCAGCTGACTGACTGGGCTGGCCCGGAGGCCAACTAGGATTTGAACCAAGAATTTTAGTGTCCGAACATCAGCTGTTAAGCAGCTGAATCGCGGTGACGACTTTACCTCTACACCAATCCGGTGGATTAAATAAATAAAAATACATAAATTTTAAGTTACACAGCTGTTATTTTAAGACGACACACGACTGAATCGAACAAAATTGCTTGACCTTGAATTTAGATTTACCGACTAACCTACAGTGTAAACAATTGTATTCCATAACATCATCAACATCGTCAACATCATCTTCTTCCTGCCGGCCGCATTGGCGTAGTTGGTAGTATGCTCGCCTCTCATCAGGCGGTCTTGGGTTCGAATCCCATTCAGGCATATTTTCATACGTTATAAAAAATAATTTCATCCTTCACCGTCGGCATTAGCAGTAATTGCAGAACAGTCGGACGTTAAACCCCCCCCCCAAAAATCATCTTCCTCTACGCATTGTACTATCACCGCTATTAATTTTGTTACCTTTTCTATAACTGTTATTCATTTTGTTTTCAGTAAATGTTTTCAAAAATTATAAATAATTTAGTTTTTCTTTTCGAAGCAATACCATTGGGTATTGTCTTCGTCATGTGAACACTTTCATGTTATTTACTTATAGTTTTGTTTTTAAACTGATTGTAAATAATCTCAGATGAAAATAAAGTTATACAGTAATGAAATATAAAGAAAAATAAATTTATATTTAGATTCACATTGCTAAATCGGGCATAATAAAAGAAAGATAGTTATTTAAATTTTATATTAGTTGCGGAAATTAACAAATAACATAACTATAATAATAGGAAAAGAATTTGAAGAACAAATAAACATCACGAAAATGTTATTGTATTAGTGAATATTTACATGCAAGAAAAGTTTATTGGTTTCACAAAGTTTTAATTTTTCTTAAAGTTCAGTCAAGTTGAGTCTTTGTGACATCTATTTTTCTGTCTGTAATTACTTCTTATAAATTAGTTACATTTCTTTTCTCCCTCTCTCTCTTTTTCAACTTCATTTTCCTTCCATCATCAAATTATTTTATTTGTTTTTGATCGTCATTTTTCTTCCTTATTATATTCTTCTCTTTCTAAGCTACTGTTTTCTTTATTCGTTAAATTTTTAAGTTATTTTTTCTTATTCAAAATAAAGTTAGCGGTAAAAAAACATATTTTTTTGTTCGTGTCTAATCAGTTAATGTAACGGCGAGTAATTTAAAGTCTTTTACAATTTCTTTAACTATGTTTCTCAAGCCTTAAGGAATAATTTTTTTAAATTATAGGTCTACAAAAAAGTTATATCTGTAATAAAACTTTTTCTTTATTGAACTTCATTTATCTTTAATTATGTTAATTAATTCAAGAGAAATCTCATTTCTTATTAAAATAATTATTCTTTTAAGTTTGTTTTCTTCTATTCTGATTGGTTTAAATCACTTTGATGTTTAATTATATTTTTAGGGACAAACATTTTTTAATGACTTTTTATTTGTCAATCAGATACAATTCTCTTCATACATTCTGTACTTCAATTTTATATACAGGCTGTGCCTGAAATTTACTTTCAGAGATTGATCTTTGCATGAAATAAGGAAAACAATTCCAATAAGCGTAAATTCGAAAACTTTCATATTCTGTTTACCCGCCAGTTAGTTTTTTTAATTTTTTATTTACAACTGCCATCTAGTTTGGGACTAATAAGCCATATTTTCTTACCTAAATAGTTGTTGTTGTTTAGATCATCACCAGAGAGGCTGGTTTGAACCTCTAAGAGGTTTTACTAAGTAAAACGAGGAGTAAAGTGGTTTATAATTGCCTTCCTCACTGATTAAAAAAGTATGCACAATGCCAGGCCCTCTAAAAGCATCTACTTTCCACCCTGCAAATGACACCTGCACTTCATTTCTTACAGGTACTGGCTATATAATGATGAAATTCATTACTCTCAGAGGAGATAACTCTGACTAATGTCTTTTACACCTCAACCTCTTCTGTTATTTAATGTTTCAGTCGTGTAATTGGCTGGCCATGTGATAAAAAACAAAATATTTGTAACGTGGTTTTTACTTATGATCTGGGAACGAAGCGCCAATCCATGCACTAGAAGAGCCAAACTTCAACGAGAGCCAAAAAATCTCGAATAAGAAAGTCAAAATTTAAAGTAATGATGATTGCTTTTTTTTTATATCCATGGGATTGTGTACCTTCACTGGGTTCCTGAAGGTCAAACAATTAATCAATATTACTACCGTAAGGTACTTTCTAAAATACGTCAAAGAGTAAGGAAAAAAACACCCCGAAATGTGGAAGGACAAATCATGGGTTCTCCACCGAGACAATGCGCCAGCTCATTCCGCGTTATCTGTTAAGAGGTCCTAGCCAAGTACAGCATATCAGTGTTAGAACATCCACCTTATTCACCAGATCTTGCACCATGTGACTTCTACCTTTTCCCTAAGGTGAAATTAAAAGGGGTACGATTTGAGTCTGTGGAAGCTGTAAAAGAGAAAGCGGCACGTGTCCTGAAGGAACTGACAGAAGATGACTTCCAGCACTATTTCCAACAATGGAAAATTTGCATGGAGCGTTGTAGGGATAGAGAAGGAGTGCATATTGAAGGTGACAATACGTGATTATGTATAAAATTAAAATTTAATTTTTTACAACGTCAGTCTTGTTATTTAATAGCCACACCTCATATTTTTTTTTTGTAACTATTGATTATAGTTTTATTTTTTTAGTCACTAATTACGTTTGGTGTTGATTTGACTTTAAAACAATAAATTATAAAAAGTACCCAAGAAAGTAAGAATTAACCTCAAAAAATACAAGATACAAATTGAAAACCCTTTCTTTATTTTTCAAAAAAAAAGACTTATTTACTTTGTATTAACTTTCTTTTAACGCTTCGTATATTCTTATACTTTGAAAACTTTCTTTCAAAGAGGCAAACCAGGAAAACTTATTTCGATGGCTCATCAAAACACTTTCAATGTAACAAACTACAATACGGCTTGTAATACCGTATTTTCTTTTTAAAGAATCCAAACAAGTTCAATTCGATTTATCTTGGAATAGAATGTTTTATATTTTTACGAATGTGATTGTAATAGATTATTACTAAATCGCAAAACGCATCATACCTGTAAATGTTTGTTCATAATATTAACGAATAATAAAAATAGTATTGATAAATAGCAATTCTGAAAATTCAATTGAAAATCAATAGTTTTCCCGCGCTCAGCGCGGTTAGAATTTTCAATTCAAAGTGTAGCTTTTTACTTTCTCTTGCCTATATGAATATATAGAAAGGAAAGTATTGTTTTCATGTCGATTTTTCGAAATCGAGTTTTCACCTGATCTATACGTTTTCAGACCCCCTGAACCCAAAAAACATGTTTTTAGCGATTGGTCTGTGTGTGTGAGTGTGTGTGTGTGTGTGCGCGTGTGTTAACAGAATATCTCAAGAACGGAACATCGTACAAACTTGAAACTTGAAACTTAAGTTACATACCACTACCGGACCCGACACGAACATTTTCATCTAAATCGGTCAACCGGAAGTAGTAGTTTATTCGTATAATTTTTCACTTTTTTGCGATTTTTTCAAAAACTGGTCCTACGATTGTTTTTAAAATCGCCTGATTTACTAAATTTTTTATTCTCTAAAAGATAGGGTAGGCGCCTTGTTTGCTGAAATTCTTGGTGAGGCTGTTTTTACGTAAAAAAAGTGTTATTTTAAGATTACGGCTTTAATATTAATTTTAGAGCAAAAATGTATATAATAAAAGTTGTAGAGAATTTAAAAACCTACAACTTTTATTTCAAACATTTTTTTTATAATGCTTAGTTCAGCGGTAATTAGCGATTTTCTGTTTTTTCTTACGGAAACGTGTGAAAAATCGATTTTTTTAAGATTTCGGCCTTAGTATGCACTTTACGACAAAAGTGTATATAAAATTTATAGAAAATTATAAGATCTACAACTTTTATTTAGAGAATTTTTCTCTACAGAGTTTAGTTTAGCGTGAAAGTGTGATTTTCCGTTTTTTTAAGCCAAATTGAGTTCGATTTTCATTTTGCGTCATTCACTCATGATTAAAATAAGGTTATGTTTTTGAGGTTAGTTTTTGTTTATTTCTAATAGAAAAGAATAGTTTCTTGGAATAGAATGTTTTATATTTTACGAATGTGATTGTAATAGATTATTACTAAATCGCAAAACGCATCCTACCTGTACAGTTTTGTTCATAAGATTAAGGAATATAAAAATAGTAATGATAAATAGGAATTCTGAAAATTCAATTAAAAATCTGGTGTGAAACACTCACACAACTTTCTCTTGCCAATGCAAATAATTAATAATAAACCTAACATTATTAATAAAATATTAGAAATAAACAAAAACTAACCTCAAAAACATATTTTTTTTATTATTATAATAATAGTTTATTATTTTGAGACCGGAACAGGCGATTCGCCTAAACCCTGTAGTGAAGCAGAAGCAGAAGAGTAAACGCTGTTCAGGCTTCTAGGCTGAGCCTACGATTACTAGTCATCCTTGATTACTTGCTGCCGGGAATTTTAGAATGAATTTTAAAAGTGGGTCTATTCAGATTTTCTAGTGTGGTTTATTTTTATTTATTATATAATATTATTACTACTAATAATATTAATATAGCCTATATGCAATATAATAGTCCGGTTTAGAAGAGATGAGAAATGTAAAAGTAGGCAACGAAAACATACAGGAAGTTGGAGAATTCTGCTATCTAGGGAGTAAAATATCGAAGGATGGTAGAAGCACAAGTGATATCAAAAGCAGAATTACTCAAGCTAGAAAAGCCTTTGAAATAAAAAAAAAATCTGGTGTGAAACACTCACACAACTTTCTCTTACCAATGCAAATAATTAACAATAAACCTAACACTAGTAATAAAACATTATAAATAAACAAAAAACTAACCTCAATAAACATAACCTAATTTTAATCATGAGTGAAAGACGCAAAATGAAAATCAACCTCAGTTTGGCTTAAAAATACGGAAAATCGCTCTTTCACGCTAAACTAGGCTCTGTAGAGAAAAATGCTATAAATAAAAGTTGTAGATCTTTTAATTTCCTATAAATTTGATTATATATACACTTATGTCATAAAATGCATACTAAGGCCAAAATCTTAAAAAAATTAATTTTTCACACGTTTTCGTGAGAAAAAAACCCAGAAAATCGCTAATTACCGCTAAACCAAGCGTTATACAAAAAATGTTGGAATAAAAAATTGTAGGATTTAAAATTCTCTACAACTTTTATCATATTATAAAGTTTTGCGCTGAAATGCATATTAAAGCCGTAATCTTAAAAAAACAACGTTTTTACGTGATAACAGCCTCACCAAGAATTTCAGCAAACATGGCGCCTACCCTATCTTGTAGAGCATAAAGAATTAAGTAAATGAGGCGATTTTTAAAAAATCTTAAGACCAGTTTTTGAGAAAAAAGTGAAAAATTACACGAATAAACTACTAGTTCCGGTTGGCCGATTTTGATTAAAATGTTCTATATATTCAAGTACGCAAGAGAAAAGTAATAGCTTACTGACTACAAACATTGATTTACAGATTAGGAAAAATTTCTTAAAACATTATGTTTGGAGTGTAGCGTTATACAAGATTGAAACGTGAGTGATAAGTACTGTAGAAAAAAAAATGATAGAAGCTTTTGAAATGTGGTCTTATAGGAAAATGTTAAAGATTAGGTGGGTGGACAAAATAAGCAATTTACAGGTTCTTAAATGAGTGGATGAAAAAAGCAGTATATGGAAGCATCTTACCAGAAGAAGGGATAGGCTAGTGGGGCATATCTTAAGACATCCAGGTATTGGGCTATTAATAATGGAGGGTAATATTGAGAGAGTAAATAGTAGGGGGAGGCAAAGATTAGAATATATAAAGCAAATTACAAAAGATGTAGGGTGTTGCAGGTATGTAGATATGAAACGACTTGCGCAAGATAGACAGCTTGGAGAACTGCATCAAACCAGTCGAGAGACTGATGACAAAAAAAATAATACTCTAAAAAGAGAACTGTGGCTAAAACTTTCTACACCTATACCTCTTATGTTCTTAAATGCTTCAGTCATATAATTGACTCACCATGTGATAAACGGAACTATTTTTGTAGCCCTGGAACTAGAGATCGAGTACAAATAATTTAATACTCCATTTGGCAGTTATAGGCAATAAATTACTGTTTGAAAGGTTTTGCGTGATTGCAGTACTTTCTCCCTCCTGAATAGAAAGAACGGTGAAGGGGAAAGAGGTGGAGAGGTAAAAGAGAGAGAGAGAGAGAGAGTTGATAATACCGAGTAGAAGTAATTTGTTTAGAAATTTAATAATAAGTTATTTCAAAATTTTGAAAGCATAAAGTTAAGAAAGTTCTTATCACGTAAATGTCATAATCCTCTTTGTAATCCTACTGCAGCTTCGTTAAATATTGATAAAGATTTTCCTCTTTGTTTTGTACAGATTATATAATCACTGAATATAACTTGTTTTACCATTAAAACAAACCAATATGAATATCCTATATAAGTTAGTTGCTGCAATCATCATTTTATATTGTAGCATAGATTTCTGTTTGTTAAAATCAATTTTTTACATATAATTAATTATAACACGTTATTGCAGGGAACTGATTAGTTATAAATAAGAGAAATTCCTTTCAAAATTAGGTCAAATATTTTTCAACAAATTAATTCATTCAAATAAGCAATTACCCCTATAACTACTATTAAATTACAACTTTGTTTTTATTCCTAATTTGTGTACATTATTTATTTATTTATTAATTTATTTTTTAAACAAGGTTCAGTTTGGAGATTAATTTATTTGGTAATTAAAAATTAGTGTAATTTTCCGGTTAGAATTAATTTTTTCTAGAAACTTCGATGGCTTTCGAAAATATTTTAAAATGTTTAATTTGGATTATTACAATTGCTTTTCAAACTGTGCATTGCTTAAAAAATAGTTTTCATTCGAAAATAATTTTCTTACAATTATTAAAAATAGTTATTTCATAAAGTAAAATCCGTTTTTCTCAAAGAATGGCAAAGATCTTTCTAGAACATGTAGCTAACTTACCGATTTTTTCAGTTTCACTTCTGATAAACCTTTTGGAGTTTCTTGTTTTTGTAAAATTAGCATTTTTATTCAATTAGTCAGTACAATTATTTTAATACTAATACTACTGTCTGCCCATAACAGACAGGTGGAGTGTCAAATTATTTACACTCAATCTATTCGTTGCAGGGCTAAAATAAATAGTTCTGTTTCTTATCACATGGTCAGCCAATTAAATGACTGAATCATTTAAGAACAGAAGAGGTAGAGGTGTAAAAGACACTAATCAGAGTTACCTTCTCTGAAAGTAATGAATTTCATTATACAGCCAGACCCTGTGGTGAATGAAATGAAGTTGTCATTTACAGAGTGGAAAATATGTGCTTTTCAGAGGGCCCGGCATGCTGATAAGCGTACTTTTTCACTCAGTGAGGAAGGCAATGGTAAACCACCTCACTCCTCGTTTTACTTAGTAAAACCTCTAGAGGTTCAAACCAGCCTTTCGGCTGTTGACCTAAACAACAACAACAACAAGCAACCCCATGAGCCAATGAGATGAGGATGATGTGTATGACGTGTAAATGAGGTGTAGTCTTGTACAGACCCAGGCCGACCATTCCTGAGAGAGTATGGTTAATAAGACCCCAACCATCAAAGTACACCGGCAACCACTGTCTAGTATTCAGATCCGTATAAAAGTAACTTACCTTTACTAGGATTTGAACCAGGAACCTTCGTCTCCAAAAATCAGCTGTTAAACAGCTGATTTCGGCGACGACTTTACCTCTAGACCAACCCGGTGGGTTAAATTATAACTTAAACGTAAAAGTCGATAAAGTTTATTAATAATAATAATGTCTTTCCTTTATTGAACAAAATAATATATCTTATCTTACGTAAAACAAACTAACTTAAATAAAATACAAACTTGTAAACTAAAAAATCAAAACCATTACTATTTATCTCGCAGGCAATATCACTCATGGTCGTTTGACCGTCAGGGCGGAATTAGACTTTGCATTAAGACAACATAATAATATAAAAAGCAACAAGAGAGAAAAATAAAAGTCACAAGTATTTTTTCTTACAAATTTTAGAGTTTGCTATACAATTAACCAAAAGAAAACAAAATTAACTTTCTTGACAATATAGGCTTTTTCATAAGAAAACAAAGAAATTATCTTTTTTTTTATTTAACTTTAAATAACATTTAAATTAATGGTGTTAATTTTAAAAATTAATAAAAAATATAAAACCTTATCAAAAGTTTACTTATTGTACATCAGTTTACTCAGAAAATCAAGTAGAATTAAATGAACAAACAAAAAAAAATGGTGATTTTTTTTTGAAAATTAGGTTTCCTTAAATTGTAATACAATGAGCCTACAATGCTGATTTATGTTCAATCAGCCTTTTTTTTTTTTTTTAGGCCCTCATTGGAGCAAAATTAATCGATTTATAGAAGATCCCTAGTTGTTTCTCCTATCCGCCCAGTAGCTCCTCATCCTTTGCGACACTCTCGCCCTATCCTCCACAGTCCAATGTCTGTTTGTCTGCCTTTTAGGTACTTCTGGAAATTTCGTGTTTGGATTTTTGATCTTATATCCTTCTTCTCTGTTCAAAATCTGTGTCTCTGAGATATCCAGGTCCTGCAGATCCTGTTGAACTTCCTCAAACCAGGCGTACTTGACTTTGGTTCTCAAAAAGAAATCCAGTACCTGTCTGGTAAATCTGGATTCTGGCAGTCTCCTAAGATGTCCAAAGAACCCAACACTTCTCTTCCTCATTATCTCGGAAATTTCCTCATTTTCCCTGTATAGAACCGAATTTGGCAACAACCTATACTCATTGTCTACTCTGTGCTTTTTGTTTATTATTGTTCTGAGGATTCTTCTCTCCGTCTTTCTAAGGTCCTCCATCTTCCCACAGTGCCTCAACCTGCCCAAAGTCTCACACGCATACATTACCACAGACTTCGTGATCGTATTGTAGTGCCTCAATTTGGATTTTATGGACATTGACTTCCTCTTATAGGTGGACCATGTCAGTCTTTGAGCTCCCTTGAGTTTGTTTACTCTTGATTCCATGTTTATTTTTTCGTTTAGATTATATGTGATCACCTCTCCCAAATACTTAAATTTTTTAACTATCCTAATTTTGTGATTGGCTGCCTCCAGATATCTTGGTGTTTCTGTATTTGTGGACATTATTTCCGTCTTCTCAAAGGAGATTCGCATTCAATCAGCCTTTACTTACAATCAGCTCACTAAACCGTAGTTGGCTAAACTTACTAAACAATAGACCAAAGGTGACGGATAGATGGTTTAAAGAATTTAGAAATGATATTGAGAAAATCGGAATAAACCGAGGAAACTTAATGAAACGAACCAAATTCAGACAACTGTTTACGGACTTTAAGGGTTTTCATGAAGAACAAAAACAGAACAACGGGTGGATTGAAGAAAGGAGAAAAACCTACCGTAAGAGAACGCTGAGAATGTGAGCTGCAAAAGAGCTTCCAGAAACGTCTAGCCACCTCACTTGGTTTAAGGTGAGACAGTCGATGATTTTGACTGAAAATTTCGATTTTCGGTGTTTTATGTTTTTCAGTACTTCAAGCCTAGATCTACCAGGAAGACATTAAATTACGCTAAAACAATTATTTTAATGAAAAAATTAAGTATTAGCAGGTTTACCGAGCAAAATTATTATAATGCCGAGAACGAATATTTTTCGTAATTTTATACTTCTCGTTTTAGTGTAAAGGGAAATTTCAGTTTTGTATTATATCTGCATACTGTTTTTAATATTCTCAAAACTGTTGGTTCAGCTTTCTAACCAACTGTTGATGGGAAATTTGCATGTTTGTGTACATTTTGTTTTTGATTTGTGCCTTTTTGTTTTTTGTCTGTTCCCGGAAATTTAGATTTTTAACATTTAGGTAAATTTTTTTCGGAAACCATTAAATCTACCATGTAGAAATTTTTACCAGTTATTCTTCTTGTGCATGCACATACACTGGCATTTTTATTACTTCCTCAGATGCTCATAAAATTAGTAATAATAAAAAACACGTAGAAAGAAATTTGTAAAAATTCTATATTACTCGTTATTTTATTTTTTATTTTATGGTCCTACAGATTAAATTGAAAAAATTCCAGTTGCTAGAAAAACCCAACATCGACAAGTGTGTAAAGTTTCATTTTCTTATCTTTAACCAATCCTACGACAAATGTACCTAAAATTTGCAAATTTAACATTGGCGGGATAGAAAGTACAGTTTCACCTTAAAATTATTGCTCCTGTACGAAAAACAACCGGATTACGAAGAACCTGAATTAAATGTTACAATTTATATTGATTTTTCAAAAATGTACCGAGACCAAACAATATTTCCGCTGTAGAGAATTTTTTTTAAATGGAGCTTCGTTCTACGAGAATCTTTTTGTATTACAAAGAGTATTAAATTTATTTAATGTTCAAAGCAGAATTTATTCATGAAATAAATTTCAGTACAATTGATACGATTTATCAATAAAGAAAGGTATTGAAATAAAAATTTCTTCTAACCTATATACGAACATAGCGGATAATAAAATTACACAATATTTAACTGTCAAGGTTCGTTTTAACTGAACTAATATTTTTATACATTTTATTATTGTCACTAAACCCAAGAGACTTTGGTTGTTGCTTTCATACAAACCAATGAAATTGGCTTTTCTCCAAATTCCGATCCTTTTATTTTTGAAATTCTAATTCCATTTAAAACGATGAGGAAAAGAAAGAGAAACATTATCAACTTCTTTAACTGTAAAAAAACCCATTTAATATTATTAGTTTTTTATTTATTTTTTTGTCAGCTTCCTCTTTTATTACCCGGGAAATATTTCACGTTTAACGGGAGAACTGGTGAGAACTACAACTTGTAATGTTAATTTTATGGTCTAAGTAAAATTATCAAACTTTATATTTGCGAAATAGATGGTAAATAAATATAATATATCTCGTGCGTTGGTAACGCCCATTTTGTTTATGCATGTATCGGTGAGTCGTTACAAGATGTCTTTCGGTCACCTTTCTGGGATCTTACAGCTTACTTTGACCAGTATTGAAAATTATTATATATGTAAAAATCTGGTGTGAAACACTCACACAACTTTCTCTTGCCAATGCAAATAATTAATAATAAACCTAACATTATTAATAAAATATTAGAAATAAACAAAAACTAACCTCAAAAACATAACCTTATTTTAATCACGAGTGAATGACGCAAAATGAAAATCGAACTCAATTTGGCTTAAAAAAAACGGAAAATCACACTTTCACGCTAAACTAGGCTCTGTAGAGAAAAATGCTCTGAACAAAAGTTGTAGATCTTTTAATTTTCTATAACTTTTATTATATACACTTTTGTCGTAAAATGCATACTAAGACCGAAATGTTAAAAAAATCGATTTTTCTCACGTTTTCGTGAGAAAAAAACA
Organism: Catonia carolina; assembly: GCA_035578175.1. NCBI lineage: Eukaryota > Metazoa > Arthropoda > Insecta > Hemiptera > Achilidae > Catonia > Catonia carolina. The sequence continues at coordinate 20,669,576 of JAQMRL010000015.1, forward strand.
GAAAATCGCAAATTACCGCTAAACTAAGCGTTATACAAAAAAATGTTTGAAACATAAGTTGTAGGTTTTTAAATTCTCTACAACTTTTATTATATAAGTTTTTGCGCTAAAATTTATATTAAAGCCGTAATCTTAAAAAAACAACGTTTTTACGTGAAAAGAGCCTCACCGAGAATTTCAGCAGACATGGCGCCTACCCTATCTTGTAGAGAATAAAAAATTGAGTAAAATAGGCGATTTTAAAAAAAATCGTAGGACTAGTTTTTGAGAAAATCGCAAAAAACTGAAAAATTACACGAATAAACTACTACTTCCGGTTGACCGATTTTGATGAAAATGTTCGTGTCGAGTCCGGTAGTGGTATGTAACTTAAGTTTCAAGTTTCAAGTTCGTACGATGTTCCGTTCTTGAGATATTCTGTTCACACACACACACACACAGACACACACACACACACACACAGACCAATCGCTAAAAACATGTTTTTTGGGTTCAGGGGGTCTGAAAACGTATAGATCCGGTGAAAACTCGATTTCGAAAAATCGACATGAAAACAATACTTTCCTTCCTATATATTCATATAGGCAAGAGAAAGTAAAAATCACTCAAAAATACGAATTAAAATTAAATTTTGACGGAGATTTGTAAAATTTAAAGTGGCTGTTTCAATTCTTGGACGTGACTGATAATCCGCAGTAGATTACTTACAGAAGGTCAAGAGGTGGTGAGGGTGTGGCCCTAGTCGGGGAAACTACAACTTATTTAATTTCAATTAATCTTGAAAATTATTCAGTTCTTTTAAAAATGAGTCTTAAATGCTACTGTACTTTTTGGTTTAAGAAAATTATTAAACTTTATATTTGCGAAATAGATGGTAAGTAAATATAATATGTCTGGTGCGTTGTTACCGCCCATTTTGTTTATTCACGTATCGGTGGGTCGTTACAAAATGGCCTCTCGGTCGCCTTTTTGGGATCTTACAACTGACGTTGACCAGTATTGAAAATTATTATTTATGTAAAAATTACTCAAAAATACGAATAAAAATTAAATTTTTGAGAATATTTATAAAATTTAAAGGGTATGTTTCAATTCTTGGAGGTGACAGAATCCGCAGTATATTAGTTCCAGTAGATCCAGAGTGGAGAGGGTGTGGCCCTAGGGGTGTTCACAACTTAATCTTTCAATTAATCTTAAAATTTATTCAGTTTTTTTATAAAAGTGTCTTAAAATGTTACTGTATATTATGGTCTAAGTAATATATTATCAAAATTTATATTTGCGAAATAGATGGTAAGTAAATATAATATGTCTCGTGCGTTGACACCGCCCATTTTGTTTATTCACATATCGGTGGGTCGTTACAAGATGGCCTTCCATCACCTTTCTGGGATCTTACAACTGAATTTGACCAGTATTGAAAATTACTATTTATGTAAAAATCACTCAAAAATACGTATTAACCTTAAATTTTTGAGTAGATTTATAAAATTTAAATTGTCTATTTCAATTTTTGGATCTGACTGATAATCCGCAGTAGATTACAGTAGGTAAAGACGTGGTGAGGGTCTGGTCCAGTCTGGATTCTCACAACTTAACCGTTCAATTAATCTTGAAAATTATTCAGTTTTTTTAAAAGTGTCCTAAAATGTTACTGTAAAATTTAGATACAATATTTCTGAAACTATTTCAGATAACTCCAGGAATATTCTTAAATCAAAACTAAGTTCAAATTCACTGCCGGCCGCATTGGCGTAGTTGGTAACGTGCTCGTTTCTCATCATGTGGTCTTGGGGTCGAATCCCATTCAGGCACGGCATATTTTCATACGTTACAAAAAATAATTTCATCCTTCACCGTCTGCATTAGCAGTAATTGCAGAATAGTCGGACGTTAAACCAAAAAAAAAAGTTCAAATTCAATATTTATATCTATCAACATATTGTTTGCCCATTTAGGGTTTTTTACTTATTAAATTTTTAAGAATTTTTAAATATCTAGAGAGTGAGATTTCAGAAGACTGAAAGATAGATGGAGAGATAACAAAGCGGTTGCAAAAAGGCAAAAATATAATTATAGAGTTGAAGTAGAAAAGATAAAAAACATTTTAAATGATTAACAAAATCGTTATGTTCAGATTTTTTAAAACATCTGTACAATTTAAAATACAGAAATCACGGTTAGACCCTGAACTTAAGTTCTGTAGAAAACAATTCTTGAAATAAAAGTAATTGTAAATGTTTTAATTTCCTACATCTTTTTTTAAGTTAAATTGTTGTAAAATGCATACTAAGGTCGTCGTCTCAAAAATCGCATTTTCACCAATTTTAATGAGCACAAAAATTTACAGATTGACGCTAAAATAAGCGCTATAGAAAAAAAATTTAAAACAAAAGTTGCAGATCTTTTAATTTTCTACAACGTTGATATAGGATTTGCCCTAAAATGCACATTAAGGCCATAATGTTAAAAAAAACAAATTCGTACACAAGAGCGCACCCCTTGAAGAATTTCAGCAGATGTGACGCTTAACCTATCTTGTAGAGCATAAAAAATATAATAATAAGTAATAAAAAATTTTAAACTGTATATAAATATAACAATAAAAAAATGTATTAATAAAATAAGACGATTATAAAAAATCATAGCAGCCTTTTATTTTTAAATAGCAAGTGAAAATTGCACGAACAAAAAATTACTTTTGGTTGATCGATTTTGATGAAAATGTTATTTTCAAATTCCCCATACCCGTTGTACCTAATTTAAGTTCCAGATTTTAACTACCTACGGTTTATTTTTAACACACGCGTGCGCGCACGCATACAGACCAGTCAAATCATTCTAAAAACATATTTTCTGGGTTCATGAATCCTAAAAAATCTGGTGTGAAACACTCACACAACTTTCTCTTGCCAATGCAAATAATTAACAATAAACCTAACATTAATAATAAAATATTAGAAATAAACAAAAAACTAACCTCAAAAACATAACCTTATTTTAATCATGAGTGAATGATGCAAAATGAAAATCAACCTCAGTTTGGCTTAGAAATACGGAAAATCACTCTTTCTCTCTAAACTAGGCTCTGTAGAGAAAAATGCTTTAATTAAAAGTTGTAGATCTTTTAATTTTCTATAAATTAAATTATATACACTTTTGTCGTAAAATGCATACTAAGGCCGAAATCTTAAAAAAATCAATTTTTCACACATTTTCGTGAGAAAAAAACAGAAAATCGCAAATTACCGCTAAACTAAGCGTTATACAAAAATTGTTTGAAATAAAAGTTGTAGAATTTTTAATTTTCTACAACTTTTATTATATAAAGTTTTGCGCTAAAATGCATATTAAAGCTGTAATCTTAAAAAAAACAACGTTTTTACGTGAAAACAGCCTCACCCAGAATTTCAGCAAACATGGTGCCTACCCTATCTTGTAGAGAATAAAAAATTGAGTAAACCAGGCGATTTTTAAAAAAATCGTAGGACCAGTTTTTGAGAAAATCGCAAAAAAGTGAAAAATTACACGAATAAACTACCACTTCCGGTTGACCGATTTTGATGAAAATGTTCGTGTCGAGTCCGGTAGTGGTACGTAACTTAAGTTTTAAGTTTCAAGTTCGTACGATGTTCCGTTCTTGAGATATTCTGTTCACACACACACACACACACACACAGACACACACACAGACCAATCGCTAAAAACATGTTTTTTGGGTTCAGGGGGTCTGGAAACGTATAGATCCGGTGAAAACTCGATTTCGAAAAATCGACATGAAAACAATACTTTCCTTCCTATATATTCATATAGGCAAGAGAAAGTAAAAAGTGTGTTTCTGGTCAAAACTTGATAATTTTCTTCCCTATATACCTATATTGGGCAAGAAAAAGTATAAAAATACTTTGATACTTAAGCAGACAGGAGGAAGAAGAAGAAAAAGAAGGTAAAGAAAAATAAGGAGAGGAGCGGGAAAGGAAATGGAGGAGAAGGCGTAATCAAAGAAGACGAAAAAATCTGGTGTGAAACACTCACACAACATTCTCTTGCCAATACAAATAATTAACAATAAACCTAATATTATTAATAAAACATTAGAAATAAACAAAAAACTAACTTTAATAACATAAACTAATTTTAATCATGAGTGAAAGACGCAAAATGAAAATCAACCTTTGTTTAGCTTAAAATTACGGAAAATCACTCTTTCACGCTAAACTAGGATCTAAAGAGAAAAATTCTCTAAAAAAAAGTTGTAGATCTTCAAATTTTCTATAAATTTTATTGTATACACTTTTGTCATAAAATGCATACTAAGGCCGAAATCTTAAAAAAATCGACTTTTCACACGTTTTCGTGAGAAAAAACAGAAAATCGCTAATTACCGCTAAACTAAGCTTTATACAAAAAAATTTTTGATATAAAAGTTGTAGAATTTTAAATTCTCTACAACTTTTATTGTATAAATTTTTGCGCTTTAATACATATTAAAGGCGTAATCTTTAAAAAAACACTTTTTTTACGTGAAAACAGCCTCACCAAGAATTTGAGCAAACATGGCGCCTACCCTATCATGTAGAGAATAAAAAATTGAGTAAACCAGGCGATTTTTAAAAAAATCGTAGGACCAGGTTTTGAGAAAATCGCAAAAAAGTGAAAAATTACACGAATAAACTACTACTTCCGGTTGACCGATTTTGATGAAAATGTTCGTGTCGGGTCCGGTAGTGGTATGTAACCTGAAGTTTTAAGTTTCAAGTTCGTACGATGTTCCGTTCTTGAGATATTTTGTGTACACACACACACACACACACACACACACACACAGACCAATCGCTAAAAACATGTTTTTTGGGTTCAGGGGGTCTGAAAACGTGTAGATCCGGTGAAAACTCGATTTCTTAAAATCGACATGAAAACAATACTTTTTTCCTATATATTCATATAGGCAAGAGAAAGTAAAAATTACTTAATTTTCACAATTTGAACACCATTTTAAAGAGGGACTTTCACACTGTACGTTAGTCCTAAAACGTAAAAAAATTGATAATTTTCTCTTTATTTGTGCGTCAGTGCTTTTAATCTTCATAGAATCTGAAATTAAAATTTCCATCAAGAAATAAATGAACGATGTCAATCTTTAAAAACATCATTTGACAAGATACTTTTCTTTAACAATATCATAATAAAGGAAAGTAATTCAAATATTTTAAATACCTACATTTCCATTAAATGACACCTCATTTGACAGCCTCTTTGACATCCCTACATAAAATTGGAAAGAGTAAAATGGCATTTATGAAAATTGAAAAAAAAAATTGGAATTATACCTTCCGTTATTTCAAGGAAAGTGGTTTTATCCTTTTAAGGCATTATGTCTATCTCATTTAACAGATAAAATGAAATGTCAAACGAACGGTAGTTACAATAATTTAAAAATTTTCAATATCTCACCCCTGATGGTGGAAGAATAAAACTGTTTCAATAATATAATTTCATTTTGAAATATATTAAGATTGATTTGTCTATAATAAATTGTCTAAATTGCCAATTTTAAAAAAAAAAAATTTTAATTTGTATTAAAAATAAATTTGTCAAAATTTATCAAGGAGGCTTCAGACCTTGGAGAAGTTGTCCGGATCAAATAATAACATTAAAATTAATCATGTCGCAGTATAGGAATAAACAGATGATTATATCCTTTATCGATTTCAAAAAGGCATATGATTGTATCCATCGACCATCCATGCTAAAAATTCTGAGAAATTTGGGACTCCACCCTAAATTGGTTAACTTAATAGGACTAACGCTAACAAACACCCATTCCAAAGTGAGGTTCAGAGGGGAATTGTCAGAAAGTTTTGAAATAAAAACAGGATTGAGGCAAGGAGACGGACTTTCGCCATTGCTTTTCAATTGCGCTTTAGAATATGTAATGAGAGAGTGGTATAAGACAAACCCTAAAAATATCAAAATTGGACGCGAGAAGGAGAATATTAAACTTAACTGTTTGGGTTTTGCAGATGATTTAGCATTTTTAGCTAAAGATGTAGAAGAAGCGAGAAAACAGCTAACAGATTTAGAACAGATAGCTGGGAAAATTGGCCTGAAAATATCTTATGAGAAAACTAAAATGATGGCAATGGACCCACTGTGCATAAGTAAAGTGAAAGTTAACAACCATTACATAGAACTAGTAGAATCTTTTAAATACTTGGGAGAAATAATAACATACAATAATAATGAAAGAGAAGCCTGGGAGGAAAGAGCCAAAAAACTTGCTAGATCCCAACATCTGACAAAAGATACATATAACAAGAAATGGCTGTCAATCCACACTAAAATCAGACGTTATAAAACAGTAGTACAACCAGAAATTACGTATGGGTGCGAAACGCTATTTAAGCTAAGCCAGAAAAATAGAACTGATAGAATCGAAAAACTGGATTGAAGAATCCTCAGAAAATGTATAGGAAAAAAACACAAAGTAGAGGGTGAATGGAGATTATTACCCAACGAACAAGTTTATCGAGAAAACGAACCAATTATAGACTCCATGAGGAAAAAGAGAATATTGTTCTTTAGCCACTTACTTAGAACACCGGAAAATAGAATAATTAACAGAATAATAAGGAATCTTTATTTCAAAAAAACAGCACCAATTTGGATTAAAGAAATTAAGGAGGATATGGAGGAATTGGGAATGACGGTGAGGGATTTGGAGAGTGAGACAGAGAAATTGAAAGCATTGAAGGATAAAAATATCAGATTCAAACAAAGGACAGACAACAGAGGAGTAAGAAGAGCGATTGTTTCAGATGCAGAAAGACAGGCAAGATCTGTCAGAATGAAAAAATACTGGGAAAAGATCAAAGAAAAGAACCAGAACAGAACTTCCAATAAGCTGACTTAAGTGATCCATTGCGGTCTCCAAAGTTAAAAAAAAATAAAAAATAAAAAATTTGTAAGGTTTTTATGTCATCAGTTTCTCAACTGGTTTGATGCAGTTCTCCAAGCTGTTCTATCTTGCGCAAGTCATTTCATATCTACGTACTTGTACCACCCTACATCACCTACATAAATTATTTGTACTGATCCACTAGTTCCAAGGCTGCAAAAAATAGTTCATTTTCTTATCACATAATCGACCAATTATATGACTGAAATATTTAAGAACAGAAGAAGTAAAGGTGTAAAAGACACTAGTCACAGTTATCTCTTCTGAGAGTGATGACTTTCATCATTATACAGCCAACCCTGTGGTGAATGAAGTGAAGGTGTCATTTGCAGCTTGGAAAGTAAAGTCCAGCCTCTCTTAGTTTGCTCCTAATGTAAACAAATAATGACGTCACAGAGCATGCGCATTATATCAAAATGTGTACACGCTGATTAAAAAGTAACAACTAAATACTTTCAAAAGTATTTAAATACAAAATACTTTTAAAAGTATTTTTATAAATAAAATGGTTAGGCCTACATCATATCATGACTGATGTTTTTAGTACTTTAAGTACTTATTATTTTTTTAAATAGTTAACTTAATATGAATTCGACATCCGTAAAGTCGCGGACTCTAGCGTGCACCCTGTAGTAGCTGGCTTTTGTTTGTTGACAGTAGGAGCAAACTAAGAACGGTTGAACTACAGATGCTTTTCAGAGGACCAGCCGTGCTTTCTACTTTAGGTACATGCCCATAACGAGTGTGTGGAGTGTTAAATTATTTGCACTCGATCTGTTAGTTCCAGGGCTACAAAAAATAGATCTGTTTCTTATCACACGATGAGCCAAGGTAAATGACTGAATCATTTAAGAACAGAAGAAGTAGAGGTGTAAAAGGCACTAGTCAAAGTTATCTCCTCTGAGAGAAATGAATTTCATTATACAGCCAGATCCTGTGGTGAATGAAATGAGAAGTCATTTGCAACGTGGAAAGTAGGTGCTTTTCGAATAACCTGGGATGATGATAAGCATACTTTACAACGCAGTGAGAAGGCATAAGTAAATTACCTCACACCTCTTTTTTTTAGGCTCGTTAAATATATCAATTTTTTTATTATTTCAGTGACCTTGTTTATTATAGTTGAAATTAGAAAAAGTTGGCTTTTAAGAATTTTTTTGTAATTTAGCTTAGAAAAATAGTTCTCATTCGTCCCAGACTTGTATTTAAAAAAATGTACTTTTATAAAGATTGAAAATATTTAAAATTAACTTGAATAGCAAAGACAACCGAGATTTAAACTGATTTTTTATTTATTTATTTAACGTCGCATCAACTGCAATAGTCATTAGCGACTACGTTGGAGGTTAACTGTGTACAATGGAGGATGAAATGACTTTTTGTAATGTTTGAAAATATGCCGAGCCTGAGTGGGATTCGAACCCACTACCGCATGATGAGAGGCAAGCACGTTACCAACTACGCCAATGCAGCTGGTTTAAACTGATTGATGTCAGTGAATATACTCTCTATTAAAATTTATTTTCTATTGATAAACAATTTAAATGATTGTAAGTAACCTACCTAAAGGTCAATAAGAAAACAAACTACAGAGAACGAAGTTAAAAACTGAATGGGTTTTTCCTCAAATAATCGTAAAATAAATTTCCCAAAATTTCATAAAATATTTATCTGGCTTTTACCTAACTATGATGCAGTTTATAAAGAAAAAGTAATAAAATTTTATTACAAATGGAGAAAATTTGTTTCCAAAAATAGGTTTTATAGTCACTTTAACGTTGGTTATTTTAACAACCCTAAGGAAGAAATCGTTTGTAAAACAATCTAACCAGAGTGTTTCAATTTTTCAAAATTTGCCCTTAAGGCTACATATATATTTATGTACATAAATACTCGTATAAAAAATAAATGAATATTTTTAAATGTTATAAAGTTCCTTACAAAACATTTCCTGGGGGGGGGACAATAAAATGTTAAATTCTGTTCTGTATTTTTTTTTATTCCTAACTTGTGTACGTTGCAATCTGTTCAATTTAGAACAATAAGCAACCCCATGACCCAATGAGATGAGGATGATGTGTATGACGTGTATATGAGGTGTAGTTTTGTACAGACCCAGGCCGACTATTCCTGAGAGAGTATGGTTAATTAAACCCCAACCATCAAAGTACACCGGTAACCACAGTCTAGTATTCAAATCCGTATAAAAGTAACAAACTAACTTTACTAGCAATTGAACCAGGAACCTTCGTCTCCGAAAATCAGCTGTTAAACAGCTGATTCTGGCGACGACTTTACCTCTAGACCAACCCGGTAGGTCTCTGTATTTAAACATAATTTTTGTGGTGATTTGTTTAAGATTAAATTATTTTTTATTGTCTACTTCTTATTCTTTGCTTCCTCACCACTACATCTACAGTTGTTGATTAGATCATCAGCCGAAAGGCTGCTTTGAAACTCTAGAGGCTTTATACTAAATAAAACGAGGAGTGAGGTGGTTTACTATTGAATATTTAATACATTAATTTAATATTAAAGTAATTACTGCAATTATTTTAGAGCACTTTTGCCCAAAAATTTATTTTAAGGCCTTATCTTAAAAACCCCCTTTTTACAACGAGAGCATGGTCCTCCAAAAAATTTCAGCTCATGAGGCTTACCCTATCTTTTAGAGTATAAGAAATGACGTAAAAATGAGGCTATTTTACAAAAACAATAGCAGAAACCTTTTTAAAAAAGTTTCAAAAATTGAAAAATCGCACGAATGAACTACAGTACAAAATATCAAAAAAGATTCAAATCACAAATCACCATTTCACTGTTAGACAATTCAAATGCACTCACCGACTGAAATGAGACATCCTATTGGCTTAAAGCGACAAGACAACGCATGATAAGTTCTCTCATTGGGGGGAATTTTTCATCAATCATGACATTTTTTTTTATTTATTCCTAATTTGTGTACGTTGCAATCTGTTCAATTCTGAACAATAAGCAACCCCATGACCCAATGAGATGAGGATGATGTGTATGACGTGTAAATGAGGTGTAGTCTTGTACAGACCCAGGCTGACCATTCCTGATAGAGTATGGTTAATTAAACCCCAACCGTCAAAGTACACCGGTAACCACTGTCTAGTATTCAAATCCGTATAAAAGTAACTACCTTTACTAGGAAATCATGACGTACATCAAAGAAAATTCAAACTTATTATTCTACTTAAGAATATATTGTAGATTTTGCTGTATTTAAAAAAATTGTAAATATAAAAGTTTAAATTTTTGTTTATACAACAACGAATATTCTTCAGACACCAGTCAAAAGCACTTAGAGGAATAACAAACGCACCTTTTTAAGTAACCAATCATACCCTTCACAAAGACCTGAAAATACCAACGGTTCGAGTCATTGTCAAGACAATTGACCACATAAATCCAAATGTCCAATCTCTTTCAACTAACGATCTTCATGTTAACCCTTTCAATCCCAAATTTTTAAACTAAACACAAAAAAAATGTGTAAATTGTTTCATACATTTTACTGATATTTAAGTGTAATAAAATCACTTTTAGACCTTTAACCCTTTTGATGGGCTGACAAAACAGTGTGACATGTACTACGTCACATTAGGACTTGATGGTATGAAAGTTCTCAACAATAAGAAAAGTCAAATCATGTTCATGCTTCCTAAACAAAATACTTATTCTCTTTCTTAGATTTGTAGCAAAAAAAACCAAGTATGATTTTAATATTATTTAAGACTTCAAAAATTTTACAATTAAAATATATTGGTAAAATGGATAAAATCACTATTTACTAACAGTTTAAAAAATGTTCTTGTACATACATACAACATATTCGAAAAAATGTTACTTTATTTTAGTAAATGAACATGAATATCTAAAACAAAAATTAACTTTAAAAAGAAACTAATGGTTGCCTCCATGGCGCAATGGTCAGCATACTACACTGCAAAGCAGAGGTCTCAGGTTCGAATCCTGGCTAGGGTACAGAAAATTATTACACTTCACACCCAGCGTTCTTTAATCCAAAGTTGTCTCTAACATTTAAAATTTTGATGTCTGTTATTTCATTCCAATATGACTTCTATGTCACAATGGGTTAGAAAGGGTTAACAGACGACTGAAACGAAGGTGGAATAGGGATCTTCTCCAACCACCATAAAAAAGCATTGCAATTTAATTTGTCATGCCTGTTTCATTTCATTAAAAAAATCAAAAAAAGAAAATCATTTGATAAAAAAAATTCATCCGTCATAATTTATAAATCATTATCGTTAAAATATTGGCACAACATTCCTTGTAAAGTTTCACGCCAAAATCGGTCACTGGATCGATTTACATTCACGTTACATTCCCACCATTCCTCATTTTGTGCTGTAAATAATTGTACAGTTGTAAATAAAAATCAAGTTGAAGCAAAAAAAGTCTGTTTCTTCATTGGGTCAATATTTGTACTTTTGACCCAATCTTGTCCTAACACCATTAAAATTGGTCAAAGAGTTAAATTATTAAAATTATCCACAGAAAACGTACGAGAAATTTACAACGATATACTGCACTATTTATTCTTTCTTAAGGGGGGAATTAACCCATTTATAGGCAAACATTTTTAAAAAATCAGAAATCTTTTTTGCGTTATTTTTTACTCTGAGATGTGCTGAATTCATAAATGAAATCGGTTTTTAAATATACCAAGTAGAAAGTAATGAAAATGTATTTTTTACTAACGTGGAAAATTATAATTTTTACTTTCTCTTGCCTATATGAATATATAGGAAGGAAAGTAAGTATTGTTTTCATGTCGATTTTTCGAAATCGAGTTTTCACCGGATCTATACGTTTTCAGACCCCCTGAACCCAAAAAACATGTTTTTAGCGATTGGTCTGTGTGTGTGTCTGTGTGTGTGTGTGAACAGAATATCTCAAGAACGGAACGTCGTACGAACTTGAAACTTGAAACTTAAGTTACATACCACTACCGGACGCGACACGAACATTTTCATCAAAATCGGTCAACCGGAAGTAGTAGTTTATTCGTATAATTTTTAAGTTTTTTGCGATTTTCTCAAAAACTGGTCCTACGATTTTTTTAAAAATCGCCTATTTTACTCAATTTTTTATTCTCTACAAGATAGGGTAGGCGCCATGTTTGCTGAAATTCTCGGTGAGGCTGTTTTCACGTATAAACGTTGTTTTTTTAAGATTACGGCTTTAATATAAATTTTACCGCAAAAACTTATATAATAAAAGTTGTAGAGAATTTAAAAACCTACAACTTCTGTTTCAAACATTTTTTTGTATGACGCTTAGTTTAGCAGTAATTAGCGATTTTCTGATTTTTTCTCACGAAAACGTGTGAAAAATCGATTTTTTTAAGATTTTGGCCTTAGTATGCATTTTACGACAAAAGTGTATATAACCAAATTTATAGGAAATTTAAAGATCTACAACTTTTATTTAATGTATTTTTCTCTACAGAGCCTAGTTTAGCGTGAAATAGTGATTTTCCGTATTTTTAAGCCAGACTGAGGTTGATTTTCATTTTGAGTGTTTCACTCATGATTAAAATAAGGTTATGTTTATTGAGGTTAGTTTTTTGTTTATTTCTAATATTTTATTACTAATGTTAAATTATATTGTAAATTATTTGCATTGGCAAGAGAAAGTTGTGTGAGTGTTTCACACCAGATTTTTCATATTCGAATAACTCCGTTTAGAAATGAAATAAATGGCTTGATTCTTTTTGCATTCAGAAATTTGAAATCCGCACTTTTATTCAATTAGGTAATTATTATTATATGGCTCAAATCCTAGTAAAGGTAGTTACTTTTATACGGATTTGAATGCTAGACAGTGGTTACTGGTGCACTTTGATGGTTGGGGTTCAATTAACCATTACTCTCTCAGGAATGGTCGGCCTGAGTCTGTACAAGACTACACCTCATTTACACGTCATACATATTATCCTCATCTCATTGGGTCATGGGGTTGCTTATTGTTCTGAATTGAACAGATTGCAACGTACACGCATTAGGGATTACAAAAAAAAGTTATTATGATATGGAAGCACTGCATAAACAGAAGAGGCGAGAATCATCTGGTGTTGAGTTTGTTGATTTCGTTGAGATTAGCGGTGTATTATTTTCTATATATTATTAGTGATGATAAATTTGGTACAACTTTGTCTTTAAAATTAAGAAATGCTATAACTTTACTTGTATAAAAGATTACTCAATTATTTTTTCTGCAAATGTACACATTTTATTGCTCTTCGATCTGTAGATAGGATAATTTAAAATATGATACAGAAGTAATTTTTAAAAATTCAAAACTGAAGTGATGAAAATTATTTATGATTAGAAACTTTTTATGATTTTTTCTTTAGTTCAAAAAATTACCCAGAGTATTAATATCTATAGATCATAGACCAGACTTTTTTCTTTAATTTGAGACCATAACCAGTAACCTAGGACATGTAGTTTTTAAAATATAATGTTTCTAGCGAAACACTGTTTTTTGTTTCCACCCTTAATTAAGGGTTGAATATTATTATTTTTTATATACTGTTATATGGAGGTTTGTTGTTGTTTAGGTCAACAGCCGAAAGGATGGTTTGAACCTCTAGAGGTTTTACTAAGTAAAACGAGGAGTGAGGTGGTTTACCATTGCCTTCCCTTACTGAGTGAAAAAGTACGCTTATCAGCATGCCGGGCCCTCTGAAAAGCACATATTTTCCACTCTGTAAATGACACCTTCACTTCATTTACCACAGGGTCTGGCTGTACAATGAAATTCATTACTTTCAGAGAAGATAACTCTGATTAGTGTCTTTTACACCTCTACCTCTTCTGTTCTTAAATGATTCAGTCATTTAATTGACTGACCATGTGATAAGTAACAGAACTATTTATTTTAGCCCTGCAACGAACAGATTGAGTGTAAATAATTTGACACTCCATGGAGGTTTATGCACCCTTAAATAGCTGTTAATTTAAATAAAAATTAGTTGATTAGCTGTAAATTACAACAAAATGTTTTTTGGGTTGACTCCCCCCTTATTAAAAAGGTTTTATTTGTTATTTTTGTAGAAAACCTCTTATTTTTATAAGGCAATTTATATGCCTATCGTTTCCTTAACAGCAAGCCTTTAATGATATTAAAGTCAGTTATTATCAGAAAAATTAGGCTCTATTGAAAGTTATTTAAAGAAAGAAAAATAGAATACTTAAACCATTCGCCATTAAATACAGGTATCTGGGAATAAAGTTTTATCAGAATATTAAATATTGATAAAGAAAATATTATGAACAATTTAGTTTTATGTATAATAAAAAGAATTGCCTATTAGGGTTTTTTATAGAATATTAACTCTGATATTTTTCTATTAAATATATTTTCTGAACAACGATCTCTTTTAATATGTTAAATTAAGTATTAATGAAAACGTTTCTATCATAAATTAACATTACTTTTACTTTCTCTTGCCCTATATGAATATGCTATATAGGGGAGGAAAGTATTGTTTTCATGTCGATTTTTCGAAATCAAAGTTTCACCGGAAATAAACGTTTTCAGGCCCTCTGAACCCAAAAATAAATTTTTTCAGTTATCGGTCTGTGTGTGAACAAAATATCTTAAAAACTGCATATTGTACGAAGTTGAAACTTGAAACTTAAGTTAGGTACTGTGTATAGCACATAATTAAACATTAATTATGTTGCTTATAAATAATTGTATATTTAAAAGAAGCGAAGAAAATAGTTTATTTTAAATATTTGTTGAAAGTAATCATTTTAAAAATATAAGAAAACAATCAATTAAATGTAACCGTTAGCTCATTTATATTAATGGTACCGACATAATAGTGATACATTTTTACTTTCTCTTGCCTATATGAATATATAGGAAGGAAAGTATTGTTTTCATGTCGATTTTTCGAAATCGAGTTTTCACCGGATCTATACGTTTTCCGACCCCCTGAACCCAAAAAACATGTTTTTAGCGATTGGTCTGTGTGTGTGTCTGTGTGTGTGTGTGTGTGTGTGTCTGTGTGTCTGTGTGTGTGTGTCTGTGTGTGAACAGAATATCTCAAGAACGGAACATCGTACGAACTTGAAACTTGAAACTTAAGTTACATACCACTACCGGACGCGACACGAACATTTTCATCAAAATCGGTCAACCGGAAGTAGTAGTTTATTCGTATAATTTTTCAGTTTTTTGCGATTTTCTCAAAAACTGGTCCTACGATTTTTTTTAAAATCGCCTATTTTACTCAATTTTTTATTCTCTACAAGATAGGGTAGGCGCCATGTCTGCTGAAATTCTCGGTAAGGCTCTTTTCACGTAAAAACGTTGTTTTTTTAAGATTACGGCTTTAATATAAATTTAAGCGCAAAAACTTATATAATAAAAGTTGTAGAGAATTTAAAAACCTACAACTTATGTTTCAAACATTTTTTTGTATGACGCTTAGTTTAGCGGTAATTTGCGATTTTCTGTTTTTTTTCTCACGAAAACGTGAGAAAAATCGATTTTTTTAACATTTCGGTCTTAGTATGCATTTTACGACAAAAGTGTATATAATAAAAGTTATAGAAAATTAAAAGATCTACAACTTTTCTTTAGAGAATTTTTCTCTACAGAGCCTAGTTTAGCGTGAAAGTGTGATTTTCCGTTTTTTTTAAGCCAAATTGAGTTCGATTTTCATTTTGCGTCTTCCACTCATGATTAAAATAAGGTTTTGTTTTTGAGGTTAGTTTTTGTTCATTTCTAATGTTTTAATACTAATGTTAGGTTTATTGTTAATTATTTGCATTGGCAAGAGAAAGTTGTGTGAGTGTTTCACACCAGATTTTTATGTATGTTTGTTTCGGAAAAATTTAGTAAATGTTTGTATGTGGCGAAAAGTTCGTTAGTTGTCTCAATAGCCCTTTGAATGTAAAATTAATGTGTCGGTGTTTAAGTAAGTAATCACTACACCGTATATTAACTTGTATTGTGTGTAGTAATTGCTTACACGTGTATTTTGGAAATTTTAATGGAAAATGAGACCTACGAAAGTTAAAAGAAGGGTTCTCAAAAAAATCGTAGGACCAGTTTTTGAGAAAATCGCAAGAAAGTAAAAAATTACTCAAATAAACTACTACTTCCGGTTGACCGATTTTGATGAAAATGTTCGTGTCGGGTCCGGTAGTGGTATGTAACTTAAGTTTCAAGTTTCAAGTTCGTACGATGTTCCGTTCTTGAGATATTTAGTATACAGAGAGAGAGAGAGTGAGAGTGAGAACAATCGCTAAAAACACGTTTTTAGGGTTCAGGGGGTCTGAAAACGTGTAGATCCGGTGAAAACTCGATTTCGAAAAATCGACATGAAAACAATAGGCCTACTTTCCTTCCTATATATTCATATAGGCAAGAGAAAGTAAAAATATGTTATGTTGATTGAAAAATTCTACTGTTCGCTATCTTGGACTTCATTTCGATTAACACATGACCTGAAAACACGACATTAAGACAAAACGGCTTCAACTAAACTTACGTTTGAAATAACTATACAGGTTTCTTCACTCTAAATCACCCATACGTCTCAAACAGAAATTATTACTCTAAAATTCTCTCTTAAAACCTATCTGGATGTACGGTATTCAAATTTTTGGTTGCGCAAAGCTGAGTAATTTAAAAACTATTCAAGCATTCCAGTCTAATTTTCTCCGTATAATTAACAGGTTCACCATACTATGCCTCAAATTACACACTACACACCGATTTAACAATACCATTCATTTTTACGACATCGTCAAACTATTTTAAATTCTACTCAAAACTACCAATCCATAATAATCCGCTTATCAGTGATATGGAAAATCCGCCAGGCTTCATTAGAAGATTAAAAAAAAGATGGAGCAGAGATCTTCTTTAATTCTTTCTGCGTATATGTCGAAAAAGCTGTGAAATATTAGATGTAATTTTTGTTTTTTTAAATATATTTTATTGGTAATAACTTTTCAGTGGCAATATGAATTTTTTTGTTTTTTTCATACTTTTGTATATTTTACGTTCATTGTTATTCCAAATTTAACATTGCTGAATGTTGAATTTTATATCATGTCTGTTCTTGTTATTTGTAATTTAATATCAAATAAATATCAAAACGTTTTCTCGTCTTTTGGTTGTTCTATATAGTACAGTTAAAAATTCAAAATAAAGGATAAAAAAAAGTTGATTGATTTATTACGTTACATTAGTTATTTTTATTGGTTCTAAAAGTTTGTTAACTTTTTGATTAAGTAAACTTTTTCAAATATTTTGTTCAATTTTTTTTTATAAAACTTTAAAAAATGTTGCTACTGAAAAAGTAAAATAATTAAATTTTGCGTCAATTTTTCGTCTTCTAAACGACTTTTTACTTTTTCAGTAGAAATTTCCTGAATCCTCGTTAATAAGGATTATTACAATTCAGAGTTAAACTTTTTTGTTAATATTGCTTGAAATTTAAATTTAATTCTAAACAGCTTTATTAGAATAAAGTTAATATATTACATATTTTACAAAAAAAGTTTGGAAATAAATAAATAATTGTATAAAACTAGGGTAGATAATTACCTCACAAAAATTTTATTCCATCACAGAATTTTAAAAAACGGTACATAAAAATTAGAAAAATTTAATTGTTGAAAAAACACTTTTAATTGAAACACGTTATAAAAAAAGTAAGAACGAAAACTTACACTTAACAGTTGTATTGCAAATTGTTAAAAACTTTACTTTGTAATTTTAAATACGACTAAAAATTCAATTTTAAATTTTAAATAAAATATTCGAGTAAATTATAAATTCTTTTAATTTTTTAGATTTATAAACTTACACACTATTTTGAAGAGGAAATTTCAAATTATAGTTTAAGTTAAAAAACTTAATTTTTTATATATTTGACGGAGTTTTAGATCAATTTTTTTACTGAAGTAATAATTATTGAAATTAAGTAAATGTTGTTGATAAATTTATTCTGTAAATTTCCGTGAGTGACATTTATAATATTAAATTTTTAATAGAAAAATAAATTTAAAAAAAATATAAAACAAATTACTAACCGTTTTATAAAAATATAAAAGACGTGCATTATTTACGAGAACACAAAATGATATCCAATTTCTCGATAGAACAAATCGACGCACGCTGTTAAGCGTCCCGACGCAGACTGAGAACTCAACTAAAGCAGAGCGTTTAGCTTCAGCGTCCGTCCGTCGTCAGTCCGTACATCCCCTCTCTCCGTACGAAACTTTACGAACCCCATCCCTTAAAAGTCATTCCGTCTCTACCAAATTACCGCACAACCACCGTTTCTAACCAACATTTTAACCTTATAACGCCTCCAAGTCAGTTAGACAGTCACTCAAATGGTTATTCAGTCGTAAAAAAGTTTTCACGGTTTTAATCTTTATCTCGTGGGTCTGGTATGGAAGTTGACCGCATTTAATATGTAACCACTGCTACTTTTAACTGCCGTACTTGTTTAGTTTAAGGTACGGCAGACTGAATTAACTTTTTGGCTCATCATTAAGCAGTACTATATTTCACATATGCATTAACCTATTTTTATCCTGTAGGATAACTCGTGGTAATTTAAACGCTCGGATGGGGAATATTGGCAGGTTAGTAAACATTTAAATTTACTTAATTTCGTTTAAGTCTTTACTAAGTAAAACGAAAAGTAAGGAAGGGTAAGCTGGTTTGTCACCACTACTTTCTAACTAATATATAGAAGAAACTATTAATAAAGTCAAGGAAAAATTTGATCCAAGAATAAAAATTCAAGGAGAAACAATAGAAATCCTGAGATTTGCTGATGATACTATAGTATTAGCCGAGACAAAGAAAGAATTAAAGGATATCTTAAATGGAATGGATGAGATTATGAGAAAGGATTACTTCATGAAAATTTACAAGAATAAAACGAAATTGTTGTGCAGTAGCAAAAGTGGTTTAGATAAGATGGAAAATTTAAAAACAGACAACGAAAACATACAGGGAATTGGGGAATTCTGCTTTATAGGGAGTAAAATAACAAAGGATGTTAGAAGCACAAGTTATATCAAAAGTAGAATTGCTCAAGCTAGAAGGGTATTCGGAAAAAAACAACTTGCTGACTACAAACATTGATGTACAGATTAGGAAACTTTCTTAAAACACTATGTTTGGAGTGTAGAATCATTATACGTGAGTGAAACATGGATGATAGGGGCTTTAGAAAGGAAAAGGATAGAAGGTTTTAAAATGTGGTGTTATAGGAACATATTAAAGATTAGGTGAGTGGACAAAATAAGTAATTTAGAGGTTATTAGACGAGTGGATGAAAGAAGAAGTATGTGAAAACATCTTACCGGAAGAAGGGATATGCTAGTGGGGCATACCCGAAGACATCAAGGTATTGCCATATCAATTTTAGGGTAATATTGAGGGAGTGAATTGTAGGGGAAGATAAAGGTTAGAGTATTTAAAGTAATTTACAAAAGATGTAAAGTGTTACAGGTTTGTAGATATAAAACGACTTGCACAAGATAGAACAACTTGGAGAACTGCATCAAACCAGCCGAGAGACTGATAACAAAAAAGGTGGTTTACATTTACATTCCTCACCGAATGGAAACGTATGCTTTTTTGAATGAATGCATAACAATTAGAATGCATAAGCTCTCTGAAAAGCATCTAATTTCCACCCTGCAAATGACACCTTCAATTCATTCACCACAGGGACTTGAATAATGATGAAATTTATTACTCTCAGAAAAGAAACTTTTAACTATTGTGTTTTATCCCTCTATCTCTCCTGTTCTTAAATATTTCAGTAATATAATTGGCTGACCATGTCATAAGAAACAGAACTATTTTTGTAGCCCTGGAACTATCAGAAAAAGTGTAAATAATTTAACACTCCACCTGCCTGTTATGAGCGAAATATACTTAATAAAACATTTTAATAAACTAAAAAGATAATTTATTTTTTATTATATAGTAGGCTACGTCAATTACAATAACGCTAAATGCTAAACAATTATGGAGTGGAGGAGAAGGTGAAAGAGGGGAAAAAATAAAAGAAGGAAGAGGACGAGGGCAAGACGAATGAGAATGTGAAGAAAAAAATAGTTGTGTCCTTTTGAATAAAATTCCTCTTCTTTGAATACAAAACAACTTGATTGCGATTATAATTACTTTATTAGAAAAATAAAGTGCTTTCAGGAAAATAATTTTTATATACTGAAATTTTGTTGCTTAAAAAATAATTGGTTCGTTATGTGAACGATATGAGTCATCCAAAATTGTTGAACATGTAAATTCATAAAATGTGTAGAGTACATTATCAAAATCGCTTATAAAATAGGTAACATGTACTGGTAACGCAATATAAGTTGACGATCGCCAGCGAGAGTAAGACTGGACTATGCGGGGTTTGGAAGTGCTACTATATATGCTTTTCTAAATACATCATAGCGATAGCTGCAACCATGACATCATATTGTGTTTTACATTGATTTATTACTTTCTCTTGCCTATATGAATATATAGGAAGGAAAGTATTGTTTTCATGTCGATTTTTTGAAATCGAGTTTTCACCGGATCTATACGTTTTCAGACCCCCTGAACCCAAAAAACATGTTTTTAGCGATTGGTCTGTGCGTGTGTGTGTGTGTGTGTGTGTGTATGCGCGCGCGCGTGTGTGTGAGTGTGTGCGTGCGTGTGTGTGTGTGTGTGTGTGTGTGTGTGTGTGAGTGTGTGTGTGCGCGCGCGCGTGTGTGTGTGTGTGTGTGTGTATGTGTGTGTGTGTGTGTGTGTGAACACAATATCTCCAGAACGGAACATCGTACGAACTTGAAACTTGAAACTTAAGTTACATATCTATCACTACCGGACCCGACACGAACATTTTCATCAAAATCGGTCAACCGGAAGTAGTAGTTTATTCGTATAATTTTTCACTTTTTTGCGATTTTCTCAAAAACTAGTCCTACGATTTTTTTTAAAATCGCCTGGTTTACTACATTTTTTATGCTCTACAATATAGGGTAGGCGCCATGTTTGCTGAAATTCTGCTTGAGGCTGTTTTTACGAAAAAACGTTTTCTTTTTAAGATTGCGGCTTAAATATGCATTTTAGCGCAAAACGTTATATAATAAAAGTTGTAGAGAATGTAAAATTCTACAACTTTTATTCCAAACATTTTTTTGTATAACGCTTAGTTTAGCGGTAATTAGCGATTTTCTGTTTTTTTCTCACGAAAACGTGAGAAAAATCGATTTTTTTATCATTTCGGTCTTAGTATGCATTTTACGACAAAAGTGTATAAAATTAAATTTATAGAAAATTAAAATATCTACAACTTTTGTTTAGAGCATTTTTCTCTACAGAGCCTAGTTTAGCGTGAAAGCGTGATTTTCCGTATTTTTAAGCCAAACTGAGTTCGATTGTCATTTTGCGTCATTCACTCATGATTAAAATAAGGTTATGTTTTTGAGGTTAGTTTTTGTTTATTTCTAATATTTTATTAATAATGTTAGGTTTATTATTAATTATTTGCATTGGCAAGAGAAAGTTGTGTGAGTGTTTCACACCAGATTTTTATGTTTACAACTATGTCGTTTTATAAACATCCCATTGTATTATTTATTAATTCTTAATAATTATCCTAAATAATAAACATTCATTTTAAATAAGCCATAATACTAGACCTAAGCTATTATTTAGTATCCTTTTTGGTCATCAACAGTAAACTGAATTACTGCACTTTGACATTTGCAGTGATAGACTAGTTAGTCCGTGAGTTCCGTCGATGCGAGCTTATTTTCGTGAGTAATAATAATATTACGGTAATTTCAAAATGTTATTATATTTTTAGGGTTTTCATATTTCATTATTTTCAGTCAAGTTATGTTAAATTGCAATTGAATTTTAAACAATTCACTTTCTTTAAATAATTACATTACTTATTATTTATTCAGTGTGATGGGTCATGAACTGAATTTTTTTATTTAAGTGTTTGTGGTGGTTACATTTTGTGTTACACGCTTGATACATGTTTTATGCTTTCGGGTTGGCCGATGTAAGTAACGGGTGATTCAAAAAGAGCGCCGGTTTTTAAACGGCTGGTAAATTTTTGTTTATCGGTTGGCAACATTGTTAGACCTCATTTCTATTTCGGAGAACATTCCGATTGACGATTCAGTTGTAGTTTCTCTTGTTCGCAGTGTAGTACTCTCGCAGTCTGTGTCTAACCATGGAGAAGTTTACTATTGCACAACGAGTGTTAATCGTCAAAACATTTTACCAGAGTGGAGAGAGTTATACGGCTACTGTCAGGCGACTTCGCGGTACTCTAGGACGTAATGAAGCACCGAATGAAACAACAGTTCGCAGGCTCATGAAAAAGTTTTTTGAGACGGGTTCAACAGTCGACCTTAAAAGTTCTGGACGTCGTCGTTCTGGCCGAACTGAGCAGAACGTTGCGTTGGTTCGTGACAGTGTGGCTGTTACCGATACCGTACGATGATTAGGGAGTTTTTGTGGCGTCATTTGGATGGAATGGACATTGACGAGTTTTGGTTTCAGAAGGATGGTGCCACCTGTCACGCTGCACGAGAAACAATGTTGTTGCTCCGTGAACGGTTGCAGGATCGCATCATTTCTCGTAATTCCGACCATCAATGGCCACCAAGGTCGTGTGACTTGACGCCTTGTGACTTTCATCTTTGGGGTCATCTGAAGTCATTGGTGTATGCCAATAAACCCCGAAACATCAATGACTTGAAGGAGGAAATTCGACGGGTTATCGGGCAAATGGAAGTCGAAACTTGTCGTGCAGTAATATCCAATTTCATGGACAGAGTTGATGCGTGCCAGCGCAGTAGAGGAGGACACATGCATGACATCATTTTTCATACATAAAATCGGAAGGAAAGATGAACTTGTTGATGTATTTATTTTCAGTTTTTCAATAAAATAAATCTCTTAATTTGATATATCAAAACCGGCGCTCTTTTTGAATCACCCTATAGGATAGATAGTATACTGTTCTCCGCATGATAGCCCCAATCGTCAACTTATAGCGCGTTACCAGTACTAGAATAATTCTTGAATTTACTGAGAATGTTAGAGGGACGTTGTAATAAAGTGAGTACAAAAATAACTGAAACGATTATCTTTTAAAGTAAAGCATGCGACAGACTTTACAACTCTTTACGATATCTGGATTTTGTTATGTGTCATAAAATAAACATAAAATATACTTGAGAAAACAAACAAATAAAATACTTTTCTTATGTACTCATATATGCTGTTGTCATTATTCTTATGGAGACGTATGTTTCTATTCAAAGGTTCAACATAGTTTTATTATTAGTTTAATTCAATTTTATTGTCTTATTTATATTTTTGTGTAAACTTAGTATTTATTTCAAATAAAACAGATGTTGTTTGGTATTTTTAACTAATTTAAAAACAATTTTATAGTTTTTGTAAAGATTTTTTTATACATTTCAGTAATTTGCGTACGTATCTGCTATCTGTCTTTAAATACAGAATGTTATAAGATTCATGGAAATCTCTCGGAAGTTGATTATATAATTTTAAACAAAAAGAAAATTTGCATCAGATGTTTCTTACATTAATATTACGACGATAGGTATTCCGGATACCAATAAAACAGAATAGGTAGAGTTGTAAAAAACACTAATCAGATTTATCTCCTCTGAGAGTAAAGAATTTCATCAGTATACAGTCAGACCCTTTGGTAAATGAAGTGAAGGTGTCATGTACAGGGTGAAAAGTAGATGCTTCTCAAAAAGCATGGCATGCTGATAAGCATACTGTGACACTTATTGCTAAGGTCCGTTTCGGGATCTAGGTAATTAAATAATTACGAGTGCAGTCCAAAACGTCTGTCACGTTTTGATATAAAAAAACTAACTACAAGAAAAAAATTTTATTATATACATTTGAAAGTGTAACTAAAATGCTATTTTTCTACATAATCACCAAACAAATTAAGACACTTATCATAGCGGTGAACTAATTTTGAAATGCCGGCGTCATAAAAGTCTACCGCTTGTGATTTTAACCAGTTAGTCACACCCTCCTGCAGCTCCGCGTCGTCGTCAAAGCGCTGCGTCGCAAGCCATGTCTTCATTGTTGGGAACAAGTGATAATTGCTGGGCGCAAGGTCCGGACTGTATGGCGGATGTGGGAAAACCTCCCATTTGAAAGCATCCAGGACTTCTCGTGTTCGATTTGTCGTGTGTGGTCGGGCGTTGTCATGCAAAAAGATAATTTTGCCAGTCAACTTTCCTCTGCGCTTGTTTTGGATCGCTCTTCTTAATTTTTCAAGTGTTTCACAATATCTCGCAGAGGTTATTGTTGTGCCACGTTCCAAGAAATCGATAAGAAGAACTTCTTTCCTGTACCGACCGTACTTTACAACTAGCGGTATTTTGAATTGCGGCACACATTTTAAATTGTTGTTGAAAAACAACGAAGAGCGACATAGACCTCTCGCTAGCACGGCTGGATAGCCACTGAACGGAGAAACGCCGCGGCACCATAATGGCCGCGATAGCTCCGCCCCTAGCGGCTACAACGCAAAACGTGACAGACTTTCTGGACTGCCCTCGTAATACACTAGAGTTTACAATTATAGTTTGTTCGCGCTAAGAGCTTGCCTGAAGTAAACAAACCGCTCTGATGCCGTACAGGTTGCCCCGAAAAGTTTTCCATTCAATCATTAATAACCAGTAAAATGTTATACAATTTACTTATTTTAATTATTTCATTATGACATATAGTCTTCTTTTCAAATACTCAAATCCGATTGATTTTAGTAAATGATAGAGCGACGTTCATTTAAAATGTGGTAAATCCAAATCCTTGTTTAAGACAAATAAACGTTTATTAAGCGTAGGAGCTCCCTTATTTTGGAAAAAAACTGTGAACTTTTAATCGAACTGCAGTTTTAATAAATTCGTCGTACTGTTCAAAAACTGGTTTGCTTCGTTTCCTTTTCTTGCTAGGTGTCTGTAACTTGCCACTTTCTTTCATCTCTTTTCTTATACCGTGTACACTAAATGTGCACCCGCCCGTCAATTCTGATCCCATTTTTTCTACGTCTTTTAAAGCCATAGTTGGATACTTTACGGATAAAGAATTAAATAACATTGTAAATTATAATTTTTTGCCCACAATTTTTAGAAGTTGTTCTCGTTTATGTTTTATAACTGAAGTTGAAGCGCCGTCATTCATCATTACTTACTAGTGTAACAAAACAAGAAGATATACTCACACACAATAACAACGAAGTTAAGGAAAACGTCACACGGATTTAAAAAATATTAATAGAAGAAGGAAGAAAATATTTTAAACTGATTACAAATAGCACTAAATACAAACTACATACACATGAAGTAGGATGTTTATGTAACAACAACCAAGTTGAGAGTTGAGACTGATGGAATGAGTAATACAATATACGATCATGGTGGAATTGTTTCATAATTTTAACTGAAAACAATAATGTTTAAATAAACTGTTTTCAATTTTATTTAGGCTACGTGCAGTTACATGAATAGCCATCAAATGTCATTATTATGTATTAGTCATCCTATATCAACTGTGTACTAACACACACGACTCCAACAGCAATACAAGGACACATGTACACTGTTACTCACTACTACAAAGGGAGAGGTTTGTTTACTTCAGGCAAGCTCTAAGAGCGAACGGACTATACAAATATTTATTACAACTAAAAGAGTTACAAAATAAATAACAAACTAATTATAAAGAAGTAATACAATAAATAACTTAATAATTTACTTAATGCTACTTACAACAATTATATTGTCGTTGTTTAGGTCATCAGCCAAAAGGCTGGTTTGAACCTCTAGAGGTTTTACTAAGTAAAACGAGGAGTGAGGTGGTTTACCATTGCCTTCCTCACTAAATAGAAAAGTACGCTTATCAGCATGCCGGGCCCTCTGAAAAGCACATATTTTCCACTCTGCAAATGACACTTTCACTTCATTCACCACAGGGTCTGGCTGTATAATGAAATTCATTACTTTCAGAGGAGATAACACTGATTAGTGTCTTTTACACCTCTACCTCTTCTGTTCTTAAATGATTCAGTCATTTAATTGGCTGACCATGTGACAAGAAACAGAACTATTTATTTTAGCCCTGCAACTAACAGATTGAGTGTAAATAATTTGACACTCCACCTGTCTCTTATGGGCAGAACAATTATATTACACAATGGAACTGAATACACACTGCACATATACAACAAGACTGAATAACAATGCCTCGGAAACCTCCCGTTGACTTGTTCTAACGGAGTTACCTTCGATAGCACACGTAGTAAACACTCGTCAAAGATCAAACGAATACTAACTCACTGACCGCCTCGTGAGTCTCTTTATATATATAGTGAATCAAAAAATAATTTTCCCGAAAGACACCGAAATTCGATATAAAAGTCCTTTCTAGAGAAGTCTCATTTAATGTAAACAGGTAATCAACCGACCCTTCATAAATAGTTGTACAACAAAGACTTTATCATATACAATAGCGCAGTCCTTTTAAATAATTTTTATGAATAGGTATCCCTTTATAGCCACCCTATTGTTACTTTTGCACTCTATTATCTACTCTTTACCATTTTATGAACATTTTACCATTGTACTAAAAATTTCGCGAACCATGCCCTTCTTCGATATTGTCACAATACTTTTCCACTCGGTGAGGAAGGAAATAGTAAACCATCTCACTCCTCGTTTTACTTAGTATAGCCTCTAAAGGTTCAAATCAGTCTTTCGGCTCATCACCTAAACCTAAACAAGGAAAAACAAATTTACCTAGCCTATCATCTACTACATCGCTATTCAATTTTTGAAATAAGTTTACAGTTTTGTTCTAAATATAGCAGCGATTTATGTTCTCAAATAATAACCATGTTATATACTATATTAAAGGTTCGCAACAAGGGTATTGCGGTTTACCGCCCTTTTTATTTAAATAATATAAGTGTAACGTTTATTATGAATGACTGAACGTATCAGGTTACCATGCATTTAAATATTCATGTATTTGTTCCGTGTTAAACATTCATCATGGTTATATTCCACAAGCGTACTTCACCTTTTTTATTTAAAAAACTGTTATTTGTTTATGTCAAATCAGAGGATAATTTATTTTAATTGTAGATGAATTTTATTTTACTTCTACTACAAATAATATTATACAGAGTGTTCCAAAAGGTTTTCTTAAAAATACAAAATTAACTTTTTAAAAAACTATCATTCTTCTCTTACACCTCCTCCTTCTCTTTCTCCTCCCCCTGCTTCTCATCTCCTTCTCCATCTTTTCTTGCAATTTTTTCTCTTCCATCTTCCTTTACTCCTCATCATTATTCTCCTTCTTTTTTCTTCTCCTTCTCCTCTCGCTCTTGAAACGTGGTAGCGCGAGTGGGACACCTCATATAAGGGAAGGTCTCACATAAGGGGAGTATTAATTTATACAGGACTTGGAGGGATGGTACGCCTCTAGTGTTTCATTAAAGACGTCGGATGTCCGGGTCCACCCTGGTCATGGTAAGTTCGTGGCATATTTAAAGCGGTTCCGCCTACTTGCTGATGATTCTTGCGTCTGTTGAGAGGTCCAGGCGCGCAACCACTTGTTGCACTATTGTCCTGCTCCCGGGGGATCAAGACGCAGGCTGACCCAGGAGCTTCAAGGCCAAGAGGAAAATTGGCTTCTCACGGAACGCTCGAGCTTGTCCCACGAGGTGCATGCTCGGTCGGTGTGGGGGTTCCTTGATGAGATAGCTAGGTTCTACCGTCGTCAGGTAGTTTAGTAAGGGCAGCTGTCTTAGCTTGACTCGCTGACTCTGCAGAAATTTTTCAATGGTGTACAAGCAATTGCTGGGCATGAAAGACGACTTTTAATCTTAATTTATCCGATTTATTTTGACTGTTGAGACCATTTTAACTATTTCTATAATTCTAATGGGGCCCTTGAGCCCCAAGAGACATTCTTTGACATAAGGGCGAGAAGTGCACAATCCCCAGGTCGCTCGACCTGGCTCCAACTCACCCTCGAAATTATTTTAATTTAATTTAAAGTTAGTATAAGGTGACAGTCGCTGTCACAATTTGAATAAATTAAGAGTTCCTAGGAACAGCCTCCGAGTCTATGCTTTCTGGTGATTAATCGGTGGGGAGGTGGTGGGAGAAATAGCAAACCAATTCTCCTTCTCTTCCTGCTTCGTCTTCTTCTTCTTAGGCCGGCCCGTGGTGTAATGGTCAGAGAAACTAACTACTACGCCAGAGTTCAATACCCGGTCACGTCGGAAATTTTTACTTTCTCTTGCCTATATGAATATATAGGACGGAACGTATTGTTTTAAATAATTATCGATTTTTCGAAATCGAGTTTTCACCGGATCTACACGTTTTCAGACCCCCAGAAGCCAAAAAACATGTTTTTAGCAATTGGTCTGTGTGTCTGTGTGTCTGTGTGAGTGAGTGTGTGTGTGTGTGTGTGTGTGTGTGTGTGTGTGTGTGTGTGTGTGCGTGCGTGCGTGCGTGTGTGTGTGTGTGTGTGTGTGTGCAGAATATCTCAAGAACGGAACATCGTACGAACTTGAAACTTGAAACTTAAGTCAGACACCACTATCGGACCCGACACGAACATTTTCATCAAAATCGGTCAACCGGAAGAAGTAATTTATTCGTGAATTTTTCCCTTTTTTGCGATTTTCTCAAAAACTACAACTTATGTTACTAACGTTTTTATAGAGTTATTTTATTTGCGACCTTTATATGGATTTATGTTTGCTAATAACATAAAAGTAAATAATTCAATATTTCTTTTAGGTTCATTTTCGCCCGTTGTATAATAAAAATGTATTTCTTGTTTGAATTTTCCCATTTACCGTTATGATTTACGCGTAATTTCTTATATAATTTTAAACTACAAATAATATATTTTTAAAGTAAATCCGAAAGTTTAAGCTATTTTGAATCGATACCTGCAAAGATACTAAATTCACGGCTTCAACTGTACTCTGAAAACCCGTTAAAAATACTGAACGAATATAGCCTACTATACGAGGGTAAAAGATCGTGTAAAGAAAATTCTGAAAGGAAATGCACAGTTACACAGAAAAAACTTTTCTGAGAGCTATATAATAGCAACAAACTGATATCCGACAGGCGGTGTCCTTCCGGAATTAATTAAAATGATAACAAAACAGAACCCGCTAGGTGAGACGGCGGCCTATAGGTAACTCCTACCCACGACCCGCTAGGCGAGTCTCTTCCACTAAATGGGTTAATGTAGAAAACCAGTTTCAAATGAATGAAAACATTGTGAAAACATTTACTGTCCCTCCTAGCAAGAGGCATGTCAATTATATTTACAACAGAATCTGGCTGTATAATGAAATTTATTACTTTCAGAGGATGTAACACTATTTTTTTAATTTTTTATTAAATCTGATCTGAGATAAACCATTAATTTTTCGTTCATCATTATCTTAAAAACCCACCGGGTTGGTCTAGAGGTAAAGTCGTCGCCAAAATCAGCTGTTTAACAGCTAATTTTCGGAGACGAAGTTTCCTAGTAAAGGTAGTTACTTTTATACGGATATGAAAACTAGACAGTGGTTACCGGTATACTTTGATGGTTGGGGTTCAATTAACCATACTCTTTTAGTCTGTACAAGACTACACCTCATTTACACGTCATACACATCATCCTCATCTCATTAGGTCATGAGGTTGCTTATTGTTCTAAATTGAACAGATTGCAACGTACACAAATTAGAAATAAAATAATTATCTTAAAAACTAAATGCTTAAATGATGTAGCCCAACCATCAATGATCTTACCACTAAACGAACCTAACACTATATGGTAGTGACCTTAACACTATTGAACCATAACTATTCACTAGTTTTTGCACTTCACACTTCTCTGCCTTAACATATCACACTGCATTGTTACACTAGTTCGAACGGCTTCTTTCTCTTAAGCCTTATAGGGACATTGGCATAGTTGAGAAGTTGAATTGCTTCTGGATTGATGTGAATTATGTAGATGAGCTCCATGTTTGACAGCAAATCTTCTTATCTCAATGGACACAAAGGGGATGTCAAGAGCTCTATACAGATCATTTCTAACGTACCATAGGGCATAAACTATAGATCGTAATGCTTTGTTCTGGAACGTCTGTGTAATCCTTATCTAACTTTCTTTGGAGCAATCCTAAAATGTATAATTTATTATAAATCCAGATGGGTTTTTAAACTTTATTATAAATTGTTACTTTATTATTGAGAGGCAGCTGCGACTGGATATTTATGTTAACTAGGCCCCTATTTGTTGAATTACAATAATATTTTATTTATTTATTTTATTATTACAATATCCACTCCTGTACATGCTTTCGTAAAGCTTTTATGCATTATCAATTACTCACATTATGCTAGGAGGAGGATATTGACCTACCCAACTATGACTAAAAGTCATGTCCTTGACTAAGTGATCTATTATTTTATCCACAACCACAGTACAAAATGCGATTAAAAAACAAGATTAGAACTTTAAAACCAGGCAATTATAAAAGGTTTCATTTGTTTGTTTATTTCCATTATATTTTTTTTTTTATTCCTAATTTGTGTACGTTGCAATCTGTTCAATTTAGAACAATAAGCAACCCCATGACCCAATAAGATGAGGATGGATATGTTACGAGTGTTAATGAGGTGTAGTCTTGTACAGGCTCAGGCCGACCATTCCTGAGAAAGTGTGGTTAATTGAACCCCAACCGTCAAAATACACCGGTAACCACTGTCTAGTATTCAAATCCGTATAAAAGTAACTACCTTTACTAGGATTTGAACCAGGTACCTTCGTCTCCGAAAATCAGCTGTTAAACAGCTGATTTTGGCGACGACTTTACCTCTAGACCAACCCGGTGGGTTATTTTTATATTTAACTGAAAAGAAATTACTTTCCTGAATAACTAGAACTAGAACTTATCTGTGAAGAGGTTCCTAGCCAAGTACAGCATCTCAGTGTTAGAACATCCACCTTATTCACCATATTTTGCACCATGTCACTTTTACTTGTTCCCTAAGGTGAAATCTGCATTAAAAGGAACAAGATTTGAGTCTGTGGAAGCTGTAAAAGAGAAAGCGGCACGTGTCCTGAAGGAGCTGACAGAAGATTACTTCCAGCACTGTTTCCAACAATGTAAAATTCGCATGGAGCGTTGTAGGGATAGAGAAGGAGTGTATATTGAAGGTGAAAATAAGTGATCATGTATAAAATATAAATAAAATATTTTACAACGTCAGTCTCATTATTTAATAGCCACACCTCGTATGTACAGCGGTAATATTAAAAACATTATACTTTTTGCAAATCACTATTCATTATCATTCTGATTGATAAAATAATAAATTATTTTAAATACAACAATTTATTTGATTTATAAACATACCGCTACAATTTGCAGGGTGGAAAGTAAGCGCTTTTCAGAGGGTCTGGCACGTTGATAAGCACACTTTTCCACTCAGGAAGGTAATGGTAAACCACCTCACTCCTCGTTTTACTTAGTAAAGCCGGCCTCCGGAAGTTCGAACCAACCTTTCAGCTGATGACCAAAACAACAAACATCTATTTATTGTTCCATGGCAAACAGATTGTAGATTTTTACTTTCTCTTGCCTATATAAATATAGGAAGGCAAGTATTGTTTTCATGTCGATTTTTCGAAATCGAGTTTTCACCGGATCTACTCGTTTTCAGACCCCCTGAACCCAAAAAACATGTTTTTAGCGATTGGTCTGTGTGTATGTGTGTGAACAGAATATCTCAAGAACGGAACATCGTACGAACTAGAAACTTGAAACTTAAGGTAGACACCACTACCGGACCCGACACGAACATTTTCATCAAAATCGGTCAACCAAAAGTAGTGATTTATTCGTGTAATTTTTCACTTTTTGCGATTTTCTCAAAAACGGGTCTTACGATATTTTTTTAAATCGCCTGGTTTACTTAATTTTTTATGCTCTACAAGATAGAGTAGGCGCCATGTTTGCTGAAATTCTTGTGAGGCTGTTTTCACGTTAAAAATTGTTTTTTTAGGATTACGGCTTTAATATACATTTTAGAGCAACAATTTATATAATAAAAGTTGTAGAGAATTAAAAATCCTACAACTTTTAATTCAAACATTTTTTATATAACGCTTGGTTTAGCGGTAATTAGCTATTTTCTGTTTTTTTTCCTCACGAAAACTTGTGAAAATAGATTTTTTAAGATTTCGGCCTTAGTATGCATTTTACGACGAAAAAGTGTATAATCAGATTTATAGCAAATTAAAAAATCTAAAACTTTTATTTAGAACATCTTTCTCTACAGATCCTAGTTTAGCGTGAAAGAGTGATTTTCCGTATTTTTAAGCCCAACTGAGGTTGATTTTCATTTCGCGTTTTTCACTCATGATTAAAATTAGGTTATGTTTTTTTGAAACTAGTTTTTTTCTAATTTTTTATTACTAACGTTATGTTATATTGGTCATTATTTGCATTGGCAAGAGAAGGTTGTGTGAGTGTTTCACACCAGATTTTTTTCTGTTGTAAAAAAAAGTTTCAAGGAAATCTGTTTATTATTTATTATACCCAGTGTAAAGAGTATACTGGTAATTTAATATTATTTACCAAAAGATATGTTATTTGTGTAGGTTCGTGACCACGACTATTTTCGTTGTATAGAAAAAGTTGAATAATGAAACAAACACATTTATACATAAAATATAAGTTTAATGTTATATGAAATAATTATTATTTTACACACAGGATCTACAAAATGACAAATTTAAAATTATGTTTTTTACAAAATAAAATAAAATAAAATAGAAATAGCGCTTTAGGTTTGAATTTAATGTTTTAAATAATTTCTGTACAGAATATTAATTACTTTAGAAATACCTGCCATGGGCTTTTCGAAGTTCCGTGGTTATCCAGTGAAGTTCATACGATGTAATTAAATCATTTGCATTGGTTGTTAAGTTTAAATTATTCGTTGAGCATTATATGTATTTTTAAACAAGATGTTCTAATTTCAAACTAATTATTTAACTTATAGACATTTTATTAATGTAGCCTACTATTGAAGCACATTGTTACATTTTACGTGTACGGAGCACACATCCTCTCTGTAGGACTGCTGAAGTTGAACTCCCTTTCCGTTTATAATTCTTAAGAAGCGTCGTTTTTAATTTCACCTTGATACTATTTATAAAGTTTATAATATCCAATCACATCTCAGGATTCAAAATTTTCAACCAATCACATTCAACTACATCTTAACCGTCTTCATCGGTCCAAGTACTTTGATAAAGTCACTAACCTCGCACGTGTTTCAACTATTGTAAAAGTTTATTTTCAATAATCCATAAATTTACTTTAAAGTTTATTGTTACGATGTCGGTCTTTTCCCGACAAACGCCTGACTTGACAACTACTAATTACATCCGTTAATTTATCAATTTATCCGTCACATTATTTTTTATTTCTTGACACAATGTATTAATTTATTACTTTTAAAAAAACAATATATTTTTATTTCGCTACACCAGATCCAGAACGAACCTAGGCTTAGGTATTATAATATTGCACCAACTTTTGAGACAACTTATATAAACCTGCATTTGTAAATATAATGCAGTATAAAAAATCAAGTTTTAAAACTTCCATTTTAACTTTAAGTACATATAAATTTAACTAACCATCTGTATAAGTACATACTATAATTTGTTTTTAGAAAATAAAATTTAAGTTTTAAATGTTATGTAGTTATTTTTTTTGTTTTGTATAATATTTTTTTAGGTTAACTCATACGAGGGTTGTTTTAAAACTATGATTAATAGTAATAAAAATTAATAACCTAATAATTTTATATTTACTTAGAGTTATCTGTCAGATTTATGTTATAATTTGCATTTATAAGCTTTTCCACATAATATTTCATTATAAATAATATGAATTAAACTGTAAAGAGGTATATTTTTCTTTTAAATTTTTTGTTTACTAATATCTGATATATTTATAAAAAAAAAAAATCTGGTGTGAAACACTCACACAACTTTCTCTTGCCAATGCAAATAATTAACAATAAACCTAACATTAGTATTAAAACATTAGAAATGAACAAAAACTAACCTCAAAAACATAACCTTATTTTAATCATGAGTGAATGACGCAAAATGACAATCGAACTCAGTTTGGCTTAAAAATACGGAAAATCACGCTTTCACGCTAAACTAGGCTCTGTAGAGAAAAATGCTCTAAACAAAAGTTGTAGATCTTTTAATTTTCTATAAATTTAATTATATACACTTTTGTCGTAAAATGCATACTAAGACCGAAATGTTAAAAAAATCGATTTTTCTCACGTTTTCGTGAGAAAAAAAACAGAAAATCGCAAATTACCGCTAAACTAAGCGTTATACAAAAAAATGTTTGAAATAAAAGTTGTAGATTTTTAAATTGTCTACAACTTTTATTATATAAGTTTTTGCGCTAAAATTTATATTAAAGCCGTAATCTTAAAAAAACAACGTTTTTACGTGAAAACAGCATCACCGAGAATTTCAGCAAACATGGCGCCTACCCTATCTTGTAGAGAATAAAAAATTGAGTAAAATAGGCGATTTTAAAAAAAATCGTAGGACCAGTTTTTGAGAAAATCGCAAAAAACTGAAAAATTATACGAATAAACTACTACTTCCGGTTGACCGATTTTGATGAAAATGTTCGTGTCGCGTCCGGTAGTGGTATGTAACTTAAGTTTCAAGTTTCAAGTTCGCACGATGTTCCGTTCTTGAGATATTCTGTTCACACACACACGCACGCACACACACACACACACACACACACACACACACACACACGCACGCACGCACGCACGCACGCACACACACACACACACACACAGACACAGACCAATCGCTGAAAACTTGTTTTTTGGGTTCAGGGGGTCTGAAAACGTATAGATCCGGTGAAAACTCGATTTCGAAAAATCGACATGAAAACAATACTTTCCTTCCTATATAGTCATATAGGCAAGAGAAAGTAATTATGAATACTTTGAAAATTTCCCTAAATTTACGTTACATTTTGTTACTTTTTCAGTATATTTATCACTTTTCCATATATGAGGTGTGGCTATTAAATAATTACTGACGTAATTAACGTCTTACGTTTTGTTTAATTAAATTGTGTCTTACATTATAATTTTTTTTGTTTACTGTGCTCTATTATTATTGTGTTAATTACGTGTTCATTGATTCTTCGTGTATTTATTATTTATTTCATTTGTGTGATTGTTATTTGTGTAACCTACGAGATTATACGCGTGTTTTGTTGTGTGCCGGCCCGGGCGATAAGGTTTAATACCTGGGCTTGGCACATACAAACACCGTCGTTACCGGTTCTTTGCGTCTAGGGAGATTGGGCTCCATGAACCTAGACGCACCCACCGCTTCCGAGACTTCAACGGCGCGTGCTAATTGGGAGATGGCGACGGCAGCGACGCAACAACTAAGCCATTCCTCTCCATCAACCAGCGCACCGGCTCCGACAACATCATCAATGGAGGTACCTGACAACGAAGGCTTCACCACCGTCCACCGGAAACGAGTGCGCACCAATTCAGGTGATATACAACCACTTACCACCCCGTTTGCAACCTCACCCCCCGATTCGACTCCACGTCGAAGTAAAGTTCCTCCGTTTGTGTTTCGCGCCCCTGCCAACTGGGCCGCGTTAACAAGGACACTGAGCAGTCAGCTCACGGAGTCATACAAGGTCACGACACGTGGCAATTCTTACTCCTTGTTTACAAAGAATATCGATGACTTCCAAAAGTGCAAGGCTGTCCTCCTTTCGGAGGGCATTAACTTCCACACTTACTATACTACCGAGCCTGATGAGGTCAAAGTGGCAATCAAAGGGTTGCACTCTTCGTTTCAACCCGAAGAGGTTAAGCTTTTCCTCGCTGAGCGTGGCTTCGAGGTGAGCCACTGCCAGAATATAACTGGCCGAGCTGGCAGGCCAATCAATGTGTTCCTTGTCAAGTTGCGCAAGTCACCTCGCTTCGAGGATATTTACAAGGTCGATTCGATCTTCAACATTGAAGTGACCGTGGAGGCCTTCCGCCCACGGCCGGGTCTGCCACAATGTTTTAAGTGCCAGCGTTATGGCCACTCATCGGTTGATTGTAACCATGAGTTAAGGTGCGTCAAGTGCGGCGGTAAGCACGACGCAGCTCAGTGTGAAGGCAAGTTAATTGAACAGACTCGCTGCTGCAACTGTAATGGCCAGCACCCTGCTAGCTACCGGGGGTGCCCTTTACATGTCCGGCTTCTTGCCGAGAGGCGCAAGGCTGCCGCTCAGTCGACGGCCGCCTCCTCATCAGCTCCGTCTATCGCCAAGTCCCAGGCGACACAGTCACAACCTTCTTCCTCTTCTTCCCCTCCTACTCAGAGGAGCTATAACAAAACAATTGTAAAGAAGGCTCCTGTGCACAGGGCCACCACCAAGACCCAATTTCCGACTTCTGAGTGGTCCTACCACTCCAAGTTGGTGCCATCCAAGCCATCCAAGCCGGTCTTCTCAGAAAGGGAGTTTCCGCCACTCCCGGCTAAAAAAGTCCCTCCTAAGGACAGCACTGCATTCGATTTTTCTACGATCGTCCAGTTCTTAACCTCCCCTAAGTTCCTAGCTTGGGTGGCTAATGTTCTTCCTCAACTAACATCTATTAGCTCCGCCTCTAAAGCTATCACTATCCTTATCTCATCTCTGACCTCCCTCCTTTTGTAATGCGTTTTCGCATTATGTCATGGAATGGCAATGGCATCCTTCGCCAACGAAACGATCTACTACGAGTACTAACAGATTACGATATTGACGTTGCTCTTCTACAGGAAACTAAATTTTTACCTACTACTCGCTTTTGCCTATCCCCCTACGTTGTGTATCGTGCCGATCGACCTGGCGCTGTGGTCCCGGCAGGGGGGGTAGCTGTTCTAATACATAAGAGACATGTTCATAACTTCCTTGACGTGACCCATATTCCTTCTATTGAACATGTCGCTGTTACGGTGCCTCTCTTCTCACGTCTGGTTACTTTCATTTCAGTTTACCGCCCCCATCTGCTGCCCATTTCCACCCCGCAGCCCTTGCTATGCTCTTCGACCAACGTCAACCTGTGTTTGCAGCTGGCGATTGGAACAGCAAACACACGGATCTCGGCTGCCGAAAAACGAACATTGCTGGTACTGAACTCCTGTCCTTCCTCGAGCAGTCTCCTTTGTCGTTAGCGCTCCATGTTCCTGACACCCCGACTAGGGTGCCCCCGTTCACTTATCAACTTCCTGATATCCTTGATTACGCTATTTCTCTCGATCTTGCCTCCGTCCCTGACATCGATGTGTTACCTTAATTGAATTCTGATCACTATCCAGTTCTGTTTACTTTCACGTCCTCGACTGCTCGTATCCCTGTCCCGCCTCCTTCTCTGAAGGTCTGCTGGCGTTCCTTCTATGACTCAGTTGCCTCCCAAATCCCACCTGAACCCCCCACTATTACCACTGTAACTGAGCTTGAGTCCCATCTTGATTCCCTCACTTCGATTCTTTCGGATTCAATTGCCCAGAACTCACACCCACGCCCGCCTCGCACTAGGTCGTCACTTCCAGCTCCTATCAAAACAGCAATCGCCGATAGACGTCGCTTTCGACAGCTCTGGCAGCGCACCAGAGATCCACATCATCGGGATCTATTCAACGGTGCCGCTGCTAGGTGTAAACTGCTACTCGATGATCACCGGTGTAGTAAATGGGAGGACTACCTTCATCGAGTAGCGGACGACGGAAGACCATGGGAGGCTACACGTCGTTTGTTGTCGACCCAGAGGAAGTCGCATCCTCTGATGACACCTAATGGTTTGACATACTCTCCGCAGGCGATTGCTGACACTTTTGCTTCGCATTTTGAACGACATTTTGTTGCCCCTCCGCCCGTTCATCATGACCAGGATGAACTCATTCATGATGAAGTCAACTCAACGCTCTCTGACCCTACGCCCTGTAACTTACAGCCCTTCACGGAGGATGATGTCACCTCTGTAAT
This sequence comes from Catonia carolina, assembly GCA_035578175.1. Classification (NCBI taxonomy): domain Eukaryota; kingdom Metazoa; phylum Arthropoda; class Insecta; order Hemiptera; family Achilidae; genus Catonia; species Catonia carolina. The sequence goes on from JAQMRL010000015.1 coordinate 20,707,807, forward strand.
TTCCTCGATTAATCCGCGTAAGGCCCCTGGTCCTGATAATGTCTCCGGATACGCCATCCTGAATTCCCCGCCAGATCTAAAGCTTCATCTTTTGGCAATTTTCAATGCAGTGTTGGCGCTACAACATTTCCCCTCTTCGTGGAAGGTTTCCAAAGTCATTACTATTCTGAAACCCCACAAACGTCCGACTGATCCCGAAAGTTATAGACCAATTTCCCTTTTGCCGATCCTGTCCAAATTATTCGTAAGGCTTCTTCTCCCGCGCCTGCGTCCTGTTGTTGAATCTGTTCTTCCCCCCGAGCAATTTGGTTTTCGTCAAGGACACTCCACAACTACCCAACTCCTCCGCATCGTCACGGCACTTGTGGATGCCAGAAATTCTTACTGTGACACGACGGCTGTGCTACTTGTTTTTCGGGCTGCATTTGACCGCGTCTGGCATATGGGCCTCCTTTACAAACTGGCACAATTTTTTCCCCCCTCAACTGTCCGATTACTCCATTCCTATCTTACTGGAAGACAATTCCAAGTCTCTGTCACTATTCCTCAGTTCCACATGGCCATGTCCCCACTCACCCCTTCGTCCGCGGGTGTACCTCAGGGCTCGGTCCTTGGGCCCATCCTCTATCTTATGTACACCTTCGATTTTCCTGTCCGTGGTTCAATCCAATTCGGACTGTTTGCCGATGATGCTATTCTGTACCGTCACGGCAGATGCCTCCGCCTCAATTGCCGCGCGCTTCAAACTCAGCTTCTAGACATCACTAGCTGGTGTCGTTTCTGGAGACTATCACTTAACCCCACAAAATACGAAGCAATCCACTTTACACTAAAACGCAATGTTCCTCCGCCTCTACGATTGGAAGGGGATTTCCTCCCATGGCAGAACAGCGTGAGATATCTAGGGGTTGACCTAGATAAACGACTGACACTTCGACAGCACATTGACAGCAAGCTTAGCAAGGGTAGGGCCTTGTTCGCTTTACTCATCCCTTTGTTCCTCTCTCCAGCATACTCCTCAAAACTGAAACTTCTGATGTACTCCTCTATCCTACGTCCTTTCCTTTTGTACGGGTCACCGGTATGGTGGCCCTTTCTCTCCAAGTCCAACAAAAGACGTACTTCAGCGTACCAGAACAAAGTCCTCCGGTGCATCACACAGTTTAACTATCTTATATCCAATCGCATCATACACGAACACCTTCTCTTTCCTTCTATGGAGGACTTTATTTACAATACCTCGAAACGGCTACACGACGCTGGGAAAACTGACGGACCCCAGATCATTCAGGACTTGTACCGACGCCCACACCCACCTGAAGTCTCTATGCCATTACCATTCCACGACTTTATCTAAATTCCAGTATGACCCACTTAACAAAATTTAGAGTTGCCACATTTTTATTCCGCCCTGTATTCCTCTTATTTGCCCATGCCCCTTCTACTTGTATGACTCACTCCCCCCAGTTGGTAGTTGTCCCCATGTTCCTATGCATAATCACTCCACTACGGTGAAAAGAGCCGCCATTTTAAATTAGTAAACACTCAGAAAATAAAAATAAAATAAAAAGGTGATTATGCCAAACTCTACCCTTTCCGTCTCCCCTGAAATCATAAACAAACCCCTACCTTAAATTATACCTTTAGTCCACGTTCAGTAAAATGCATGCCTTCCCCTCACCAAGATAATAGGACTCCCACAAAACTGAAAAAGGCCACTGAAATATAAAATAAAATAAAAGAGCTGCTCTTAAACCCACTTGTTCTTTACTTTAAATTTTCCACCGATAACTTCTAAAAATGAATTACCTCCTTTCAAGTCCCAGTTCCAATGTCCCACGAACCAGAATCCTATTTCCTATTTAAACTATAAAATTCCCCCTAAATTTCTTGAGGTTGCAATTATTCTGTTATATTGTTCCCCGAGCGACCAGGTGTTCCTTAACACGATGTCGCCATCATAGGGCTTCTTGGCCCTCTCAACCAGGATTCAGGATTCACTGACGTAAAACATTTTATTATTATTTTATACATAATCACTTTTTGTCACCTTTAATATACACTTCTTTTCTATCCCTACAACGCTCCATGCGAATTTTCCATTGTTGGAAATAGTGCTGGAAGTCATGTTCTGTCTGCTTCTTCAGGACACGTGCCGCTCAAAAATATTTGAAATGAAGCTCGAAGAAAGGTTTGTACTGACACTTTGTACGCGATTGAAAATGATTCTAATTTTTTGGAAACGATAATAACATGTGATGAAACGTGGTATTTTACTTATGATCCAGAAACGAAGCGTCAATCTATGCACTGGAAGAGCCGAACACCGAGAGCCAAAAAAGCTCGAATGAGCAAGTCAAAATTTAAAGCAATGATGATTGTTTTTGTTTTTTTGATATCCATGGAATTGTGTACCTTCACTGGGTTCCTGAAGTTAAAACAATTAATCAATATTACTACCTTGAGGTACTTTCTAAACTATGTCAAAGAGTAAGGAAAAAACGCCCCGAAATGTGCAAGGACAAATCATGGGTTCTCCACCAAGACAATGCGCCAGCTCATTCCGCGTTATTTGTCAAGAGGATCCTAGCCAAGTACAACATCTTAGTATTAGAACATCCACCTTATTCACCAGATCTTGCACCATGTGACTTCTAACTGTTCCCTAAGGTGAAATCTGCATTAAGAGGGACAAGATTTGAGTCTGTGGAAGCTGTAAAAGAGAAAAAGGCACGTGTCCTGAAGAAGCTGACAGAAGATGACTTCCAGCACTGTTTCCATGGAAAATTGGCATGGAGCGTTGTAGGGATAGAGAAGGAGTGTATATTGAAGGTTACAACAAGTAATTATATATAAAATAAAAGTAAATTTTTTTAGTACGTTAGTCTCGTTATTTAATAGTCACGTAATGTCTCTCTATAAATATGAATTAAACTGTAGAAAAGTCTATTTTTCTTTTGAATATTTTTTTTATTAATATTTGATAGATTTTGATAAGTTTATAATAATATTTATGAATAATTTGAAAATTTCCCAAACTTTTCAGGTATTTTTTTGTAATTTTTCAGTACATAAGATTTTCCGTATGATGTATCATTATCACCACGAATTAAACTGTAGAGAAGTGTATTTTTCTTCTGAATATCGTTTTTTACTAATGTTTGATAAATTTACGAATATCATGAAAATTTCCATGACTTTTTCGTTACATTTCTAGTAGTACCACATTTTAATAATTTTTCCTGAATGCCGTTATGTCTACAATATAATTTTCTTGTAACAGTTCCTTTCCTATCAGAGGTCAAAAATCATCATCATTATGCGAACCTTATTCTCTGGTGCACGGAACAATTCCATATTACTGCAACCAAACCAGTCTCTCAGGTTTTTCAGCAAAACAATATGAAGATCGATTGAAATTTCAAGAATCAAATTTTTCACGATTGTAGTTAACTGTTTTTGCTATAAACACAGCTAAAAGTCGATAAAAACAAAATATAAATTACTCCAAAGCAGTTCTCAACATAAAACACCAACTTTTTATAAAATACACCCTGTAGAAGTTTGAACAAGAAACTACTTACAATATTTTGCATGTTACAAATGACAATTATTATTTTCTAACGTGACAAATACTGTTATTTTTTTTACTTCAGTGTAATAAACTTACAGACTGTAACATTTTTAAACTCAATCAATTAGTCAAGCAAAAAAAAACAGAATAGAGTACTATAATTTTAAAGAAGTTAAAGTAATAACAATTCTGATAATTATGTATAAAATAATCGTTCGTAAAGGGTTTCAACTTTGTTTACATGACATGTCAACTACGTTAAGATTACATGCTTCATGTACTTTTAAGTGAAACGTTGACCTAGTTTCAAACGGTCATAAAAATATATTATTCTTTTTGCCTTTAGGTCATAGGTTATTTAAAAGGTAGTAATCCTCCAGTTACTGCCACAGGCGGATCAAATAACTGAAGAAGTTATCCATGTGTAAGTTTATCCATCGTATTTAAGTACTGTTCGAAGAATATTAGTTTCTGGAAATAAAGTTATTTTCGTTCATATAGGCTTCAAATTCCCAAATTTCCTCCAAAGAGTTTAAATTGAAATTTAGTTACGCAGGATAATGAAACGGATACGTAGGGAAAAGTTTATTTCCTTTGAATTCGTTTAATCGTCTTTTTTGTAATTATAAGTGTAGTTCGTTTTTGGCTACATCGATAATTCCAGAAAAAGACTTGAAGGCTGAAAATACTCGGGTGTGATGTATCATAAGACGAGGACAGTGATATACCACAAAAAGTTAAGAGATTTAATAGAATTTGTGGTACAATACATCGAAATTTGAAGGGAAGGGCCCGAACTGACATACGAGGTTTGGCTATTAAATAACGAGACTGGCGTTGTAAACAATTTTATTTTTATTTTATACATAATCACTTATTGTCACCTTTACTATACACTCCTTTTCTATCCCTACAATGACCCATGCAAATTTTCCATTGTTGGAAACAGTGCTGGAAGCCATGTTCTGTCAGCTCCTTCAGGACACGTGCCGCTTTCTCTTTTACAGCTTCCACAGACTCAAATCTTGTCCCTTTTAATGCAGATTTTACCTTAGGCAACAGGTAGAAGATAATAACATGTGATGAAATATGGTTTTTACTTATGATTCGGAAACGAAGTACCAATTCATGCACTGGAAGAGCTGAACATCACTGAGAGCCAAAAAAGCTCGAATGAGCAAGTCAAATGCAATGATAATTGTAGCTATGATATTTAAAGCAATGATGATTGTTTTTTTTTGTTGATATCCATGTGATTGCGTACCTTCACTGGGTTCCTGAAGGTCAAACAATTAATCAATATTTCTACCTTGAGGTACTTTTTAAACTACGTCAAAGAGTAAGGACAAAACGCCCCGAAATGTGGAAGGACAAATCATGGGTTCTCCACCAAGACAATGCGTCAGCTCATTCCGCGATATCTGTCAAGAGGTTTCTAGCCAAGTACAGCATCTCAGTGTTAGAACATCCACCTTATTCACCAGATATTGGGGATAAGATTAGGTACAAGATTTGATTCTGGGGAAGCTGTAAAAGAGAAAGCGGCACGTATCCTGAAGGAGCTGACAGAAGATGACTTCCAGCACTGTTTTCAACACTGGAAAATTCGCATGGAGTGTTGTAGGGATAGAGAAGAAGTGTATATTGAAGGTGACAATAAGTGATTATGTATAAAATAAAATATTTTACAACGTCAGTCTCGTAATTTAATAGCCACACCTCGTATGTCAGTGAGGCCTGGGTGTGGAAGAATAAATATAAAAATTGCATTTAGTCGGCAGAGATGCACTTCTTGAGATGAAATTAGGACCTGTAGTCAACTGGATCGGTTCAGAAATGAGGAAATACGGCGGGAGTTAGATAAGTGTTCTTTTAACCCTTTCAGTACCAACGTCCGGAAAACAGGACGTCGATATATTTTACGTAAATACAACATCGGGTTTACCGGACGCCCGGAAGTTATGCTTAAAGTACCAACTTCCGGATTACCGAACATTTAAAAAGAAAAATTTTTAAACAAAAATTAATAAAATAATGTATTTTAAAACTGCCGATTCTGGTAAGCAAAATACAGGACATCACAGCGTTGTAGAAAAACGGTTTTTTATTTTTTATTTTTTTATTTTTTTTTTAAAGCCACATAGGACTAAATAAGTTTATCAAACTAAAAAAAACTCATTTCAATTTTTGCGGTTCAATTTTTAAGTTTTTGGAGTCCTTTCCTGATGTTTCCCTCCTTGAACTTTCTCCAGTATTCCTTCAATCCATCCGATCTTCTCTGCCGTTCCGTTCCTTGTCAGAATACACAACTTTCTGCCGTTTCATCGGTTTCTGCGCGTTCAAGTCTTGTGGTCTTCAGCCTGTGGTAATTTCCGGATTTTGTTTTGAGGTCCTCAAGTGAGATTTGGAGTCCATTCATGTCCTCCTTAATTTCCCTGATCCAAACAGTTTTATATATTTTTTTTAGAAAAACAGTTTTATATATAAGTTGTAGGTTTTTTAATTTTCCACTTCTTTAATCCTATACATTCTTTTGCCCTAAAATGCATCTTGAAGCCACAATCTTAAAACACATTTATATTATACACAATCTTAACATTTACTACGAGAACATAGACCCCAAAAATTTCAGTAGACTGCTTACCCTATCTTCTAAAAAAATCAAAAATGTATAAACGGTGTTTTTTAAAATCGTAGAAGCCGTTTTTGAGAAAATCGGAAAGTGAAAAATTTCAAGAATAAACTACTAATTCCGATTAGTCGATTTTAATGGAAATATTCGTGTTGGATTCTCTAGTTGTACCTAACTTAAGTTTCAAGTTTCAACTTCGTACAATATTCCGTTCTTGAGATATTTTTCACACACACACACACACACAGAGAGAGAGAGAGAGAGAGAGAGACCAATCGTTAAAAACATGTTTTTTGGGTTCAGGGGTCCTGAAAATATATATTTTTAGTGAAAACTCGATTTCACTAAATCTTCCCCTATATCTTGCATATAGGCCAAGAGGAAGGAAAAATATAGAGAAATAAAGACATACGTGAATGCAATGTTGTGTAACTTTAATCATACACAGTAGGTAATTATTGGGAAATTTAATAATAAATTATTAATATTTCATACAATCGTTCCGAATAACTGAAGTTTATATCCTCAATTTCCACTGTATATTAAAAAAATATTTCTCGTTTTGCATCTGGTCCTTAAGAGTTCTCTAATTTATACTTCAAAAATAACATAATAAACTTTTTTTTTTTTATATATAACATATAAATAAAAAAATCTGGTGTGAAACACTCACACAACTTTCTCTTGCCAGTGCAAATAATTAACAATAAACCTAACATTAGTAATAAAACATTAGAAATAAACAAAAAATTAACCACAAAAACATAACCTAATTTTAATCATGAGTGAAAGACGCAAAATGAAATCAACCTCAGTTTGGCCTAAAAATACGGAAAATCACTCTTTCACGCTCAACTAGGCTCTGTAGAGAAAAATGCTCTAAATAAAAGTTGTAGATCTTTTAATTTTCTATAAATTTGTGTAACGTCTTGTTTCAGTACGTTACAGGTTTTGGATTTCTCGTTTCATATTCTGGCGCCGTATTTCTGATTGTACAAATTATTTCGGTCTATTCACCGTAAGCTGACGCTATCTGTCGTTTTTCCATTGTACTATTCTAGCCTGGGTCAAATTTCATTCTGTAATTAAATTATGTATCTCTTTTCCTGGTTTCACTTGTAATCTTGTTCGTTTACTGAATGGAACGGTAGTATTCTAAAACATTGAAATGTTATTGCCGATTTTCAAATTTCATTCTTTTGGTTAAAGAATGTCTTCTTTCGTTTTATTGTTGCGGGATTATTATTGCTTATTTATAAATATGATCCGTTTATTAGTATCTGCTGTTTTTTTCTAATTTCATTATGTATGCGTAATTTTTTAACAGTGTTTTCCGGGTTGTGTTTTGCAAATTGTTCATGGAAATTTTTCTTTATTTCGTCGCCCAAAATATAATTTTTGGTAAGTTTTCTACTCTTTTGGTTTCTGAAGTCGAATATTTCTAGGGATTGCGTTAGACGGTTATGTTTTAAAGTAAATTTTAATTTGGATCGAATCATTTTGCTTCTGCTTGGTTCGATTCTTGCTTATGTTAAATTCTTTGGTCTGTTTGTTGGTCTGTACCTTTTAACCTTATGTGGTTTTCTGTTAAGGTATAGGGCAATTTAACTTCTGTACTTACTTGTTTAAATTTTGGTTATTTGCTATTGAATTATGTTGATCGCAATCTGTAGAAGTATTCTTTGTTTTTTTTTTTATTCATTCTTTTGACTTGTTTCATTTTGCTACTTTTGTTATCGATGTGTTGTTAGTTTTTCTTTTGACAATAGTCGGTTTTTTGTCCAGGGTTCTACTCTGGGATATTTCTACTCTGGGACATTACCGACTCCGGGTTCGATTCTGGGATATTTCCAATTCTGAAACTTTGGATGGTAGAAGATTTGGATTTTAGTACCATTCACCTTACTCTCAACTATAATCTTGGTGTTTAAAATTTCAAAAATATTTAAAATATATATTGTTTTTCTATTTTCTTTAAATTTTGTAAAAAGCTGCCATGGTACGCGATAATTATAAATAAAATTTAAAATACTATGCTATTTACAGTTAATGATCTGATCTTACTGAAAGTTGAATCTTCAATTTAAATTTTTCAGGATGGTTTATTTTTTTAAAAAAAATAACAAAATTATTTTGTAATTTTGGTTAAGTTACCTATTGTAAAGGAAACTTAGAATGATAATACTTTGAATCTTTAATAATTTACCGAATATTGTAATTTAAATTTGTTTTTGGTACATTCTTTAATTTTTACTGAAACTATTCATTCATGTAATTTATTTTAATTTTTAAAGAATGTCCGTACTGTTATTTTCTGGATTTATTTACTAATTTTTGATATATTACTGTTTAATTATTATTTTTCTAATTTTGTGTTTTTGGGCAATTATAATCATATGCAACAACTATTTGTTTTTTTAATGGCTTCCTTTTTGTTAACCCCGGGCCAACCTATCAGTGTGGATAGAGGGGAAGGGACATTTGATTGTAAACACTTTTATCATAAAATAAATACTAAAGCTGAAATCTTTAAAAAAATCAATTTTTCACACGTTTTCGTGAGAAAAAATAGAAAATTACTAATTACCGCTAAACTAAGTGTTATACAAAAAAATATTAAAAATAAAAGTTGTAGAATTTTAAATTCTCTACAACTTTTATTATATACATTTTTGCGCTATAATACATATATTATTGAAGCCGTAATCTTAAAAAATCACTTTTTTTACGTGAAAACACCCTCACCAAGAATTTCAGCAAACATGGCGCCTACCCTATCTTGTAGAAAATAAAAAATTGAGTAAATGAGGCGTTTTTTAAAAAAAATCGTAGGACCAGTTTTTGAGAAAATCGCAAAAAAGTGAAAAATTATACGAATAAACTACTACTTCCGGTTGACCGATTTTGATGAAAATGTTCGTGTCGGGTCCGGTAGTGGTATGTAACTTAAGTTTCAAGTTTCAAGTTCGTACGATGTTCCGTTTTTGAGATATTCTTTTCACACACACACACACACACACACACAGACCAATCGCTAAAAACATGTTTTTTGGGTTCAGGGGGTCTGAAAACGTATAGATCCGGTGAAAACTCGATTTCGAAAAATCGACATGAAAACAATACTTTCCTTCCTATATATTCATATAGGCAAGAGAAAGTAAAAATTAAAGGATTAAGAAAATATTTTTCGTTTTGCATCTGGCCCTTAAGAGTTCTCTAATTTATACTTCAAAAAACAACATAATAAACTGTTTTTTTATATAACTTATATAAATAAAAAAGAAAAATGAAGTACGTATACATTAAAAGAGAAAAATACATAATCCAGTCTACTATTAGCTTTATTTCGTTTTGAGATGAGATTTTTTTTTTATTTTTAATAGGCCTCATCAGAGTTGTTGTTATAATGAAGCCACATTTTTCATTATAACCTTTCTTTATTGAAAAAGTTGTTAATTTGACACACAATGTCATTCAATCAGCTAACTTTCCGTCACTCTCTCTCTCTCTTTCTCTCTCTCACACACGCATACAAACACACCCACGAATTTTTCTTTCATTAGTTGTTGAATCAATAGGAGTAATAAAAAAATTTATGCGTTAAAAAATGCTCCTTTACTCTCTCATTAAAGATTTCTCAGTCGATATTAAAAAACTGGGTGTAACTGAAAGCAGTACTCACACTTTATTTTCTAATCCATATGTTTTTTCCCCTCGAGAATAATATTTATATAAAAATCTGGTGTGAAACACTCACATGACTTTCTCTTTCCAATACAAATAATTAACAATATAAGCTAACATTAGTAATAAAACATTAGAAATAAACAAAAAACTAACCTAATTTTAATAATGAGTGAATGATGCAAAATGAAAATCAACCTCAGTTTGGCTTAAAAATACGGAAATCAATCTTTCACACTAAACTAGGCTCTTTAGAGAAAAATGTTTTTAATAAAAGTTGTAGGTTTTTCAATTTCCTATAAGTCTGATTATATTATACACTTTTGTCGTTAAGTGCATACTAAGGCTGAAATTTAAAAAAATCAATTTTTTTACAGATTTTTATGAAAAAAACAGAAAATCGCTAATTACCGCTAAACTAAGCGTTATAAAAAAATGTTATAAATAAAAGTTGTAGAATTTTAAATTGTGTACAATTTTTGTTATTTTTTTTCCTCTAAAGTGCATATTAAAGCCGCAAACTTAAAAAAAAACAATTTTGTTACGAAAAAAACAGCCTTTCCAAGAATTTCAGCAGACATGGCGCCTACCTTATCTTGTAGAGCATAAAATGTAGTAAATGAGTTGATTTTTTAAAAAATCGTAAGAGCCGTTTTCTGAGAAAATCGCAAAAAAGTGAAAAATGACTCGAATAACCTACTAATTCCGGTTGACCGATTTTGATGAAAATGTTTGTGTCAGGTCCGGTAGTACTATCTAACTTACGTTTCAAGTTTGTATAATGTTCCGTTCTTGAGATATTTTGTTCACACACAAACACACACAGACCAATCGTTAAAAACATGTTTTTTGGGTTCAGGGGCCCTGACAATATGTATTGCTAGTAAAAACTCGATTTCAAAAAATCGAAATGAAAACAATACTTACCTTCATATAATATTCATATAGGCAAGAGAAAGTAAAAATATATAAAACAAACTTTACAAACTTTCATATTTAAAACACAAATTAAAAAAAACGTAGACTACATAAAATTGAATCGGTCATTCAGAAACCCCGTAAGTCAAAAAAAACTAACTTTCGGAAAAATCAAAAACTAATTTTTTATATTTCAATAAATACAATATTAAAAATTTGTTCTGAGAGCTGTTCCGTTTAACATAATATGTATACATTTGTATTTTTAACGATAAGCCACTTATTATTTTTTTTCTAATTTGTGTACGTTGCAATCTGTTCAATTCAAAACAATAAGCAACCCCATAACCCAATGAAATGATGATGTGTATGACGTGTAAATGAGGTGTAGTCTTATACAGACCCAGGCCGACCATTCCTGAGAGAGTATGGCTAATTAAACCCCAACCATCAAAGTACACCGGTAACCACTGTCTAGTATTCAAATCCGTATAAAAGTAACTAACGGGTGATTCAAAAAGAGCGCCGGTTTTTAAACGGCTGGTAAATTTTTGTTTATCGGTTGGCAACATTGTTAGACCTCATTTCTATTTCGGAGAACATTCCGATTGACGATTCAGTTGTAGTTTCTCTTGTTCGCAGTGTAGTACTCTCGCAGTCTGTGTCTAACCATGGAGAAGTTTACTATTGCACAACGAGTGTTAATCGTCAAAACATTTTACCAGAGTGGAGAGAGTTATGCGGCTACTGTCAGGCGACTTCGCGGTACTCTAGGACGTAATGAAGCACCGAATGAATCAACAGTTCGCAGGCTCATGAAAAAGTTTATTGAGACGGGTTCAACAGTCGACCTTAAAAGTTCTGGACGTCGTCGTTCTGGCCGAACTGAGCAGAACGTTGTGTTGGTTCGTGACAGTGTGGCTGTTAGCCCAGCAAAATCAATACGTCGCCGTTCTCAACAATTGGGTTTACGATGTTCTTCTGTACGGAGAATTCTTCGGTACGATCTCCAATATCACCCGTATAAAATTCAGTTGCTGCACGAGAAACAATGTTGTTGCTCCGTGAACGGTTCCAGGATCGCATCATTTCTCGTAATTCCGACCATTAATGGCCACCAAGGTCGTGTGACTTGACGCCTTGTGACTTTCATCTTTGGGGTCATCTGAAGTCATTGGTGTATGCCAATAAACCCCGAAACATCAATGACTTGAAGGAGGAAATTCGACGGGTTATCGGGCAAATGGAAGTCGAAACTTGTCGTGCAGTAATATCCAATTTCATGGACAGAGTTGATGCGTGCCAGCGCAGTAGAGGAGGACACATGCATGACATCATTTTCATACATGAAATTGGAAGGTAAGATGAACTTGTTGATGTATTTATTTTCAGTTTTTCAATAAAATAAATCTCTTAATTTGATATATCAAAACCGGCGCTCTTTTTGAATCACCCTATACCTTTACTAGGATTTGAACCAGGAACCTTCGTCTCCGAAAATCAGCTGTTAAACAGCTGATTTTGGTGACGACTTTACCTCTAGACCAACCCGGTCGGTCAAGCTACTTATTATATTGCAGATTTAGACTAAAGGTGTTTTTGAAATAAACTGGAGTAAAATGGTAACTTACGTTGTTTTCTGTAAAATACTTGGTTAGACGAGAAGAAAATTTTTTTTTCAATAGTTAGTATTCATTAATTTATTTCAATAGTTTACATTAGTGGTTCACATCGATTTTTGCAATAATACATACCTATTGAAATTATTACCACTTTAAGAAGAAAAAAATATGGTTTTCAGGAGTATTCACGTTCTTCGTCGTCGTCAAAAACAGTAGTTATCTCCTTTAAAAAGAATTCTGCATAATTTTTACCTCTTCCACTAGAAAGTAGAGCACAAGCTTCAAAGATCCTCTACTTTAATTTTTTTAAGGAACCACTTTGTATCCTTAAGGATAAGCTTATTCTTAGTGTTATTACTTAAGGAAAGCCAAACTTATCTGATTTTTTTCGAAGGGATGCTGTGTTAACATTCAGTTAGTCCTAAAATGTATTAAAGAAAAAATGTAAAATTTTGACTTATGTACTTTCTGAAATGACAGATTCAAATAATTAAATAAAGTATTTATTTATTTATTTTCCCATTACGTTATATAATATTATCATTACAACATAGTGTTAATTTCCTTCATTATAACTTAAAAATCTAAAACTTTTTTTAATTTTAACTCTTGATGGGAAAATTAATCTACGCCACTATGGTTTCCCATATTCAAGGTAGATCAAATTATTTATTTATTTGTTTTATTTAGTTAAATATAATACAATTATTGCTATACTAACCTATTTACAATTATTTTTAACTAAATAGCCTATACTTATACGCAAAAACTCTTCTTCACGAAGAGTTCTGTCCGCGCATAGGAGTAAACAAAAAAATTATTATGACAAATAAATATATACTAATAAGTACTATAAAAAATACTATTATAAAATCTAAAAAGGGTAAAAGAAATACATTAAACATTTTTTGTTAAGAGCATTAAAATAAATGATAAATACCATTAAATTTATATAAAAAAAATAATAATAAAATTTTTAAACATTACCTATATAATTAGTGCTTGTAATATTTTCATCCCCATAATTAGTGCTTGTAATTTTTTTTCTGCCGATAACAGACAGGTGGAGTCTCAAATTATTTACACTCAATCTGTTCGTTGCAGGGCTAAAATAAATAGTTTTGTATCTTATCACATGGTCAGCCAATTAAACGACTGAATCATTAAGAACAGAAGATTTTATTTTATTTTATTTTTTAACGTCTGACTGTTCTGAAATTACTGCTAATGCAGACGGTGAAAGATGAAATTATTTTTTGTAACTTATGAAAATATGCCGTGCCTGAATGGGATTCGAACCCAAGACGGCGAGAACCAAGAGGCGAGCACGTTAAAAAAGCAGCTTATCTAAAATTCCTTACTCAAACTAATGTGGATGTATAAATGCCAGATCTATGACCCATCTAAATAACTGGACAAAATATAATGAAAGATTACCCCCAATTCGGAACAAAATTTATAATAAATTTAAAAAATAATAGACTCTATAATTGATAACAGAAATCAAGGAAGACATGAGGGAAGTGTAAATTACAATAGAAGATTTTGAAAAACATGACAGACAACAAAATTAAAATTTTTAAAACACACAAACCAAGATCAACTAACAAACAATAGGAAGGGTGATTTCAGACGAAGAAAGAAAGTTAAAATCCAAGAGAATGACGAAATACTTGGCTAACTGGAAACATAAGAACTCTTCATGTAAAATTAACTACAGTGGCCCAATGGAGGCCATAAATTTAAATAATAAATAATTATAATAAAATCATTAAAGATAATTAAATATAAAAATGTTAACATGAAATTATGATAAATATAATAAACAGCGAAAAATTATGGACGAACAAAATACAAACTTCTGATCAAAGAAGTGCTTCCACGAACAACAAAAGCAGAACATTGGATGGACGGAAAAAGATGAAGATTTACCATGAAAGGATATTGAGATTGAAGACCTTGATGCAACAACCGGTCATCTTCTTTTTTCAGTTATGATCCATTCTTATAGTAAAAAATCGCTCTATCGTTTGGTGCAACAAACGGTCAAATCTAAACGTAATTATTTTTAGTTGGTATGAAGAGAAAGTAGTTGGTTGCGCATGTAAACGTTCTCTAAACTTTTTGAAGCGGATTTTTTGGCGAAATTTTTTGTATCCCCTGAAAAATTTATATTTTTGGAGATAGCCGGTTGTTGCACTAAGGTCTTCGTTTGTGTTCAAAATTAATATACTGGTCATAAAAGAGGAAAAATTTTTTTAATTTCAATTTATTTTTAATTAGTAGAATTTAAAGATGAAAAGTCACACTTTTCGTTACATCCTGTATTTATTATTTTTGTCAGTAAGTAAAAGAGAGAAAAAATATGACTGACGCATAAAGGAAAAATCGATTTCACTTTTAATCCACATCGGAGAGTAATTTTTTATAGTTTTATTTTTTGTTTTTTGCATTTTATATAAAAGTAGAAACTCTACCAGAGGCTTAATCAGTAGGGAGAAAAAACCTTTGTACAGGTCGCGTGTGTGTTTTTATATTAATTCAGAAATATCGTGCGCAAAAAAAACGGTTACCCTTTTACTTCGACAGTGGTTTTCTGTGCTTGTTATACTTTAGAACGAGTTCGATTTTCCGTAAAGATAAGCTTTACTTTTTTGCTCTGCCGTCTTTTCAAACTAAATTCATGTAAACTGTAACGTATAGACACGAAGTTAAGTTGGCGAGCAATTCACTGAAAGAACAATTAAAACACAAATGCAAAGAACACATTGTTACATTTAAATACATACAATACATAAACATACACTCTCCTCGGCCGCAAACGCACCCCTAACACGAGTACACAATATAATAAAAACACCCTTATCGACTAAATGATTACAACAACTGCTTTCTACCCGTTACTTACCATGTTTTTACTTCTTAAGAAATGTAAAATTTTCATAAATATTAACAAGAATTATTTCTAAATAATTTAACGTGTAATCTACCTAATAGGTTTTTTTATCTTCTTCTTCTCCTCCACCACCTCCTCCTACTCCTTCTTCTTCTTCTTCCTCCTCTTCCCCTCCTCCTCCTTCTCATCCTTCTTCTTCTCCTCCACGTTCTCCTCCTCTTCCTCCTCCTTTTCTCCTTATTCTTCTTCCTCCTCGGCATCATCCTTATTCTTCTCCTGCTCCTCCTCTTTTTTCTCCTCCTTCTTCTTCTCCTTCTTCTTCTTCCTCTTCCCCTCCTCCTCCTCATCCTTATTCTTCTCCTCCTCCATCACATCCTTCTTCTCCTCCTCCTTCTCCTCCTTTTCTCCCCCTCATCCTTATTCTTCTCTCATCCTTCTACTCCTTTTCTTCGCCTTCTTCTTCTTCTTCTCCCTCCTCCTCCTCCTCCTTCTCATCCTCCTTCTTCTTCTCCTTTTTCTCCTCCTTTTCTCCGCCTTCTTCTTCTTCCTTTTCTCCTTCTCCTCCTTCTTCCTCTTCTACTCCTCCTCCTCATCCTTCTTCTTCTCCTCCCTCTTCCCCTCCTCCTTCTCATTCTTCTTCTCCTCCTCCGTCTCCTCCTTTATCTTCTTCCTCTTCCCCTCCTCCTCCTCCTTCTTTTTCTTCTCCTCCTCCTTCTACTTTTCTCCTCCTTCTTCTTCTTCTTCCTCTTCCCCTCCCCCTCCTTCTCGTCCTTCTTCTTCTCCTCGTCCTCCTCCGCCTTTTTCTTCTCCTTCTCCTTCTCCTTCTTCTTCTGCCCTCCTCATCCTCCTTCTCGCCGCCTTCTTTTTTTTTCTTCTTCTTCGTCTTCTTCTTATTATTATTAGGCCTACTATTGTACTTTTACAAACGTCACAGTTGTAAATAAAAACAAATAAAATGAAAGAAAACAAATAAATGAATAAAATCCAGGGGTATACAAATGGTGCTGCTAATACAATATATCAATCGGATATTATTGTACTGATGGATAGATAAACTCCATAACTCTGACAATGCAAGCACTTCAGAATTGAGCGCACGCACGCTTCCTATTGTTTCTATGACTGTATTATTGACATATCAGTGAATAGATAGATTGTCCAAGAAACTTGGAAGGAGGGCTCAAGCACCTACTTGTACTTTAGTTTAACAGAACAGTATTTAGTAGCTACTAGTAAAGTACATCTGCAACTGCGCGGGACATCTTAAACCCTTATCATTTCAGCTTGAAAACGTAAGCAGAAACCATCATATGAGCTTAAGTTTGTTCTAGAAACTATAATTCAAGCAAGCTTCAAATCTCACTTATCATTGTGTAGCAAATTTCAGTTTAGTTGTATGCAAACCAAATTACTTGCAGCTTAATTTACTATCTCTATCTCTCTCTCTCTCTCTCTCTCTCTCTCTCTCTCTCTCTCTCTCTCTCTCTCTCTCTCTCTCTCTCTCTCAGTTCCTCCCCGCGCGTATTCGAGTCTCTTACATTTTTATTGTTTTTACACTTTTAGGTAAGTTAATTAAAGTCAATTAAATTTTTACTTTCTCTTGCCTATATGAATATATAGGAACGAGAGTATTGTTTTCATGTCGATTTTTAGAAATCGAGTTTTCACCGGATTTACACGTTTTCAGACCCCTGAACCCAAAAAAACATATTTTAGCGATTGTTCTGGGTGTGTGTGTGTGTGTGTGTGTGTGTGTGTGTGTGTGTGTGTGTGAACAAAATATCTTAAGAACGGAACATCGTACGAAGTTGAAACTTGAAACTTAAGAACATTTTCATCAAAATCGATCAACCGGAAATAGTAGTTAATTCGTGTCATTTTTCACTTTGTTGCAATTTTCTCAAAATCAGCTCTACGATTTTTTTAAAATCAAATTTCGAATTTTTTGAGGTACGTCACTTTATGATGTAGACGACGATATGTTAGAAGATCAGAATATACAGAGCGGGTATTTTTTTACACCCTGTAGACATAGATGATGTATTTTTCGACCTATACTTATGGGACACGCAATGTATTTATTATATAAATGTAAAATTGAACTTTTAACTAAAAATGTACATAATAGATGAAGAGAAATAGAACCCGAACGGCCTACTTTGGTGAGGTGAAATGTGCACATAAATTTCTTATTATTAAAACAGTGTTCGAGATGGAACGACGGATTGTAATTTTAATAAAATTCTACACCGATAAGGTGTAGTATTACTTGTATAAGTTAAAGTTGGAAAAGTTTTCAGACAAGAAAATTATTACGAGACGTATAGAGGTAGAAGCAGTGAAAAAGTTTAAAGGGAGACGTGATAATGAAAATTCAGTCGGGATATGCGAACGCAGTGCTTAAGCTGTTATATACGCGTACCCACATCTTTCTCTCTCCATCATGTATTTACTTTGTTGTAGCAATTATAATTAGTATACGAATATTAAGCCGTTATTATATTAAAACAGCCTGGTTTCATTTCCTTCCTATGTGTTTGTTCATCTTTTTCTAGTCAACCGCTATCCCAACACAATGTGTTGCTGTACGCCGACAAAGTTTTCTCCCACTAGGTAAGAGGTGGTGTTTCTTAATTTATATACCAACTTATTCAAGAAGTATGCTTTTCCCTTCTTTTTACCGCACAACATTAATGTGTTTCTAATATCTCTAATTTTATTGTAAACTAACCTCCTTTCTTGCTTCGCTACCCATCCGTAAATATTATTTTTTTTTTACTTATTTTATAATTACCCACCGAGTTAGTCTAGAGGTAAAGTCGTCGCCAAAATCAGCTGTTTAACAGCTGATTTTCGGAGACAAAGGTTCCTGGTTCAAATCCTATTAAAGGTAGTTACTTTTATACAGATTTGAATACTAGACAGTGGTTACCGGTGTACTTTGATGGTTGGGGTTCAATTAACCATACTTTCTCAGGAATGGTCGACCTGAGTCTGTACAAGACTACACCTCATTGACACGTCATACACACCATCCTCATCTCATTGGGTCATGGAGTTGCTTATTGTTCTAAATTGAACAGATTGCAACGTACACAAATTTAGGAATTTAAAAAAAAAATTATAGTACAGTCGACATTGCGAAAATATTGATTTAACGATGTTTCGCACATAATCGAAAACCCTAATTGAATGGCTCAACAGAAAAACGTTGCAACTGACAAAACTTACAAAAGAGAGGTTTCAGTGAAATACGTTCTATAATCCTCTATTTGATCATTATAGTGAATTCTAACGGGTAAAATTGTAACTAAAATCTCTAAAATTCTTGAAACAAAATCGTCATACAGTGAAAAGTCGTTATACAGCTAAGAATCAAATGGTATCTTTCACTTTCTGTAAAAATTTGATTTTATTACTTGCAACGTTTTTCCGTTGACCCATTCAAATATGTAACGGGTGATTCAAAAAGAGCGCCGGTTTTTAAACGGCTGGTAAATTTTTGTTTATCGGTTGGCAACATTGTTAGACCTCATTTCTATTTCGGAGAACATTCCGATTGACGATTCAGTTGTAGTTTCTCTTGTTCGCAGTGTAGTACTCTCGCAGTCTGTGTCTAACCATGGAGACGTTTACTATTGCGCAACGAGTGTTAATCGTCAAAACATTTTACCAGAGTGGAGAGAGTTATGCGGCTACTGTCAGGCGACTTCGCGGTACTCTAGGACGTAATGAAGCACCGAATGAATCAACAGTTCGCAGGCTCATGAAAAAGTTTTTTGAGACGGGTTTAACAGTCGACCTTAAAAGTTCTGGACGTCGTCGTTCTGGCCGAACTGAGCAGAACGTTGTGTTGGTTCGTGACAGTGTGGCTGTTAGCCCAGCAAAATCAATACGTCGCCGTTCTCAACAATTGGGTTTACGATGTTCTTCTGTACGGAGAATTCTTCGGTACGATCTCCAATATCACCCGTATAAAATTCAGTTGACGCAACATTTGAAAGTGGCAGACCACCAGAAGAGACGACAGTTTGTTGACTGGGTATTGAGAAAACGGCAGGATGATGACACCTTCGCAAACAAAATTGACGCCTTGTGACTTTCATCTTTGGGGTCATCTGAAGTCATTGGTGTATGCCAATAAACCCCGAAACATCAATGACTTGAAGGAGGAAATTCGACGGGTTATCGGGCAAATGGAAATCGAAACTTGTCGTGCAGTAATATCCAATATTATGGACAGAGTTGATGCGTGCCAGCGCAGTAGAGGAGGACACATGCATGACATCATTTTTCATACATGAAATCGGAAGGTAAGATGAACTTGTTGATGTATTTATTTTCAGTTTTTCAATAAAATAAATCTCTTAATTTGATATATCAAAACCGGCGCTCTTTTTGAATCACCCTATAGCTTATAAGTTAATATATTTTTTTAAACTAACAAAGAAAATAGTTTGTTTTATGTATAGTACATTTGTTTTTGGAAGAAGCTTGTAAGGGGATGGCGTGAAGGTAGAGTAGGGGTAGTTTCAACGGGGCAAAAGTGTTGTCTCCTTCTCACTTAATGATCATTCCCTCTCTTTCTAACTGTATACTACTCTGTTACCACTACTACGCTAGACTAAAAACTAGTTAAAAACTTTATATTTTCTGTTGTCTATTGCCTTTCTCCATCTGAATCCCGTATCTTTAATAATTTTCCACAGCGACCAGTTACTTCCTTTGAAATTAATTTTCTCCCGCAAAACGGGGAGTAACCAATTCAAAGTTGGCCATTCAGCGTTTGTTTTATGTAAATCATATATTGTTCTTCTCACAACACACTTATCAAAATCGTCCACTTCACTCTTCACTTTCCTTCTCATTCTTTTCTTATTTGGTGTTCTGATTAGGACATCAGGGTTTTTTTCTTTCAAAATTCTTTGAACTGTACAACCCGAAATCCCCATAGCCCTGGCTACACGATTTTGCACATCGGTCAGTAAAATTGGTCCTTTTGTTCAGCTTCTTTTTTCATAAAATTGTATACACTGACTAGGCCTATATACTTCTTAGCCTGCCCGCGTATTACCTCCCGTTTCCGTATTACACTAGCACTCGTGCTCGAATTTTCACTACTACAACTAGGTTACATTTTAATAACTAAATAAATAAAAAATAGAAACGAAACAAAGAATACATACAAAAAATTAATATAAACAAAACCAAACAGCAAAAGAGTAGAAACAATAGGTACATAAAACAGTAGGCCTACTACCGAATGCACGAGTTGAAGACTTGTGAAGGGAATAGAACAACAAAAATATAAATTTACAACATACAGTCAATGTTTTTAGGATTTATAATACACTTAGGCTCTTAACGCTGCTAGCACTATGGAGAGACTGATCACTTCCGCCACCACTAAACAGAACAGCTCAGCGGCACAGAGCGTTGGTGGGAGAGCTTCTAGCTAGAACAAATGACCTGTACTTCCGTTAAAAGATTTAACGGTAGAAGAATTGTTTCGGATAGCTACCAATTGTAAGCATCACCATGATGGTCGCCAATCTTCGGAACAGAGAGACACCCATAGAAGGAAAAAGAAAAATCTAGTGTGAAACACTCACACAACTTTCTCTTGCCAATGCAAATAATTAATAATAAACCTAACATTATTAATAAAATATTAGAAATAAACAAAAACTAACCTCAAAAACATAACCTTATTTTAATCATGAGTGAATGACGCAAAATGACAATCGAACTCAGTTTGGCTTAAAAATACGGAAAATCACGCTTTCACGCTAAACTAGGCTCTGTAAAGACAAATGCTTTAAACAAAAGTTGTAGATCTTTTAATTTTCTATAAATTTAATTATATACACTTTTGTCGTAAAATGCATACTAAGACCGAAATGTTAAAAAAATCGATTTTTCTCACGTTTTCGTGAGAAAAAAAAACAGAAAATCGCAAATTACCGCTAAACTAAGCGTTATACAAAAACTTATTTGAAATAAAAGTTGAAGAATTTTACATTCTCTACAACTTTTATTATATAACGTTTTGCGCTAAAATGCATATTAAAGCCGCAATCTTAAAAAGAAAATGTTTTTACGTAAAAACAGCCTCACGCAGAATTTCAGCAAACATGGCGCCTACCCTATATTGTAGAGCATAAAAAATGTAGTAAACCAGGCGATTTTCAAAAAAATCGTAGGACTAGTTTTTGAGAAAATCGCAAAAAAGTGAAAAATTACACGAATAAACTACCACTTCTGGTTGACCGATTTTGATGAAAATGTTTGTGTCGAGTCCGGTAGTGGTACGTAACTTAAGTTTCAAGTTTCAAGTTCGTACGATGTTCCGTTCTTGAGATATTCTGTTCACACACACACACACACACACACACACACACACACAGACACACACACAGACCAATCGCTAAAAACATGTTTTTTGGGTTCAGAGGGTCTGAAAACGTATAGATCCGGTGAAAACTCGATTTCGAAAAATCGACATGAAAACAATACTTTCCTTCCTATATATTCATATAGGCAAGAGAAAGTAAAAAACCCAATTTTAGATAACTGATTACCGTCCTGAAAAGCTTACATGAAGAGCAAAAACAGAACACCGGCTGGACGGAGGAAAGAAGAAAACCGCAGTGTTTAAATGAATAATAATAATTATTATTATTTATTTATTTCTCCATTGCATTACAATAAACCAGTACACACAAAAACAAGGCTTAGATATCTAATGCAAACAAAATTCATTATAAAAGCATTACATAAATAATACAAGTTAAGAATAAAAAGATAAATTAAAAATAAAATAAGATAAGCCCTATTTCTATGAAATAATCAAAAACTGAAGAAATATACACACCCACAGAAGAGAGGTAAAACCGGTCTTATACGTGGGCGGAAGCAAGCAGCTATAAAAACTCTTAAAAGAAAGAATTTGTGATAACTAAAATACTACAATATTTAAAAACCAGTTAAATTTACGACATGACTGCAAACATATTCTCCACAACATCGGAATCAAGTGAAAGTAACTAACTTCTCAACAACAACAACCTGAACCGCTTCGGCAAAACAATTATTAATTAATGAATTAATTGAGGAGTTGAATGGAACAGGGGCTTAATTCAGGAACTGAGATTTTGAGAAAGCAAACGTTAAAGTTTATAATCAGCTATAAAATATTGACTTTCTTTTCAAAATACTTGAAAATAATCGGTATTGTTCTTCAGTATTTCCTGGTTTGAACAAAATTTTAATTTTTAGAAATATATCTACAGTAAATATACAATTTAATAATTGTAATATATTTGTAACTGCCCTTATTCCATTCACCAGGTCAAAACTGGCCTTCATCCGTTTAAGAACCAGTGAATGGAAAAAGGGCAATTTCTATTATGCTACATTTGTGTGTATGGAGGCCTACTGCAAGCTTCAAAATAATAGTAACAGCTTGAATGAAGTGATTTAAAACAAAAATAATGATGTTTCAAAATTATTTAATGTGTTATTATTTACGGTTTTCAAATTATTTTATAATATTCAATGTAGTTTCAATAGTAAAATACCACAGCAAAACAATCATGTAATACGATAAAACGATCATCACACATTTGTGGCACTTAAAATCAACTGTCATAGCCTCAGAAAAAGGATGCCACCATCACAAGGAATATGATATCAAAACGAAATTTTCCAGACGTACCAAATGAACAACGGATATTCTAAAAAAGCGTTGAACAGAAAAAGGGCAGAACATTGCTTATGGCCGTATTCCATAGAGCTCCTCAATTTAAGATTAACAAGAATTTAACAAAAATAGGCTGAATACAGTGGAGATAAATTATTTGAGATGAGCTAGTAGAATCTCTCGGCTGGAACATGTGAGAAAATAAGAAGTAAGGTCTCGAGCAGAGGTGTGCGATTGAATTGTAGAAAAGATAGAAAAACGAAAAGATAGACGATTGCTTTGGTATGGTCATGTACGTCGAATGAAAGAAGAAATATCCTCTAAAAGAGGAAAGGTTCACAGAGGGAAAAAGATCTTGAACTACCAGGCAGCCGCTCGGAAGAGAGGTAGATCCTGCGGGTTAAAGGAAGAAAAATCTCACCCCCTTTCTTCCTAAGGAACCCAAATTTAGATAACTGATTACCGTCCTGAAAAGCTTACATGAAGAGCAAAAACAGAACACCGGGTGGACGGAGGAAAGAAGAAAACCGCAGTGTTTAAATGAATATAATAATTATTTTTATTTATTTATGTCTCCATTGTATTACAATAAACCAGTACATACAAAACCCAGTACTGGCTTACCCAGTACACACAAACTCAGCCCCTTTCTTCCTGCGAAGAAAGGGGGTGAGAGGCGGCAGAAAGGGCTGAAGAACGGCTCATAGAATACACCGAGGTGAAGATTGAGGTGCGGGATGCGGAAGCAGCTGTAGGATCCCCGCTTAACCCTTTGAGTGCCGCGCCTTGTAGTGGAGAACTGTTGAAAAATGCCAGGTCAAAAGCAAGCTAATGACACTATTCCCTTTAAAAATTAATTTCATCAAAACTAATACGGATATTAGTGTCACCGGATGGCGACATTAATGGATAAAATGATACAGGTGATTCACGAAGATATGCAGAAACTTTAGGAGCTCATTGTACATGTAAAAATAATTAAAAAAGTTCATATAAACATGGGTCCGGAAATGCTTCGTTACCGAGTTACGGCTAGCGAAAGTTTCGCCCGGATTTCAGCTCACCAGATGAAATGAGGTCTTCCTGGAATTCTGGTAAGGTAGATTAAGAGGCGAATTCAATCATTTCTTATGGTTTTTGATCTGATAAATTGAATAAAACAGGTCCCAGAACTGTAAGTTAAATAGCTTTTAAGAAAACCAGTGTCAAATGCAAAAAAATGGAGTGAAAAATACATTTTTTCATCTTTGGGCAAGAATAACTTTGTTATTTCACCAAGAAACAGTTAAAAATTTTTAATAAAATGTGTAGAAAATTTTATTCTGAACAAACCGGTGTAAATTAAGTACACAGAAAGCGAATAGATGTTTGATTAAATGAATTTTTATTCATAAGAGTACAAAGTAAAATTAACCGGAAAAACTAAGATGAAAAAACGTGTTTTATTCACTCCATTCTTTGCATTTGACACTGGTTTTCTCAAAAACTATTTAACTTACAGTTCTGGGACCTATTTTATTCAATTTATCAGGTCAAAAACCATAAGAAACGATTGGATTCGCCCCTTAAATCTACCTTACCAGAATTTCAGGAAGACCTCATTTTACCTGGTGAGCTGAAATCCGGGCGAAATCTTTCGCTAGCCGTAACTCGGTAACGAAGCATTTCCAGACCCATGTTTATATAAACTTTTTTCATTATTTTTACATGTACAATGGACTCCCAAAGTTTCTGCATATCTTCGTGAATCACCCTGTATAATACATGCACTGCAGTAGTTCTAATGATTTGCTTCTAGAGGAATTAGTAATATAAAGGTCTTAATGGTACTCGTAAGAAAACTTAATAATTAGGGTTGATTGCAATTACGGTGCTGTATTAGCTTATTAATACAATTTTTCTCTTTAACTTAGAAACTTTAATTTAAAGTTTCAGCCCCTAATTGAAGCTGTAATTTTCTTCCTAAAGCTTATAAAAAACAACAAGTAGAAGAAGATCATTTTTAAAATAATTTCTTTGTCTTTTGGTGGATTATGAGTAGGAAAATCAATTGAAGTATCGGGATATAAAATTTTCTCACGATCGCTGTACTCTCTCACTTTATCGGATAGATGGAGTGGCGAGAGAGTAAAATGGTAAAATGGCATGGGGATGTTTCCTCATTTAGCCAGGTTTCTGCTTTGAAATTCATTGCACACAAAAAGAAGTAAAGGCTACATTCTAAAATGTATTGAAGAACGCGACCAAGTATGTTGTTGGAAATTGGCTCAAGTTGTACTCGATCGAGTCATTCAGCCGACATAAGCCCTACAGCTTTCAACCCAGTCACGTCTTTAGTAAGTCTATATATATATAGCTAAAGGAAGAGAGAATGCCTCAAAAAAAGAGAAGGAAAGAGATTGGAAGATAAAGATGTAGTGAACGAAAAGAAATAATTTGTTTGTTCAACGTGGCACATGCCAAAAATTTCAGTAATCTGTTCACGCGTGACTATTATATTTACCGAAAAATTGACCCACCCTATTTTGTTACGGTAATTGTATTGTTGTCCACATTTTATAAAAAAAATGTGCTTACATTTTTACTTTCACTTGCCCTTTATGAATATAGCCTATAGGGAAGAATGTACTGTTTTCATGTCGATTTTTCGAAATCGAGTTTTCAAAAAAAAAATGTTTTTAACGATTGGTCTGTGTGTTAACGAAATATCTCAAGAATGAAATAGCGTATGAAGTTGAAACTTGGAAATTACGTTAAGTACT
Organism: Catonia carolina; assembly: GCA_035578175.1. Lineage (NCBI taxonomy): Eukaryota > Metazoa > Arthropoda > Insecta > Hemiptera > Achilidae > Catonia > Catonia carolina. The sequence goes on from JAQMRL010000015.1 coordinate 20,733,597, forward strand.
GCTACGGGAACCCGAAAAAAAAATATTTTAATCAAATTCGGTGAACCAGAAGTAGTAGTTTATTACAGACGATTTTTTCAAAAAAGGCTTCTACGATTTATTTTAAAATTAAAAAATTAGAGTACTTTATTTTAACCCTTTGAATGCCAGAGTCCGATTTTTTCGGATGTGAGGGTCTTCTAAAAAGTGCCAGACCCGGTCACATCGGATGTCAGTAAACTGTTGCGTAAATGGCTATAACTATGCCGGCCGCATTGGCGTAGTTGGTAACGTGCTCGCCTCTCATAATGCGGTCTTGGGTTCGAATCCCATTCAGGCACGGCATATTTTCATACGTTACAAAAATAATTTCATCCTTCACCGTCTGCATTAGCAGTAATTACACAACAGTCGGACGTAAAACAAAAAAAGGCTATAACTCCGTATACACCGGTAGAATTGAATTGGCGTTGAATTTTGGCTTTATTATTAATGTAAAATATGAACTTTCATTTTATGTCAGCAGATTTTGTTATCATTTACTTACATCTGTTTTACAAAGAGTTTATAGTTTGTGTACGTTTTTGTAAACACACGCGTCAAATTGCGGCTTCGTCAATTTTATATTTATAATAATTATAGTATTTTAAATAATGTTGGCAAACGATCGGTTGGAAGAAGAAGAACCTCCTGGCTACGGAACCTGCGAGAGTGGTTTAATTTGTCATCCATCGACCTATTTAGAGCTACAGTTTCCAAGGTCAGGATTGCCATGATGCTAGCACACCTTCGTAATGGAGATGCTACATGAAGAAGAAGAAATAATGTTGTGTTATACATCAATCTAATCAAAACAAAATTGTCTATAAAATGAAATACCTCGTGATAGTAAAAATATTTTTAGTTTAACCTACTGAACCCACCGGGTTGGTCTAGAGGTAAAGTCGTCACCAAAATCAGCTGTTTAACAGCTGATTTTCGGAGACGAAGGTTCCTGGTTCAAATCCTAGTAAAGGTAGTTACTTTTATACGGATTTGAATGCTAGACAATGGCTACCGGTGTACTTTGATGGTTGGGGTTCAATTAACCATACCTCTCATGAATGGTCAACCTGAGTCTGTACAAGACTACACCTCATTTACACGTCATACACATCATCCTCATCTCATTGGGTCATGGGGTTGCTTATTGTTCTGAATTGAACAGATTGCAACGTACACAAATTAGGGATTACAAAAAAAAACCTACTGGATGAAGAATATTACATGAACATTAAATTCGGGCAAATGAATAAAGAAATAAATAAATAAATAAAGAAATGAATAAAGAATAAATATATTTTAGATATTTTAGTAATAAATTATCAATGAATAAATTTTTAAACTGTGCTACTTATAGAGTAAGGTTTTCTGCTAATTTCAGTAAAAGAATTAAGTTAATATCACCGCCACTTCTTCTAATTAATCATTGACTGTGTTGCCGGCCTTCAATACTTCTCGCGGCCCTTGACAGCTCGGTAGCCCCTTTGGCGGCGTACCGACAAACCTTTCGGCTGCGTACCTACAGAGGGCTTTGTTGCCAAGGCCGAGTGAATTACCACCCTCTACCACAGCGCTCTCGGCAATTATATAAAGAGCGCTACACTGAGCCGAGAGATTCAATTCCGATCAAGGCGCAAAGAGATTCAATTCCAATCCAGACAGAATCGACAAGACGTCCACCAGCGACAACACGGCTACGGATTCCAGTGAAGACTAATCGACGACCCCGCAAGAGAAGAGATGATGCTTCCGCTCGCTGACCCGTCACCGTAAGCCGTCGACCGGACCGTCATCGCCCGCTAACGCGAGCGATGCCCTCAGCGGTCCCTCGACCGAGCCTAAGGGTACGTCCAAGATGCACGCTGGTTTTCTGAGTCAGACGATCGGCGCCGAGTCGGCGTGCGTAACATCCCATGTTGCTAAGCGGGAGTGGCCATAATGCTCCTGCGCGCAGACTTTCGGCGCGCTGGTAGTGTGACTCAGATTTTTACCGGAATGATTTGTTCATTCTGGTTTCAGACAACCTGCTAGTTGCACAGTGATTTTCGTTGAGTGTGTTTGATTGTTTGACGATGGATATCGAATATTTGGTATCTAAATCAAAATTTAATAAATAATAAAATTTAATAAATTTGGCAACTTAATCCTAGGATTATAATAAAATAAAATGTATCCGGGCTCATTCTGAAATATTCAAAAAATCTGTTTTCATCGGCAAGTAATTGCGGAAATAGGTGTTTGTACTCCCCGTACACAGAACTTAATTAATTAATTGGATGAATTTCCCTTCTTATTGGTTTAACTTGGTTGGAACATTGTCACTAAGCAGCAATAAAGCTGCAGCCTGTTCACTTGTAAGTTCCATTGTACACTGGTATCTTTTGCTTGCACCTCTTTCTGCGCTGACAACCTGCTTGCATAATGGCCACATCCACCTGCCGCTCGGAGTCAGACAGTCGGCGCCGAGATATCTGAGCCTGACTACCTACGTTTATCAGCGTGCATCTTGGACGTACCCTAACGCCCACCGGACCCGACGAAGCAGCCATCGACGCACTTCTGCGAGGGAAGAAGATGACGTGTCCGCTGGACGACGACTACGACCGACGCTTAAACGGGGCCCTTTTCAGGGCCATCAAAAGTTAAAGGTTTTAACTCGCCACTTAAACTTTTCATCAATAAAAACTTTTAAACTTTAAACGTTTCATCAATCTACCTACTCATAACAGACAAGTGGAGTGTTAAATTATTTGCTCTTGATCAGCTTGTTCCAGTGCTACAAAAAATAGTTATGTTTCTTATCACATGGTCAGCCATGTATCGGGTGTCACACGAAGAGGTTGCTATTTTTGGATTAATATGCCGAACGTATCGCACACTTTACAGGCGGAAACTTTACAGTTATAATAAATAAATATGTAAAAAATACCCTCGAGTTTCTTTCCTTATGATTAATCAAAACAAAATGGCGGAAAGTAATTTTATTTGCATAACAATTTCAAATTGGTGATTTGTTACAATGTTACTTAAGTATTAAATGAAAGAAAGATGAAAGTGATAAATTATTAATGAACACAATTTGTTTCATTAACCTTTATTCGAAATGATGTCCATCAATAGCTATATGCATCAATGCCGGCCGCATTGGCGCAGTTGGTAACGTGCTCGCCTCTCATCATGCGGTCTTGGGTTCGAATCCCATTCAGGCACGGCATATTTTCATACGTTACAAAAAATCATTTCATCCTTCACCGTCTGCATTAGCAGTAATTGCAGAACAGTCGGACGTTAAACAAAAAAAATGAAAAAATAGCTATTCACTGATAGCAACGAAACAAAAATGAGTCATAAGCGTTTTTTTGAAAAATTACTGAGGTATCAACAGCAGTTTCTCTTCAATCAGCCACATTAATTCATTGTCTGTTGCATTGGTGTAAGAATGAACATTTTCCTTCAAAAACCCCCATAGGAAAAAATCGCAAACAGACAAGTCTGGCGATCTTGGAGGCCAGTCCATGAGGCCGCTGTCATGTCCTGTCCAATGGTTAGGAGGATTTTGATTTAAAACCGCTTTGGCCACATTAGCATAATATGGAGGAGCTCCATTATGCTGGAAAAACGTCCTGCATCTCCACCTGAGAAAGATGAGGAACTACGTGATAAGTTAAAATTGATAAGTATCTGTCTCCATTCATTGTCTGATGGGATTGTCATACGATAAAACACCATTCTTGGTGACAGCAACCGACACTGTTATACCGTTTGATTTCAAGTTCTCTTCGTGTAAGATAATATATGTGGATTTAGTTTGTTATAATAATGACAGTTATGTCTGTATGTTATTTCTACCTTCTTAAATGCGTCCCTTATGATACACCCGTAGATTAGACCCCTAATGTATATACACATATATACGCGAAATCCCTCGCTCTCTCTGACACTAGTTACTTCTACCTTTTTTTTGTAATCCCTAATTTGTATCAGTTGCAATCTGTCCAATTCAGAACAAAAAGCAACCCCATGACCCAATGAGATGAGGATGATGTGTATGACGTGTAAATGAGGTGTAGTCTTGTACAGACTCAGGTCGACCATTCCCGAGTGAGTATGGTTAATTGAACCCCAACCATCAAAGTACACCGGTAACCACTGTCTAGCATTCAAATCCATATAAAAGTAACTACCTTTACTAGGATTTGAACCAGGAACCTTCGTCTCCGAAAATCAGTTCTTAAACAGCCGATTTTGGCAACGACTTTACCTCTAGACCAACCCGGTGGGTTCTTCTTCTTCTTTGTCTGCTATCCATTAATGGATGTTTGCGATCACCGCTGACCATTTTTCCCTGTCACCACACGTGTGTATTATGTCTCCTGCGGCCTCCATCCCTGTCCATTGCCTGATATTCTGCAGCCACGACATCCTCCTTCTGCCTACTCCTCTCCGTCCCTCTATCTTCCCCTCAATTATCAGTTGCAGCAGATGGTACCTCTCATTGCGCATCACATGTCCCAGATTAGCGGTCTTCCTTCTTTTTATGGTGCTCATCAGTTCCCGTTTCCTTCCTATCCTCTCCAGAATCTCCTCATTGGTTCTTTTTGCTGTCCATGGAACCTTCAGGATTCTTCGGTAGATCCACATTTCAAATGCCTCCAGCCTGTTCATGGTGTTAACCTTCAGCGTCCAACCCTCCATGCCATACAAAAGTACCGACCATACATAGCATTTTGTGAATCGTATTTTAAGGTTGAGGTCAAATTCCGTGTTTGTGAGGATGGTTCTGAACCTTATAAATGCACTCCGTGCCTTCTCTATTTGACACTACCCGGAGTAACCCGGTGGGTTACTTCTACCTAAATCCAGAATAAGTTACAACTGGCAAATTTTACTTTATTATTTCTTATTGTGCGTTTTAGAGAGTGCCTTATTGAGTTAAGTTGTTGCAGAGTTGCGAAAAATAAAAATACAAAAATTGTTAAAATTAGTTCCTCCCCAAACCCTTATTTTGCAACACTATTGGAAGATTTATCAATAACGAAAAAGGTATCATATTAATTTGTTATACTTTAACTATGTTAAAGCATTCACGCTCACAATATGACACAGTAACCTATTTCCTTGTACATTTGTTATTCTTTCTTGTCCTAACTCGTTTCTTTTATATTTTCATTTTTCCGTTTTGTTATTTAGTTTTCTTTTTTCTCTTTGTTTTTAATAAAACATAACAGATGTTTGCATATTTCTCCCTTTATGAATAAAAATTAGCGTCAGTAACAAATATATTTCATTATGAAACGTATTGTAATAAAATAATGTACACAATATGAAAAATACAGGTCGTGTCATGTTTGTTATATTTAATTTAAATTATTATTTTATTTACATTTTCCAACAATCTATCTATATTATAAAATAAGAAAGCACTGCTGTCGTTACAAATTTTTCTACAATCATATTTCAAGTGAAATTCGTGTCTCATGAGATCGTGGATTAAATTAAGGGTACCCGGAATGCCTATCTCCATAATGTTAATGCAAGGAACATTTTCTCAAAAACTATTACAGTTCCTGTCCAAATTATTTGTGGTTACTTTGTACTTCGATGGATAAGGTTTAATTAACCATACAATCTCAGGAATGGTCGACCTGTGTCTATACAAGCCTACACCTTATTTACACGTCACACATATCATCCTCATCACACTGGGTCATGGAGTTGTTTATTTACACACATTACACATACACACATACACACATACACACATACACACATACACACATTATCGATTAACCCTTTCTTACCCAGTGAGGCATAGAAGTCACATTGGAGTGAAATAACAGACATAAAAACTTTAATTGTTAGCGACTACTTTTGATTAAAGAGCGCTGTATGTGAAGTGTAATAAGTTTCTGTACCCTAGCCAGAAATCGAACCTGAGACCTCCGCTTTGCAGTTTAAGATGCTGACCACCACGCCACGGACGCGACCATTAGTTTCTTTTTAAAGTTAGTTTTAGTCTTAAATATTCGTGTTCATGTACTAAAATAAAGTAGCATTTCTTCGAGTATGTTGAATATACATACAAGTATATTTTTTTAGGCTGTAAATAATGATTTTGTCCATTTCACCAATATTTTTGAATTCTAACCTTTCTTAAGTCTTAAATAATGCTTTGCTACAAATCTAAGCAAGAGAATTTTGTTTAGGAAGCCTGCACATGATTTTTACTTATTCATATTGTTTGGAACTTTGATACCATCAAGCCCAATGTGACATATGTGTCACACTTTTTTGTCACGCCATCAAAAAAAGGCTGAAGGTCTAAAAGTGATTTTATTTCACTTAAATGTCAGTAAAGTGTATGAAACAATGTACACATATTTGTTTGTGTAAAGTTAAAAAATCTGGTGTGAAACACTCACACAACTTTCTCTTGCCAATGAAAATAATTAATAATAAACCTAACATTAGTATTAAAACATTAGAAATGAACAAAAACTAACCTCAAAAACATAACCTTATTTTAATCATGAGTGAATGACGCAAAATGACAATCGAACTCAGTTTGGCTTAAAAATACGGAAAATCACGCTTTCACGCTAAACTAGGCTCTGTAGAGAAAAATGCTCTAAACAAAAGTTGTAGATCTTTTAATTTTCTATAAATTTAATTATATACACTTTTGTCGTAAAATGCATACTAAGACCGAAATGTTAAAAAAATCGATTTTTCTCACGTTTTCGTGAGAAAAAAAACAGAAAATCGCAAATTACCGCTAAACTAAGCGTTATACAAAAAAATGTTTGAAACAGAAGTTGTAGGGTTATAAATTCTCTACAACTTTTATTATATAAGTTTTTGCGCTAAAATTTATATTAAAGCCGCAATCTTAAAAAAACAACGTTTTTACGTAAAAACAGCCTCACCGAGAATTTCAGCAAAAATGGCGCCTACCCTATCTTGTAGAGAATAAAAAATTGAGTAAAATAGGCGATTTTAAAAAAAATCGTAGGACCAGTTTTTGAGAAAATTGCAAAAAACTGAAAAATTATACGAATAAACTACTACTTCCGGTTGACCGATTTTGATGAAAATGTTTGTGTCGCGTCCGGTAGTGGTATGTAACTTAAGTTTCAAGTTTCAAGTTCGTACGATGTTCCGTTCTTGAGATATTCTGTTCACACACAGACACACACACACAGACACACACACACACACACACACACAGACACACACACACACACACACACACAGACACACACACAGACCAATCGCTAAAAGCATGTTTTTTGGGTTCAGGGGGTCTGAAAACGTATAGATCCGGTGAAAACTCGATTTCTAAAAATCGACATGAAAACAATACTTTCCTTCCTATATATTCATATAGGCAAGAGAAAGTAAAAATTTGGGATTGAAAGGGTTAAAAAAAGATACTTATATTTACGGTTGAGCGGTTCTTAGTTTGCTCCTACTGTCAACAAACAAAAGCCACTTACTATAGGGTGCACACTAGAGTCTACGACTTTACGGATGCCGTATTCCTATTAAGTTAACTATTTTTTAAATTATAAGTACTTAAAGTACTAAAATCATCAGTCATGATATGATGTAGGCTTAACAATTTCATTTAGAAAAATACTTTTAAAAGTATTTTGTTGTTACTTATTAAACAGCGTGTACACATTTTGATATAATGAGCATGCTCAGTGACGTTATTATTTGTTTACATTAGGAGCAAACTAAGAGAGACTGGACTGTAGAAGAAAGGTTAAATAAATTAAGGAACTAACAGTTTAGTGAAAAAATAAAACATCAGGCTTGTGACAATATAATTTAATTTGGTTCTAAGTCGACCTAAACGATGAAATGAAAAATATATTTGGATTACTCATGATAGGTTGAACGATTAATATTAATAAGAAAATCTCTTGAAATTAAGCAATATAGTTAATTCTAACTTATAACATGAATTGAATCCAGTATTCTAACAATAAATCTTGAAATTCATATTTTGTTAAAATATACAGATCAATTCACCGGTTAAATATTTCCGAATCCGTGAGTTCTTTGATTAATAGACGCTTCACTTGTTTAATCGCATTAGTTTTAACGTATGTACGCATGCGTGAATTTCTTATCATTCCGTACTGTGATTGTTTTTTTTTTTTTGTACATGATATAGATTCGTTTTTTTTACTGTCTTGCCTTAAATATGAATGTGTAGGGAAGAAAGTATTGTTTTCATGTCGATTTTTCACAGTTAACCCTTTATAGGTCATTGGTAAGTATACTTACCACTGGCAATAAGGTTGATTTTTTTTTAAGAATAAGCTATGCAGTTGAACCCTATTGGCATTTTATGGTTTTATAGATGTTTTCTGGTAAGTAGGCTATCAACATTTTGAAATTAGTGCGCAGTGACCATTCGCTTCATGAGTTACACGAATTTGGTAAGGATTCATACCAGCGTATGCAACCGTGTTGTTTTGTTGTTGCTTTTGTACAGTGGTTAGAAAATTCGAGTTTTTTTCGGGAAATCAAGCGTTCATGCTAATATAAAGTTGAGATAAGTTATTCTACATATTTTTACTTTCTCTTGCCTGTATGAACATAGGCCTATAGGAAGGAAAGTATTGTTTTCATGTCGATTTTTCGAAATCGAGTTTTCACCGGATCTATACGTTTTCAAACCCCCTGAACCCAAAAAACATGTTTTTAGCGATTGGTCTGTGTGTGTGTGTGTGTGTGTGTGTGTGTGTGTGTGTGTGAACAGAATATCTCAAGAACGGAACATCGTACGAACTTGAAACTTGAAACTTAAGTTACGTACCACTACCGGACTCGACACGAACATTTTCATCAAAATCGGTCAACCGGAAGTGGTAGTTTATTCGTGTAATTTTTCACTTTTTTGCGATTTTCTCAAAAACTGGTCCTACGATTTTTTTTAAAATCGCCTGGTTTACTCAATTTTTTATTCTCTACAAGATAGGGTAGGCGTCATGTTTGCTGAAATTCTGGGTGAGGCTGTTTTCACGTAAAAACGTTGTTTTTTAAGATTACAGCTTTAATATGCATTTTAGCGCAAAACTTTATGTAATAAAAGTTGTAGGGAATTAAAAATTCTACAACTTTTATTTCAAACAATTTTTTGTATAACGCTTAGTTTAGCAGTAATTTGCGATTTTCTGTTTTTTTCTCACGAAAATGTGTGAAAAATTGATTTTTTTAAGATTTCAGCCTTAGTATGCATTTTACGACAAAAAAGTATATAATTTAATTTATAGAAAATTAAAAGATCTACAACTTTAATTTAAAGCATTTTTCTCTACAGAGCCTAGTTTAGAGAGAAAGAGTGATTTTCCGTATTTCTAAGCCAAACTGAGGTTGATTTTCATTTTGCATCATTCACTCATGATTAAAATAAGGTTATGTTTTTGAGGTTAGTTTTTTGTTTATTTCTAATATTTTATTAATAATGTTAGGTTTATTGTTAATTATTTGCATTGGCAAGAGAAAGTTGTGTGAGTGTTTCACACCAGATTTTTCTGTTATATAGGACTACAAGTTGTTTTAATAAGCTTTCTTACCACTAAACATTATGCAATTCCCATTTCAATAAACGTTCCTTGGTAAGTATATTTATCAAGGCTAAACATAAAAAAAAGAAATATCTTACTGTTCCAGCACTAGAAATGCATTATTCAAGTCCCTATAAAAAAAAATTTAACATTTTACAACTTGTATATTTTTCCCCGTAGTAGCCTATTGTTTAGGTCAACAGCCGAAAGGCTGGTTTGAACCTCAAGAGGTTTTACTAAGTAAAAACGAGGAGTAAGGTGGTTTACCATTGCCTTCCTCACTGAGTTGAAAGAGTATGCTTATCAGCATGCCAGGCCCTCCGAAAAGCACTCACTTTCCACTCTGCAAATGACACCTTCACTTCATTCAGCACAGGTTTATAGGGCCTACTGCCCTATAAAGGGTTAAAACACGTTGTCAGGCCCCTGAACCAAAAAACATGTTTTTAGCGATTGGTCTTTATTATTTTTTTTTTGTTTTTTATGACCACAGTGGATCACTTTAGTTAAATTTAGAAAGCTTCTTCCTTTTCATATTTTTTTAGCTTGATATTCTGCCAGTATGCCTTCGTTTGAGCTGATCTTGCTTGCCGAACTTTCTCTGAAAAGACCGATTTCTTCCTGCTTGGGTTTGTTCTTCCATCTTATTTTGTTTCAAATCTACTATCCTTATTTCTTAAGATTTTTTTTATATTTCTGTTTTGTTTTCTAAATTATCGAAAGTTAATCCGAGTTTGATCATGTCTTCTTTGACATTTCGGATCCATGCTCCTGATGTTACCATTGGAAAGAGTTTTCTAATCATCTTGTTTAAAATTCTGTCTTTAGGTGTTCTGATGAGATAACCAAGAAAAGATGTCCTTTTCTTCCTTATCTGTTATGGGTTCGTTTTCTTTATAGACTTGTTCGTTTGTTAGAATTCTCCATTGCCCATCTACTTTGTTTTTCTTTCCTATGCAGATTTTTAGGATTCGTCTTTCGAGTTTTAGGACATTGTCTACTGCTTTTGTCTTGGTCACTTTTGCTAATGTTTCGCTGACATATGTAACTTGTTTTGTAGTGTTTAATTTTTGTTTGTATAGATAAGCATTTTTTGTTGTATACGTTTTTGGTTATTTGTAGTGATTAAGATAATTTTTTCCGTCTCTCTTCCCACGCTATGTTTTCTTTATTGTTGTGTGTTATGTGTTCGCCTAGATATTTAAACAATTTAACTAGTTCCACTTGGTTTCCGTTTATGTTTACTGAATTTATACAGAGTGTCTCTTTAGCAATCATTTTAGTTTTTCCATAAGAGATTTTCAATCCAACTTTTCCTGCTAATTGTTCTAGGATTTCTATCGGGTGTCCAGCTTCCTTAACACTCTCTGCCAGTAAGGCTAGATCATCCGCGAATCCTAGACAGTTTAATCTGATGTTATCTTTTTCCCATCCTATTCTGATGTTCTTAGGTCTTTCTTTATTCTATTCTGGTCTTTATTATATTTAGGAATTGATGGAATTTATTTTATTGTCGTAAAATTTTGTAGACTTACTTTTAATACAACCCTTCTGAATCTAACGATTGTTATAACGTGTTGTATGTATGAATAGAAACGTAGTAAAGTAATATTGAATAAAATATAGAATACAAAAGGTATGGATGGATGGAAGTACCTGTAAGATAATTAATTTGATTATCATGCGTGCCAACTGTTAAGATAGAAAAGACAGCGAATACTATTTGTATCAGTCACAGTAGTTAGAATAATAAACGCTACAGAGTAATGAATAATGAATATCGCGGCCGATGACACGAACGTATCTCAATTAATCTTGGCGCAGGTGGCAACAATGTCATTCCACCCATTATTCATTACCATCCTTCCCCTCTTCCTCCTCACCTTATAAAGTCACACAATTAAACAAGCACTGGGAAAAAATTAATAATCATTACTGACTGTATGATTGAATTATGACCAATCATATCCAATACCTTATATTTTTGTTGTTTCGTCAGTAGTAACCTATACTGAATTCAACGAATCTATAGTCGTTTGCACGTTCAGTTGACACAACGGAGCAGTATAGGAGAGTATATTTCTTAAGTTTGTAGCAGTCTTCTCAATTCAATAAAATTATATTATTAATTTTTTAATTAAATAATTTTGAATGGTATATTTTAATACCCAGTATGCTGCTACTTAGTTTTCAAAGTTAGTACGTGTGTCCAACGAAAACCTGTGTCTGTGGATAAAAGGATCTCTTAACTCTCAACTGGTATCATCATTTTTTGTGACATAACTGGTATCAGAGGTCTGACAGACCTCCAAATTTGTTTTTTATATTTAAGTTCTTCATACTTATTTAATTAATTTGTTTTAATTTTAAACTTATAAAACCATGTATAATTGAAGATGTAAATGTAAAATACTTTGCATAAATCCAAAATTAGTATTTAAAAAAGTAAAAAACAAACACTGTGCATTTTTTTGACTTTTACTTCCATTTTGAACAGAACAATAAAATTTTTGGGCCCAAGAAACATTCTGTGGTCTAATAATTATAAAGAAATAAGTAATTAATATGATAAAGACAAATTTATTTACAAAATTATGAAGTACAACTTACATTTTGGTTCCGAGTTTTGCTATTTATGTCTATTGTTGGGCAGTACACTCTGACAAACATTTATTAAAATTTATTCGATTTTTTTACTTTTTGATTATTTACAATAAAATTTAAAGACTTTTATGTTAATAAAAATTCACATCATCAACACATACAACTTGTTTACATGATGGACCTGGTTGTGTTGAAGCCGCTTCAGAAATTTTAAATGTACCATCCATAATGAAAATTTTATAAAATTACATATTAAAATATTTCATAATAGTACTAAACAAAGAAATGATGTATGAAAAATTATTATAGGGTATATTCATTAAAACTTTAAACAATCCATGTACTATTTGGTTTTAAAGTGGTCAAAAAGTTACAAAACTGGTATCATAGGTCCAGGAGACCGCCAGTAAAAAACAAAATGCAAATAACTCACAACTTGTTAGCTCGTACCGAAAACGATCTTGATCACGCATAGTTCAAACAACAATTGAAAGGTATACAAAATATACGTGATGTTGGGCAATTTGGAGGGAAGTGTTGGAGGGGTAAAAAATGACAGCGGTCTCACAGACCGCATGATACCAGTTGAGGGTTAACACAAAAATAATACAAAATATATTATTAACAAATATTTATTTAAATTAAACAGCATGCAATTATTAATTATTAAATTTATAAAAGTTCTTGGGAGTGATGTTATTCTAATGTCAATTAAAATACGATTTTATGTATTAATCTTACGGTAATCGGTGAAAAGGCGGATATTCAGTCTGCAACTGCTTCGGTGTTCTTTGAATTTCAGCATTTAGTGTTTAGTTCTCAGCACACCATAACTATTTTATGTCCACAACCAAAAAAAAAGGTGTTTAGAATGAGCGGCCGTATTGATTGTTGTTTACGTACGAAAGTCCGAATCCAAACTCACACACAACTGTTCCTATAACACTCTCATGTACCACTCCCTATGAACAACTGCTGCTGGACACTCCACTCTTCCAGACCGCATCACCATTCTTGCCCGGATTAATCCGCCCAATCATAGAGTTATTTTTCAACGCTCTATTTTTTATGTAATTCTGTAGCCTATATGTTTATACGTCACGATATTCAACTCCCCGCTTTCTTACGCATCAGTCCCATTTAGTTTAAAGAAAAATCTGATGTGAAACACTCACACAACTTTCTCTTGCCAATATAAATAATTAACAATAAACCTAACATTAGTAATAAAACATTAGAAATAAACAAACAACTAACCTCAAAAATATAACCATATTTCAATCATGAGTGAAACACGCAAAATGAAAATCGACCTCAGTTTGGCTTAGAAATACGGAAAATCACTCTTTCTCTCTAAACTAGGCTCTGTAGAGAAAAATGCTCTTAATAAAAGTTGTAGATCTTTTAATTTTTTATATATTTCATTATATACACTTTTGTCGTAAAATGCATACTAAGGCCGAAATTTTAAAAAAATCGATTTTTCACACGTTTTCGTGAGAAAAAAAACAGAAAATCGCTAATTACCGCTAAACTAAGCATTTTACAAAAAAAAAGCTTGAAATAAAAGTTGTAGAATTTTAAATTCTCTACAACTTTTATTATATAACATTTTGCACTAAAATGCATATTAAAGCCGCAATATTAAAAAGAAAATGTTTTTACGTGAAAACAGCCTTACCCAGAATTTCAGCAAACATGGCACCTACCCTATCTTGTAGAGAATAAAAAGTTTAGTAAATGAGGCGATTTTTAAAAAACTCGTAGGACCAGTTTCTGAGAAAATCGCAAAAAAGTGAAAAATTACACGAATAAACTACTACTTCCGGTTAACCGAATTTGATGAAAATGTTCGTGTCGGGTCCGGTAGTGGTATGTAACTTAAGTTTAAAGTTTCAAGTCCGTACGATGTTCCGTTCTTGAGATATTCTGTTCACACACTGACACACACACACACACACACACACACACACACACACACACACCAATCGCTAAAAACATGTTTTTTGGGTTCAGGGGGTCTGAAAACGTATAGATCCGGTGAAAACTCGATTTCGAAAAATCGGCATGAAAACAATACTTTCCTTCCTATATATTCATATAGGCAAGAGAAAGTAAAAATGTATCTTTAAAATTTACACAATTAGTAACATATTAATATATTAAGATGCTTGAAATAAATTATCCGCTATCTAATAATTCATCTTAGAGAAATAAATACTCTAGAATCAGACCACAAAATGTCGCGCTATAAGTTCAATTTACACATGTAGGACTGTGCGCAGCCCGTGCTGCTACCGTGTCGCGACTGTTTTAAACAAAAATGGTCTAATATATTTAAATTCTTAGGACAAGTCGTTTTTAATTTACACATATAGGACTGTGGTGGTATAATTTTTTGGAAACGATAATATCATGTGATGAAACGTGGTTTTTTTCTTACGATCCGGAAACGAAGCGCCAATCCATGCACTGGAAGAGCCGAACTTCAACGAGAGTCAAAAAAGCTCGAATAAGCAAGTCAAAATTTAAAGCAATGATGATTGTATTTTTTTTTTTTTTTTGATATCCATGGGATTATGTACCTTCACTGGGTTCCTGAAGGTCAAATAATTAATCAATATTACTACCTTGAAGTACTTTCTAAACTACGTCAAAGAGAAGGGAAAAAACGCCCCGAAATGTAGAAGGACAAATCATGGGTTCTCCACCAAGACAATGCGCCAGCTTATTCCACGTTATCTGTCAAGAGGTTCCTAGCCAAGTACAACATCTCAGTGTTAGAATATCCACCTTATTCGCCAGATCTTGCACCATGACTTCTAACTGTTCCTTAAGGTGAAATCTGCATTAAAAGGGGCAAGATTTGAGTCCGTGGAAGCTGTAAAAGAGAAAGCGGCACGTGTCCTGAAGGAGCTGACAGAAGATGACTTCCAGCACTGTTTCCGACAATGGAAAATTCGCATGGAGCGTTGTAAAAATAGAGAAGGAGTGTATATTGAAGGTAAGAATAAGTGATTATGTATAAAATTAAAATTAATTTTTTTAAAACGTCAGTCTCGTTATTTAATACCCACACCTCGTCTCTCATTAAAAATAACTCGCACTGTATATTACGCTAGGGATAATGCAACGAAAACTAGTATTAGAAAATTCATAAAATGACCTTGGTTATGCGTTCAATCAACAGCTATCGTGATAGCTGTTGAAAAAAATGGATCACGTGTGATCCATTTTTTTACTGCATGTCTCCAGACTCGGTGAATAGACTATAGAGTGTTATGATTGTTCAAATGATTTCCCTATTCGGATGACAATTGATCTTTCCGTTTTATTAACATTTTGTTGTTTATTTTGTATCAGCCGAAAGGCTAGATCGAACCTCAAGTGTCTTCACTAAGTAAAATAAGGAGCTATACTATTTTTCAAAGCTGATGAGCTCTGAACATACGCAATGCCCCCTACCCACTTCATAGCTAGCCGATGACTTGCCAACAACGTTGCCACCACTTAAGGATCCCACACACCGGCGCGAAATATTCGCAGCAGTAGCGAAATATTCGTTGTTTACGCGACAGCTGTTGTTTAAAGTAATGGCGACTTACGAACCAGCCCATACCAGAACGGATTTCGCGCGAATGTGCAGCGTTTTATTCGCTGCGATTTTAGTGCGAAATATTCGCTGAAGCAGCGGAATACCGGTTGTGTAAGCCACAGCTGTTATAACAACAATTAACAGCTGTTGTTTATTGTAATGGCGGCATACGAGCCAGCCACACCAGCGCGACCTGGAGGAAGATTTGCGCGAATTTGCCGCGTTTTTATTCGCTGTCACAGCGAATATTCAGTTCGCAGTCGACAGCGTTTTTTTCGCAACAACAGCGAATTCGCGAAGTACCAAAATGCCAGTGACTGAATTAGAAATATACCAGGGTAAAGGGGGAATGTCTATCTCATTCAGTTTGGAGAAAAAATGAGGTTTTCAAGTTCGAATTTTATTTACCTTTCACCACACCGCAGATATTGTAGATATTGTTACCACTCAGAATTAGATATTTATTTTGTATAGGATTGAACGGTTCAGTAACAAAACTGACGAAATTACTAACTCTATATTTAATAATTTATTTAATGTTTAACATTACATATTGATAGCCTGCCCATAACGGACAGGTGGAGTGTCAAATTATTTACACCCACTCTGTTCGTTGCAGGGCTAAAATAAATAGTTCTGTTTCTTATCACATGGTCAGCCAATTAAATGACTGAATCGTTTAAGAACAGAAGAGGTAGAGGTGCAAAAGACACTAATCAGAGTTATCTCCTCTGAAAGTAATGAATTTCATTATACAGCCAGACCCTGTGGTGAATGAAGTGAAGGTGTCGTTTGCAGAGTGGAAAATATGTGCTTTTCAGAGGGCCTGGCATGCTAATAAGCATACTTTTCCACTCAGTGAGGAAGGCAACTGTAAACCACCTCACTCCTCGTTTTACTTAGTAAAACCTCTAGAGGTTCAAACCAGCCTTTTGGCTGATGACCTAAACAACAATATTGATAGGTACAAAAACAAAGTAATAAATTGAAAATCTGGTGTGAACACTCACATGACTTTCTCTTGCCAATATAAATAATGAAAATTATAACCTATGTCTCATCGTGATTAAACATTATAGAATGGAAAACATTACCTAATTTTAATCACGAGCGAATGACGGAAAATTAAAATTGACCTTTGTAGAAATTAAAAATACGAAAAATCAGTTAGGCCTATTACCTCTGTACTAGAAAAAAATATTACAAATTAAAGTTGTAGGTTTTTAATTTCTTATAATTTTGATTATAAGTGACCTATACACTTGTCTCATAAAATGCATATCAAGGACGCAATCTTTAAAAAATATATTTTTTACAGATATTCATGGGAAAAAACATAAAATCACTCATTTGCCGCTAAAGTAAGCAATGTACAAATCAAATGTTTGAAATAAAAGTTGTGGTGTTTTGAATGTCCTACAACTTTCATTATATACACTTTTGCTCTAAAATGCAAATAAAGCCGCAATCTTAGAAAAAACTTTTTTTCTATGAGAGCACAGCCTTCCCAAAAATTTCAGCAGACGTGGTACTTACCCTATCTTGTAGAGCATAAAAAATGTAGTAAGCCCTAAATGAGGCGAATTGAAAAATTAAATTTAGAAGCTGTTTTTGAGAAAATCGCGAAATAGTGAAAAATTTCACGAATAAACTACTAATTCTGGTTGACTGATTTTGATGAAAATGTTCATGTCGGGTCCCGCAGTCGTACCTAACTTCAGTTTTAAGTTCCAACTTTGTACGATACTTCGTTCTTGAGATATTTTCTTCACATACACGCGCGCGCGCGCGCGCAGACCATCACTAAAAACATGTTTTTTTTGGGTTCAGGGGGTCTGAAAAAGTGTACATCCGGTGAAAACTCGATTTCGAAAAATCGACAAAATCAATACGTTCTTCCCGATATATTCATACAGAGCAAGGGAAAGTAAAAAATTATTTACTTAAATAAAGTAAATTACTAAGAGTGTTCTACAGTCTTAAGTCTAATTTGATGGTTTTTACTTTCCCTTGCCTATATGAATATTATAGGAAGGAAAGTATTGTTTTCATGTCGAGTTTTCATCGAATCTACACGTTTTCAGGCCCCTGAACCCAAAATGTGTGTGTGTGTGTGTGTGTGTGGGTGTGTGTGTGCGCGTGCGTGCGTGCGTGTGTGAGTGTATGTGTGTGTACGCGTGCGTGTATGTGTGTGTGTGTGTGTGTGTGTGTGTGTGTGTGTGTGTGTGTGCGTGTGCGCGTGTATGTGTGTGTGTGTGTGTGTGTGTGTGTGTGTGTGTGTGTGTGTGTGGGTGGGTGGGTGTGTGCGTGCGTGTGTGTGTGTGCGCGTGTGTGTGTGTGTGTGCGTGTGTGAGTGTGAACAGAATATCTCAAGAACGGAACATCGTACGAACTCGCGTAAAAGAGTGATTTTTCTATATTTTTAAGCCAAACTGAGGTCGATTTTCATTTTGCGTCTTTCACCCATGGTTAAAATTAGGTTATGTTTATTGCGGTTGGTTTTTTGTCTATTTCTAATGTGAGGTTTATTAATTGAAGGGTGCAGGGGAAAAACCAACTAAGTCACAAAACAGGAATTTTTCAGGAGAGCAAAAACAAAGTTTAAAACGATCTGAAAGAGAAATCTAAAATTAGAAGGCCAGCGCCTATGTCGCTGGCATTGGACTCAGTTGGTTATTCCCCTGATCCAAATGGACTGAGTTGGTTTTTCCCCTGTGCTGCAATATTTCAAATGGCTATATCTTGTGATTATATTAGTTTTTCCCCTGTAGCTTACAGCACGTGAAAATATTTACCAAATAGTATCAAATGGCATAATAATCTAAGGTTCGAATTTTTTGGACTAAGTTGCTTTTTCCCCTGTACCCTTCAATTATTATTAATTAGGTTTTTTTAATTATTTGCATTGGCAAGAGAAAGTTGTGTGAGTGTTTCACACCAGATTTTTATGATATCCGATTTGGGAACCGCCAAACTACACCGAATAATCGAGAGTACTATAAAGGAGTTAATAATGGGCTAAGTTCCTTTTTATATTTTACCGGGCAGATAATTCCATGAGGTTGGCGCGCGTGTAAGTAAAGGTATCATTATATTATTATATTATATAAAGTAATACGGAATACATAAATATCAGAGCGTTCTCTGATATACGGTATGTGTATGCTGTAATAATAAATTAATTTATGATGGTAATAAATGGTTCTGTTGCACGCGTCCACCTCACTTAACTTTATAATTTATTTATTTTAGTTATAAAGATTATAAAATTCCAAATATAACAACGTTAAAACTGAAATTAGTTTCATTTTATGTAAACGCTTCTCATTATTTGGATATATTATTTTATTTTTAAATGGTATTACAGTATCATGATATTAGTATGAGTTATTTTTACCTGAATTTATTACAAGGGTTTCTGTAGTTATAAATGGTTTAACGTTCTCTTAGCTTTGGTGTTTTGTTTTTTCATCTTCTTCTCTTTCGTTTTCTCCTCCATTTTCTTCTTCTTATCATCATCTTGTAGCTCTACAGTTCTTAGTGGGCTTTGGCTTCATTCGCAATCTTCCAGTCTTCTCTGATGGTTACTAGCACCCTTTATTCTTTCACTCCCATCAAAATTTAATCACTCTCAATACTGTCCGCTTTTTCTTCATACATAAGCTATTTTTATTTTATACACTCTTTCCTTGTATATAATTTCACCCATCCTCGTTGACTTCATTCCGTCAATGTCCCCCAATACCCCAATAATCTAAATTCTTAGGACTTTTGATACGGACTATCTGCCTTTTATAAAGTTTTCAGTTATTTATTCCTACATACTCTTCATTCACGCCCATAACACCAAGTGGAGTGTTAAATTATTTGCACTCAATCTGCTAGTTCCAGGGGTACAAAAAACAGTTCAGTTTCTATACCAAATATATATATATGTTCTATTATCATTTTCGCGTCCGTACATTGACATTTTCTTATCAATCCGGAGTCCGAGTGTAATTTGGCGTCGTTATGCGGACGCCATTATTATTTGCCTTTCTCCTTCATCACGGTTTATTAGTCTTCCCCTTATCCTTTCTGTCTTTCTCCTTCATCTCGGTTTATTAGTCTTCGTCCTTCTCCATTCTGTCTTCCGCCTATACCGCGGTTTATTTACCGTCCTTCTTCTCCTTTCTGTCTTCCGCCTTCACCGCGGTTTATTTGCCTTCCTCCTTCTCTTTTCTGTCTTCCGCCTTCACCGCGGTTTATTTGTCTTCTACCTTCTCCTTTCTGTCTTCTCCTTCACCGCGGTTTATTTGTATTCCTCCTTTTCCTTTCTGTCTTCCTCCTTCACCACGGTTTATTTGCCTTCCTCCTTCTCCTTTTTGTCTTCCTCCTTCACCGCGGTTTATTTGTATTCCTCCTTTTTCTTTCTGTCTTTCTACTTCACCACGGTTTATTTGCCTTCCTCCTTCTCCTTTCTGTCTTCCTCCTTCACCACGGTTTATTTGTCATTCTCTCCGTTCACGCCCATAATAGGCAGGTGGAGTGTTAAATTATTTGCATTCGATCTGCTAGTTCCAGGGCTACAAAAAAATAGTTCTGTTTCTTATCACGTGGTCACCCAATTATATGGCTGAACTATTTAAGAATAGAAGAGGCAGAATTGTAAAAGACACTAGTCAGATCTCCTCTGAAAGTAATGAATTTCATTATACAGCTAGACCCTGTGGTGAATGAAGTGAAGGTCTCATTTGCACTGTGCTGGTAGATGTTTTTGGAGGGCCTGACATGCTTATAACCATAGACTACTTTCGTACTCAGTGAGGAAGGCAATAGCAAACCACCTTATTTCTCGTTTTACTTAGTGAGACCTCTAGAGGTTCAAACCAGTCTTTCGGCTGTTGACCTGAACAACTCTCCATTCATCTTCTTCCCATATTGGCCCAAAAGTTCTCCTTAAAATTTTTCATTCGAACTTCTCAGCATGTTGCTGTCAGTTTTTCACATAGTCCACGTTTCAAAGCCATAGACAACTTGGTACAACAAACGCATATAAATATTTTATTTTTTATGTTACTACTTATTAATTTATTCTTAAACAATTTTGCATTGGTAAAGTAGATCTTCTTCTACTCCTTCTTTCTTTCCTTCACATTCTCCTGCTCCTTTTTCTTTTCCTCCATCGCCTTCTTTTTTTCTCCTTCTCCTTCTACTTCTAATCCTCTTTTTTCTCCTCTCTTCCCTTGTTCTTCTTCTCCATTTCTTCTCCTTCTCCTTAGCCTTCTCCTCCTCCTCCTGCTCTTCAAGCCGGCCCGTAATGTAGTACTCAGTGCTACTGGCTTCTACGCCGAAGTCCCGGGTTCAATTTCCGGTCAGGTCTGGCATTTTTTATTACTCATTTTTATCTATCACCCTTCTCATTGTCTGTTTTATCAGTAACTACAAGACATTCAAATATCTGTTAGAATCAAGGTAATTCTTTCAGATTTCCAAATGATCTTCACCAATTCATCTGTTAAAATTAGGTTCCCTGTTTTATTTTTACATTTTTTCTTTGAAAATAGACCATGGTGGCCTCACAAAATCTTCTCTTTTCGTCTCCACCCATCTCTCCTTCTTCTTCGATCTTATAGCTCCTACTTCTTGAAATTTCGTGTGGTTTTATCTCTCCTATAAGTTCAATCTTTAATTTGGAAAAAAATCAATTTTTGGAAATCACTCTTTTCTACACAACCTCTTTTCGAATTCCAAATGTTTTTTCTCTTATTTCTGTATCTTTAATGTCCCTACCATACTCTTGATGTTGTCTGTCAGGTTAAAATCTTTTATTGTTCGTTTACCCTAACCAAGTTTCCGTAAAATGTTTCTCGTCTTATGACAACAGTTGTTTTTATGGTCTCTCAGTTTTTGTGTATAATTTTGGTTTGATCTTTTTCTAAAGGTAACTGTTCCATTGTTCTTTAAAGTACCAGAGGATCTTTCTCAAGTCGTTACTTTCAATTGTCTTCATATATCTTTACATTTATTATTACATTATTTATTTAATTTCAGAAAGAAATATATCGATAAAAGTTTATGTAAAGCAAAGAACGAAAAGGAAGAAGAAGGTAAATGAAAAGAAGAGAGAAAGAGTCGTTAACATCTGTTAAACTTTTTAAATGTGGGTTAATTTGGGTGAAGAGTACTTAGTTAGTTTTTAAGTATTATTTCAAGTTGTTAGTAACGACGTCCTCTTGTCCTAATGACGTCGCCTTATGAATAGACAATCAGTGGAATTAAAAGTTGGCACCACCGTCACGACGTCCCAACGCCCCGACGCCAACGCCTCTTCTGTCCTCTATGACTTAACCCCCATCGTCATCGTCTGCATCGAACAAGTACACCTCTCTACCCTGTCTTCTTCTTCTACCAACGCGCCTTAAAACCCTTACACTCATCGAACTAGCTTAAAAGTTCGTTACTTTAATGCAACACAACAAATTTCAACTTAATAATCAATTCAGTTTTCCCGGTTTTTTTTCTTCTTCTTGTTATAGCCTTTAAAACTTTTTTTAATAGCCTATTTAACATTCAAATGTACTTCTCAACCTTTTTTTCTTAATTAAAAATTAATCAGTTTTACTTTCCCTTTACGCTAACTGTAACAGAATGTAAAAGAATGCGTTTCGGGCATAAACAAAATCCGGATTTATAACTGATTTTTGGGTTTCGTGAATTCTCTGAAAACAGGAAGATACTAATTGTTGGAAATCTGGGTATTTATTCGTGTTTTACATGCTCCAAGCTATACACCCAACAGAAAAAACGGCTGGAAAAAATGATTTAAAACTTGTAAACTAAATTTACTATCAACCAACCACCGGGGTTTCTCTAATCAGGGGTTTCTCTAATCAGGGGTTTCTCTAATCGGGGATTTCTCTAATCAGGGGTTTCTCTAATCAGGGGTTTCACTAATCAGGGGTTTCTCTAATCAGGGGTTTTTAGTTTCCCAATCCCTATATGAACATACAGAGTAGAAAAGTATTATAGTTTTCAAGTAAAAGTTTCGAAATCCAGTTTTTACCAGATATATACGTTTTCAGACCCCCGAAAGCAAAAAAAATTGATTACAGCAATTTTGGTCTGTGTGTATGAACAAAATATCTGAAGAATGGAATCCGTACGATGTTGAAATTTAGAACTTAAGTTAGATACCACTAGAGGACTCGATACGAACATTTTCATCAAAACCGATCAACCGGAAGTTTATTAGTACAATGTTTCACTTTTTGAGATTTTCTCAAAAACAGCTCCTACGATTCTTTTTTAAAAATCGCCTCATTAACTAATTTTTTTCTGCTCTAATAAGGTGAGCGCCACGTCTGCAAAAATTCTTGGAAGACTGTGCTCTCGTGGTAAAACATGTTTTTTTTTTAATATTGCGGCCTTGATATTATTTTGTTCTAGGGCATAAGTAATTAATCAAAGTTGTAATAAAATTAGGAAATATACAACTTGTATTTCAAACATTTTTTCTATAAGCTTAGTTTAGCGTCAATTAGTGATTTTCTGTATATTGCTCACAAAATCGGTAAAAAATTGGATTTAAAATTGCCGCCTTAGTAGCCGTTAAAACGAAAAAAGCGTCAAACAAAGCAACAAAAATTAATGTTATAGAAAATAAAAAATGTATTATATTAAATAAAATTTAATTTGTATTAAAATAAAATTTATATTAAATAAAATAATTAATGTTATAGAAAATTAAAAAATTCTGGTGTGAAACATGCCGGCCGCATTGGCGCAGTTGGTAATGTGCTCTCCTATCATCATGCGGTCTTAGGTTCGAATCCCATTCAGGCACGGCATATTTTCATACGTTACAAAAAATCATTTCATCCTTCACCGTTTGCATTAGCAGTAATTGCAGAACAGTCGGACGTTAAACCAAAAAAAAAAAATTGTGTGAAACACACACGACGTTCTCTTGTCAATGAGAACAATGAACAATATAACCTACAATAGTAATAAAACGTTAAAAATAAACAAAAAAAATTAACCTCAATCAATAACCAATCACTCAAAAACAATCATTCAACCTCAATCTTTAAAAAGTCATTTTTCTCCACGAGAGCCCAGCCTCCCAAGAATTTCAGCAGACATGGTGCATACCCTATCATGTATAGCATAAACAATTTATAAATGAGGCGATTTTTAAAAAAAATCGTAGGAACCGTTTTTGAGAAAATCGCAAAAAAGTTAAAAATTACACGAATAAACTACTACTTCCGGTTAATCGATTTTAATAAAAATGTTCGTGTCCAGTCCGCTAGTAGGGCCTAACTTAAGTTTCAAGTTTCAACTTCGTACGATGTTCCGGTTTTGAGATATTTTGTTCACACACAGACACACAGAACAACCGCTAAAAACATGTTTGTTTGGGTTCAGGGGGTCTGAAAACGTGTATATTCGGTGAAAACTCGATATGAAAATAATACTTTCATTCTTATAGGCAAGAGACAGTAAAAATCTACAACTTTTTGAAGCGTCTTTTCTGCAGAGCCTAGTTTAGCGTCAATTAGTGATTTTTAAGTTGAATAGAGTTTGATTTTTATTTATCGTCATTCAAGCATGATTAAAATTAGGTTTTTTTCATTTTACACTGTTTACTAATGAATGAACATAAGATATATTTTTTATTATATTCATTGGCAAGAGAACGTCATGTGAGTGTTTTACACCAGATTTTAAGAAATAAATTCCAATCATATTCTGAAATTAAATTTGAGCAGAAATGTATAATTTTGTGAACGAATGTGTTTTATGAATGGTAAAGAAATTTTTTTAAATTAAGAGATTAATTTTCCGTTAGTAATTAGTAAAAAGGACTGTCTAATTAGAGTTAAAAATAAATGGCAGATTTAATAACACTATTATGTAGATTCGAGTGTAGTCTCTATTTGTTGGGGGTTGTTAAAATAGGAGGTGGTTTAACAGAGGGGTAGTTAAATAGCCCCTATGTAAGACTACTTTGTGTGATAACAGGGAGTGGTGTCGTGAAGTATAGTATTGGGTGGATTTTTGGTTTAAATATTGTAGGGGTAGATTTGACGGGGTTAAGAATAGTAGTAGGGGGTGATCCCTTCCAGTTTGAAATGGAGTAAGAAGGGTAGTTTAGGGTGAATTGGATTGCGTACAGGTTAATCTTTGTTCGTGCCGCGAGGTGTTGGCCTCACCTTGCTGACTATATTTTTACTCTGATTGCTTCGGCCCGGAAATTAATCCACATAAATACTTGGGCTTCGCATGAATACATAAAAATATAGTAACGGTGAGCATTATTACCCTCTCCTCCTCTTTCCTCCTCCCACTTACCCTTCGTTTCTTTCTCCTTACATCCCTCATCCCTCTGATATTTATAGCTACCTTTGATTTACTAACTCGACACACGGCGTACAACACCCTTTTGGCCACTTCCACGCCATCTATCCACCGTCCAGCCTCTTCCGGAAGGAAATTTTTTGTGTAAAACTCCTAATTCTACCCAAGTAAAACTCCAGTTTTCCTAACTACATTTCCAAACAAAAGTACGACAAACTGCATAAACTTTGTCGTGAACACCAAGTTATATCCATTAAAATAACTGAGTACTGATTTCATAGTATGTAAACGAAACGGGCTTAATTTAAAATACATGAAGTTTAATTGGTTATTATAAAGAAAATCACATACAGATCCGGAGATCACATACAGCAGCGAAACAATTTTCAGTCTCAGGAAGATAAACACGGAGCACAGAATCTCAAAATTGGAGCGTCGGATCATCAGGAGATGCCTGAATAAAAGATGTTTCTCTGATGGGATATGGAAACCCGTCTCGAAAGAAGAAGTATACAGAAATACAGAACCTCTAGCAAACCAGATGAGGAAAAAGAGAATTTCCTTCTTTGGACATCTCTTGAGGACCGACTCTTCCAGAATCTCAAAACAGATCATCAACTTTTTCCTTAACAGAAAAACTCAGCCCCACTGGATCAGGGAAATTAAGGAGGACATGGACGGGCTCCAAATCTCACTTGAGGACCTCAAAACAAAATCCGGAAATTACCACAGGCTGAAGACCACAAGACTTGAACAGCAGAAACCGACGAAACGACAGAAAGTTGTCTATTCTGACAAGGAACGGCAGAGAAGATCGGATGGATTGAGGCAATACTGGAGAAAGTTCAAGGAAGGAAACATCAGGAAAGGACTCCAAAAACTGAAAAATTGAACCGCAAAAATTGAAATGAGCTTTTTTTAGTTTGATGAACTTATGTAGTCCATGTGACTTTAAAAATATAATAAAAAGGAGATCACAATTATCTTTTGAAAATAAGGTCTTGATCTATAATACAATTTTTAAACCTGTTTGGAAGTATGGCGCTAAACTTTGGGGTACATCAAGCAGATCCAATTGAAAAATAATGCAACGCTTCCAAAATAAAGTATTAAGGTCGACGAGTAACGCTGGGTGGTTTATAAGAAACTCGGAAATACATGACCATCTTCGTATCCGTATCATAACAGAAGAGATAAGAGAGCTGAGTCTCCGGTACCAGCTAAGATTAAACGATCACCAGAACCAACTGGCATTAAATTTGCTGGACATCAGTGAGGAAACGAAGCGCCTCAAAAGACATCACATCCTCGAGTTAGACCAACGATTTTAACCATACACGAAATTAAATTCACCATTCGTTTTCATCACTACTTTTTAATCTAAAGTGAAATTTCAAAATTTAAATTTCTTTTACTTCTCTGTTGTAAACTTCTTTTACATTGTTATTGTTTTTTTTTGTTTTTTTTTTATTCCTAATTTCTGTACGTTGCAATCTGTTCAATAAGCAACCCCATGACCCAATGAGATGAGGATGATGTGTATGACGTGTAAATGAGGTGTAGTCTTGTACAGACCCAGGCCGACCATTCCTGAAAGAGTATGGTTAATTAAACCCCAACAATCAAAGAACACCGGTAACCACTGTCTAGTATTCAGATCCGTATAAAAGGTGGTTACCGGTGTACTTTGATGGTTGGGGTTTAATTAACCATACGCTCTCAGGAATGGTCGGCCTGGGTCTGTACAAGACTACACCTCATTTACACGTCACACACATCATCCTCATCTCATTGGGTCATGGTTATTGTTAATTTTGTAAATTTGCGACTTTTCTTAGTTTGTTATTAACTTTATTTTCTAATTTTATTTATTTTAAGTGAGAGCAAAGGCTGTCTACTTCACTTACGTAAGTTTAGTTCTTTTATAATTATTTGCTTAAAGCCACAGGTTGATTTGAACAGGCTATAATGATTTGTACAGGCGGATTGTAGATAAATAAGTTAAATAAAAAAAAAGATTTCATTTAAAGATTCAAATTCTAATGTTTACTAAAATATAAAAACACAGTTACCCCACACAGTTACACCAATATCAATTTCTTGGTGAAAAAACAGAAATAATATTTATTATTTTAGGGTAGTTACCACCTTCTATCCTTCAGCGGCAAGTGGTTAAAATCAATAATAATAGTAATTTTTTTCTTTGTTTATTTAACGTCGCATCAACTACAGCGGTCATTAGCGACGACGTAGGGTTGTAACTGTTAAGGATGAACTGATTCTTTTGTAACGTATGAAAATATACCATGCCTGAGTGGGATTCGAACCCAAGACCGCATGATGAGAGGCGAGCACGTTACCAACTACAATGTGGCCGGCAGTATTAATTTTATTTCCCCAAATAAATTCATAATTCACATACATACATATATTAGACACATGAGCCTTTATTTATGCAGTTTACATCAAATAATAAAATAATAAATTCCATTATTTACGTACATCACTAAATTAATCATTTACATCATAATAATTTAAATATTAAAAATAAATACCAATTAATTCATTAGTTTCTTTTATAATTTTAAAGTTCTTTAAACACTTAAAATTTACTCTTTACACAGTTAAACTTCTCTTAACGACCACCTCTCTCTCCGGCCAAATATTTGCAGAACCGATTTTATAACTCATAAGACCAATGTATTTTTTACCCCTATTAAGCAACTTCCCTTCACTCCGGTCAACGACCGCAAGTAACAACAAAACAAAACGGTAGCGTACGCTGGTATGAATCCTTACCACTTTCGTGCGACTGACGAAGAAAATGTCACTGCGCGCTAATTTCAATAATTATGTAAATAGCCTACTTACCAGAGAACATCTGTGTTGTTTAGGTCATCAGCCAAAAGGCTGGTTTGAACCTGTAGAGGTTTTACTAAGTAAAACGAGGAGTGAGGTGGTTTACCATTGCCTTCCTCACTGAGTGGAAAAGTATGCTTATCAGCATGCCGGGCCCTCTGAAAAGCACATATTTTCCGCTCTGTAAATGACACCTTCATTTCATTCATCACAGGGTCTGGCTGTATAATGAAATTCATTACTTTCAGAGGAGGTAACTCTGATTAGTGTCTTTTACACCTCTACCTCTTCTGTTCTTAAATGATTCAGTCATTTAATTGGCTGAACATGTGAAAAGAAACAGAACTATTTATTTTAGCCCAGCAACGAACAGATTGAGTGTAAATAATTTGACACTTCACCTGTCTGTTATGGGCAGAGAGAACATCTATAACACTATAAAATTCCAATAAGGTTCAACTGCATAGCTTCTTCGTATAGAAACTCGTCCTTATTGCCAGTAGTAAGTATACTTACCAAAGACCTATTAAGAGTTAACATGTATCTCAGACTACACAATCTTCTTTAAAGCCCGTACTTGCTCCAACCAAGGGTGATACGTTTATGGATCTCCTTTGTATGTCCTTGTTGGAAAGAAATTATGAGGCCTAAATATATTAGTTTTTCAACTATTTAAATATTTGGCTGAAAAGTTTTAAGCAGATTTATTACACTATTTATAATATTATTACAATTAAATACTATAGTAAACTTCTTTTTTTTATTGTGACTATTCTAAGACTTGTAATTACTTTTATATAGATTTAAATATTAAACAGGGGTTACCGGTGTACTTGATAGTTGAGATTAATCAACTATACTTTCTCAGGAATTGTCGGTCTGAGTCTGTACAAGACTACTCCTTATTTACACATCATACATATCATCCTTATGGCATTGGTACATGAGGTTGCTTAAATTGACTGGATTGTAACGTAAAGACATTAAGAATAAAAAAATGTCTAAGACTAACTAACAACTTTGTTCTAACTTAATTAATCAAACAACTTAATCTACGAATTTACTTACTAGTAGTTCTTAGTTTTTGTTTAATTCTGTTCTAATACACTAAGTATTTATAACTAACCAATACAGGGATTGTATTGGTTACCCCAAATTTTTAATAGCTATACAGACAAAATGTCTGTATAGCTATTAAAAATTTGGGGTAAAGCATTCACGTGATTTTCTCTTGCTAGTGTAAATAAGAGACAATATAACCTACGTATTAAACCACATATACTCGTATGTCTGTTATATACTATATATATATATATATATATGTGTGTGTGTGTGTGTGTGTGTGTGTGTGTGTGTGTGTGTGTGTGTGTGTTCTACTATCATTTTCGCGTCCGTACATTGACATTTTCTTATCAATCCGGAGTCCGAGTTGAAGGCGCGTTGAAGGCGGAAGGCAGAAAGGAGAAGGAGGAAGACAAATAAACCGCGGTGAAGGAGGAAGAAAGAACAGAGAAGGAGGAAGGAAAATAAACCGCGGTGAAGGAGGAAAACGGAAAGGAGAAGAAGGAAGTCAAATAAACCGTGGTGAAGGAGAAAGACCGAAAAGAGAGGGAGGAAGACAAATGAATCGCGGTGAAGGAGGAAGACAGAAAGGAGAAGGGGAAGCCAAATAAACCGCGGTCTTTAAAACGTAAACTGCATACTAAGGCTGCAATCTTAAAAAAATCCTATTTTTTCAGAATTTTTAAAAAAAAGCTAAATAAGAAAGCATTTAAGAGGAATCGAATGCCACTATTTTTGTTTCCTAATTCCAACTTTGATTTTTTGACTTCCGTTTTTGGTACACTTCCGGTCAAAACCGGAACGTCAAACCCAATCCTGGCCCACTAACTTTTTATGTAGACTACGAATTCATAAACTATTTGTTGATATCTGTTGTAGTTTCTGACATCTGAGTGTGACGGACGGACGGATAAAACAAAATGATAGATGATAATTTTTTAAATTGCCACCAATTATAAACATAAACTAATTTTAACCATGAGTAAATGAAGAAAAATGAAGTTAACCTCTATATAAAAAAACTTTTCTTAAAAAAATAAAAAACATATTTTAAATAGGTAAATTCACAGATTGCGCGTCAATCCAGTTTTAGGGTAATGTGGCGAATTGGGGTTTTGGCTCATAATGTAATCGTAAAAGTAGCCTAATGGATGGGAATTATTTTATGTCAGATTGTCCATTATGTGGATCCTCCCCCGCCAATGGATGAGTGAATCAATCAGACAGTATGGGCTTTCATATATTTGTATGTACAAAATAAATTTTATGTAGTAATAAAGCTGGTCGCATGTAGTCAAGTTGTTCTGTTAATGTCATTCAAACCACAATATTGTTTTAAAACAACCGTTCTTGCTTTTTTTATTGTTCCACTAAACTTTTAAATAATTGAAGTATTCATTAGCGGTGATTACCACATGCAATTCTATCATAAAATAATAATCACTCCGGTTGATTTAATCTCCATATACATCCATTAAATGTGCATATTTTAGTTTACGTTAAATGGAAGGTTACTTCGGTACTTTTGTGGTCAATTTTGATATTATCTTAAAACGATTTTTATCAGCTAACATTTTTGTTTTACCAAAAATATCAATTTTATTACAATTCATGGTAGGTTAGTATTGTTACTATCTCTTGCCCTATATGAATACACATGAAAAAGAAGTATTGTTTTCATGTCGATTTTTCAAAAAAGTGTTTTCACCGGAAATACGAGTACACGTTTTCAGGGCCCCTGAACCCAAAAAAACATGTTTGTATGATTCAAGAAACATGGCTGTGTGTGTATATGTTATCCATGTGATATCCGACATTAGAACCCACCCGGCTGGTCAGTTTTTAAAGACTGATGACTAAAACAATATCGGCTGGCTAATTTTTAAAGATGAAGATTAAATGTTTCAAATTCTAATAAAGGTATTTAATTTTATACGGATTTGAATACTAAAGCGTAGTTACTAACAATTGCTGATGTCAAAGATCGCACATCGGTTTACAAGGAAACAATTAAAGACAAAAACAAAATTTTATCAGTAAGAACAATTAAACGAAAAGAACAGGTTTGTTCAGACGAATTGAGAAAAGCGAGATCCGACAGAATGAGAAAGTATTGGAAAGAAAGAAATGAAAAGGAAATAAACTGCCAAAGAAAAAGAACTAACCAAAAAGACTAAAGTGATTCTTTATGGTCATAAAAAAAATAATAATAATAAAAAAGCGTAGTTACCGGTGTATT
Source organism: Catonia carolina (assembly GCA_035578175.1). NCBI lineage: Eukaryota > Metazoa > Arthropoda > Insecta > Hemiptera > Achilidae > Catonia > Catonia carolina. The sequence continues at coordinate 20,764,900 of JAQMRL010000015.1, forward strand.
TTGATGATTGGGGTTCGATTAACTATGATTTACTCTATTTGGAATGGTCGGCCTGAGTTTGTACAAGATTACACTTCATTAATACGTCATACATTTCATCCTTATCTTATTGTGTCTTTGAGTTGCTTATTATTCTTAAATTAAACAAATTGTAAATTGCTTACATTAAGGATAAAAAAGGTAGAGGTATAAAATATACTAATCAGAGTTATCTTCTGAGAGAGTAATAAATATATTATACAGCCAGACCCTGTGGTGAACAAAGTGAAGGAGTTATTTTCAGGGTGGAAAGTAGTTAGATAATTCTCAGAGGACCTTTCCACTCAGTGATGAAGGCAGAGGTAAACCACCTCACTCCTCGTTTTACTTAGTAAAGCCTCTTAAGGTCAAACCAACCTTCGGGCTGACAACTTAAACAATACAACAAAACGGATTAAAAAATAATACAGTCAACTATGTACCCATATTTGTATTTTAAAAATTCGTCCCGATTTTGCTCTTTTCCCAAAGAAATTATATTGTATTTAAAACTACTATTGTATTTAATATTATATTGTATTTATATTGTATTTAAATTTTTAAATTATATTGTATTTATATTGTATTGTATTAAATATATTTATATTGTATATTGTATCTAAGAAACATTCATTCTCTCATCATTTCCCATAGTAAGATCAAAAAGCTTTATGATAGTTTTTGTTTAGGTCATCAGCCGAAATGCTGGTTTGAACCTCTAGAAGTTTTACCAAGTGAAACGAAGAGTGTGGTGGTTTACCAATGCCTTTCTCACTGAGTAAAAAATATCCTTATCACCATACCAGGCCCTCTAAAAATTATCTACTTTCCACCCTACAAATGACACCTTCACTTCATTCACCACAGGATCTGCCTGTATAATAAAATTCATTACTCTCAGATGAAATACCTCTGACTAGTATTGTCTACACCTCTACCTCTTCTGTTATTAAATTCTTCATTCATACGAGGTGTGGCTATTAAATAACGAGACTGACGTTGTAAAAAATTTTATAATTTTATACATAATCACTTATTGTCACCATTTATATACACTCCTTCTCTATCCCTAGAACGCTCCATGCCAATTTTCCATTGATGAAAACAATGCTGGAAGTCATCTTCTGTTAGCTCCTTCAGCACACGAGCCGCTCAAAAATGTTTGAAATGAAGCTCGTAAAAATGTTTGTACTGACAATTTGTACGCGATTGAAAACGACCCAAATTTTTTGGAAACGATAATAACATGTGATGGAACGTGGTCCATCCATGCATTGAAAGAGCCAAACTTCACCGAGAGTCAAGAAAGCTCGAATGAGCAAGTCAAATTTTAAAGCAATGAAGATTGTTTTTTTTTTAATATCCGTGGGATTGTGTACCTTCACTGGGTTCCTGAAGGTCAAACAATCAATCAATATTACTACTTTCAGGTACTTTCTAAACTACGTCAAAGAGTAAGGAAAAAACGCCCCGAAATGTAGAAGGACAAATCATGGATTCTCCAAGACAATGCGCCAGCTCATTCCGCGTTATCTGTCAAGAGGTTCCTAGCCAAGTACAGCATCTCAGTGTTAGAACATCCACCTTATTCAGCAGATCTTGCACCATCTGACTTCTACCTGTTCCCTAAGGTGAAATCTGCATTAAAATGGACAATATCTGAGTCTGTGGAAGCTGTAAAAGAGAAAGCGGTACGTGTCCTGAAGGAGCTGACAGAAGGTAACTTCCAGAACTGTTTCCAACAATGGAAAATTCGCATGAAGCGTTGTAGGGATAGAGAAGGTGTGTATATTGAATGTGACAATAAGTGATTATGTATATATTAAAATTAAATTTTTTTCAACGCCAGTCTCGTTATTTAATAGCCACACCTAGTATATTTGGTTAACCAAGTAATAAGAAACAGAACTATTTTTGTAGCCCTGGAACTCGCAGATTAAGGGCAAATAATTGAACACTCAACCTGCCTGTTATGGGCTTTTTGATTGTTGACCTAAACAACAATTTAAATGATAAAAAGAAGTTAAAAATGTAAAAAGCAGAAAATTGAAGACGGCGAATCGGTTCGGAGTATAAAGACAGATGTTTTATCATAAATTGTGTGGTGTACGGAAAGATAGGTTTAGGGAACGTTATTGGTTTTTGTGACAGATACAAAACGTTGCATCTGTTGAAACGAAAGGTAACTATCTATCATCTACAAGACGATCTTATTGAACGATTCAGCTGTACGTTCTATAACTCGGTACGGCAGACTAAACTATATTTTTCACTAAGCTTCAAGAAAAATTATACAAACGGATTTTTATTTTATGTACACGTTTCATGAACCTCTGTAGACAAAAAAAGTATTGGTAACGCAATATAAATTCACGATTGTCAGTGAGAGTAAGACTGGACTATGCGGGGGTAGAAGTGCTACTAATATGTGCTTTTCTTTTTTTTTATTCCTAATTTGTGTACGTTGCAATCTGTTCAATTTAGAACAATAAGCAACCCCATGACCCAATGAGATGAGGATGATGAGTATGACGTGTAAATGAGGTGTAGTCTTGTACAGACCCATGCCGACCACTCCTGAGAGAGTATGGTTAATTAAACCCCAACCATCAAAGTACACCGGCAACCACTGTCTAGTATTCAAATCCGTATAAAAGTAACTACCTTTACTAGGATTTGAATCAGGAACCTTCGTCTCCGAAAATCAGCTGTTAAACAGCTGATTTTGACAACGACTTTACCTCTAGACCAACCCGGTGGGTTGTGCTTTTCTAAATACATCATAGTGACAGCTCTAACCATGACATCATGTTGGTTTTACTCTTACATTGATTTATTATATTTACTACTATGTCGTTTTATAAACATCCCATTGTATTATTGATTCTTAATAATTATCCTTAATAATAAACATTCATTCTAAATAAGCCGTAATACTAGACCTAAGCTACATTAGTATCCGATTTGGTCATCAGCAGAAAACTGAATTACTGCACTCTGACATTTTTGTAGTGATAGACTAGTTAGTCCGTGAGTTCCATCGATGCGAGCTTATTATGGTGAGTAATACTAGTTTTATGGTAATTTCAAAATGTTATTGTATTTTTAGGGTTTTCATATTTCATTATTTTCAGTAAAGTTATGTTAAACTGCAATTGAATTTTAAACAATTCTTTTTCTTTAAATAATTACATTACTCCTTACTTATTCAGTGTGTCGGGTCATGAACTGAATTTTATTACTTAAATGTTTGCGGTGATTACATTTTGAGTTACACGCTTGATACATGTCTTATGCTTTCGGGTTGGCCAATGTAAGTAGGATAGATAGCTAATGTCCACCGCATGATAGGTGCAATCGTCAACTTATAGCGCGTTACCAGTACATTCTTACTTTCTCTTGTTCTACAGTATGTACAGTATATATACAGAAGGAAAGTATTGTTTTCATGTCGATTTTTTGAAGTCGAATTTTCACCAAAAATACGCGTTTTCAGAGCCCCTGAACTCTAAAATCATGTTTTTGCTTTTGATCTATGTGTGTGTGAAAAATATTTTAATAAGGAAATACTGTGATACGAATTGGAAACTTGGAACTAAGGGATACCAAAACGAATTTTTTTTATCAAAATCGGTAAGCAAGAAGTAGCAGTTTATTTGTGCGATTTTTCACTTTTTTGCAATTTCCTCAAAAACCTTTAGCGATTTTTTTAAGTCACCTCATATATTAGACCTACTTTATTTTTGCTCTACAAGATAGATTAAGCGCAATATCTGCTGAAATTCTTGTGGGCTGTTCTCTTGAGGTAAAAATTGTTTTTTAACGATTTTGGATTTAATATGCTTTTTCGGGCAAAAGAGTGTGTCATTAAATTTGAATAAAATTATAAAATCTACAACTTTTACTTCAAACATTTTTTTCACAGCGCTCAGTTTAGCGTCAAATAATGATTTTCTGTATTTTGCTCATTGAAATTGGTAATAAATTGGATTTTTCAAAATTACAGCCATTTGACGACAAAAGAGTAAAGAATCAAAGTTACAGGAAATTAAAAATCCTACAACTTTTATTTTAAGCATTATTTCCTAAATAAATAAATATTTTAAATAAAAGTTGTAGGTTTTTAAAATTTCTACAACTTTTATTACATACAGTTTTGCGTTAAAATGCATATTGAGACCGCAATCTTAAAAAAACCTTTTTTTACAAGAGAACAGCCTCCCCAAGTATTTCAGCTTTTTACAAGTATTTACTTTTTTACAAGCCTCCCCAAGTATTTCAGCAGACCTTATCTTATCTTGACGCCTACCTTATCTTGTAAAACTTAAAAAATGTAATACTAAATAAGATGATTTTTAAAAAATCGTAGGAGCCTGGAGCCGTTTTTAAGAATATCGAAAAAAGTGAAAAATGACACGAATAAAGTAATAGCCTACTACTGGTTAACCGATTTTGATGAAAATGTACGTATCGGGTCCTCTGGTCGTACCTAACTTAAGTTTCAAAAGTTTCGACTTTGTAAAATGTTCCATTCTTGAGTTATTTTGTTCACACACAGACACACTCTCAAACACGCAGACACTCACACAAACCAATCGCTAAAAACATGTTTTTTTTTTGTTTCAGGGGATGTGAAACCGTGTACGAGGGTCGTTTGAAAAGTCCGTGCAAAAATAAAAACTACTTAATTGTTTGGGGTAAACCTTTTTTATTTTTTGACATAGTCTCCTTTTAAGCTTATATACTTCGTCCAACGCTGCTCTAGTTTGTTGATCCCTTCCGAATAATAGGATTTGTCCAAGTCTGAAAAATAGCCATTCGTTCCTGCAATCAACTCCTCGTTTAAATAAAATCTTTTTCCCGCTAGCCATTTCTTCAAATTGGGAAACAAATAGTAGTCCGTGGGAGCCAAGTCTGGAGAATAGGGGGATGTGAAACGAGTTGGAACCCTATTTCCATTAATTTTCCGACCACAACTGCTGAGGCGTGAGCTGTTGCGTTGTCGTGATGGAAAAGGACTTTTTTGTGGGGCAATCGTGGGCGTTTTTTTTGCAGCTCGGTTTTCAAACGGTCCAATAACGATGAATAATATGCACCTGTAATAGTTTTATCCTTTTCCAGATAATCAATGAAGATTATTCCTTGTGAATCCCAAAATACAGTCGCCATAATCTTTCCGGCCGAAGGAACTGTCTTCGCTTTTTTTCGCGCAGATTCCCCCTTCATAACCCATTGTTTAGATTGTTCTTTGGTCTCAGGAGTGTAGTGATGTATCCATGTTTCATCCACAGTGACGAAATGACGCTTAAAGTCCTGCGAATTCTTCTGGAACAGCTGCAAACCGTCCTTGCAACGCTTCAAACGAAATTCTTTTTCATCCATTTTTTGAAAATCACTCGACTTCCTCGTTTAAAATGAATGTCAAACACAAAGAAATAGACCGATCTGAATGAAACTACACATGCGTTTTTCCAACAGATGCAACTAACTAAACATTTACGCTCGATATGCACCAGTAGTGCCATATATCTGACTTTGCACGGACTTTTCAAACGACCCTCGTATATCAGGTGAAAACTCGATTTCGAAAAATCGACGTGAAAACAATACTTTCCTTCCTATGTATTATTCATAATAGAAAAAAGAAAGTAACAAATGCATTGTAAATCGCAGAACGTATAATATTATATTCTTAGAACGAATGTACGTACTACAACCGCTACCTGTAGGTATATTGTGAACTAAATGTGGTAGGCACTATCAGGAGGATTGTTGCCAATATTCTGATAATAACAATAATGAGTTGTAACAACTGTGGATTTTTTCATTTTACAAATACTATAAATTGTTTTGTTTACTAAAAACTTTTTTTTTTTTTATTCTTAATTTTTGTACGTTGCAATCTGTTCAATTGAGAACAATAAGCAACCCCATGACCCAATGAGATGAGGATGATGTGTATGACGTGTCAATGAGGTGTAGTCTTGTACAGACCCAGGCCGACCATTCCTGAGAGAGTATGGTTAATTGAACCCCAACCATCAAAGTACACCGGTAACCACTGTCTAACATTCAAATCCGTATAAAAGTAACTACCTTTACTAGGATTTGAACTGGGAACCTTCGTCTCCGAAAATCAGCTGTTAAACAGCTGATTTTGGCGACGACTTTACCTCTAGACCAACCCGGTGGGTTACTAAAAAACTTAAGTGTGAAAAACTCATGTGACTTTCTGTTGTCAATATAAATAATGACAAAATATAACCTATGTTCAATCATTAGTAAACAATGTATCTACGTAAAAACATACCTACGTAAACTGAAAATCAACCTGTGTAGAACTTTAAAATACGTAAAATCACTAATTGACGCTAAACTAAAATCTGTAGAAGAATGCTTGAATTATATTTTTTAGTTCTTTTATTTCCTATACGTAATTTTTAGCGTGGATTAGTAATTTCCCGTATATTATATTTAGTCGCACAGAGGTTGAGTTTCATTTTGCGTCATTCACTCATGATTAAAATTAAGTAATGTTTCTCATTCTACATTGGCAAGAGAAAGTGCGTGAGTGTTCACACTATTTTTTTTATTTTTGAGACAATTTAATATTTTGAAGTTAATTGTGCTTAAGAACTTTAAAATTTAAAATATTTTTAAACGCTTTTATTTAACTTACTCTTGGAAGCATCAAATCTTGCAACTTAAAATTTTAATACTTCTACCGTATCAATATGAATCAAACTTTGCACACTTGTTTATCTTCGATGACAATACGCTGTGGAGGTGTTTGTAAAAAAAAATTTTAAAATTTAAAAAAAAATTTTAAAAACGCTTTTATTTAACAATTACTTAAAACAATTAACTAAAAAGAAAAAAAATTTACAAAAAAAATTTACAAAAAAATCACAGAAAAAATATTACAAAAAAAATCAAAAAAAAATGTAAAAAAAAATTTTAAGAAACGCTATTATTTAACAATTAATCAAAAAAAATTAACTAAAAAGAAAAAAAGAAAAAATTTACAAAAAAATTACAAAAAAATCAAAAAAAAATTTAAGAAACGCTATTATTTAACAATTAATCAAAGAAAAATGAACTAAAAAGAAAAAAAGAAAAACATTTACAAAAAAAAAATCACAGACATTACAGTTAAAAATAAAAGCGTGGCGCATTAATATATATAATATTTTACAACGAATATTTTACAATAAATATTATATATATTAATGCGCCACGCTTTTATTTTTAACTGTAATGTCTGTGATTTTTTTTTGTAATTTTTTTTATTTTTTTCTTTTTAGTTCATTTTTCTTTGATTAATTGTTAAATAATAGCGTTTCTTAAATTTTTTTTTTTAATTTTTTTTGTTCTCTTCTATATTGTCAGTTATACCCTACTACATTTATTATTTTTAAGGGTTTTTCTAATTTTTTTTGTAATGTTTAATGAATCATATATTTTTTTTGCAAAAAATGTAATAACCTTTAGAGTTGATTTGTAACTAATAAATTAATATTTAATAAAAATAAATAAATAGTTAGGCTAAATAGCTAGTTAGGCTAAATAAATAGTAACGCTTATTAGTTAGGCTAAAATAAATAGTTCTGTTTCTTGTCACATGGTCAGCCAATTAAATGACTGAATCATTTAAGAACAGAAGAGGTAGAGGTGTAGAAGGCACTAATCAGAGTTATCTCCTCTGAAAGTAATGAATTTCATTATACAGCCAGACCCTGTGGTGAATGAAGTGAAGGTGTCATTTGCAGAGTGGAAAATATGTGCTTTTTAGAGGGCCCGGCATGCTGATAAGCGTACTTTTCCACTCAGTGAGGAAGGCAATGGTAAACCACCTCACTCCTCGTTTTACTTAGTAAAACCTCTACAGGTTCAAACCAGCCTTTTGGCTGATGACCTTAACAACATTAAGAAATAAATAATTATTAACTGATGAAATCAATTTGTGAAAAAACTGGTTCACTGTGAATGATCACAGAAAAAACAGGGATATAAAGAGCGATAAAGGGGGGGGGGAGAATAAAGTAGGAAGATAAAAATTTTGAAGACCACTTTTCTAACATTAAATAGGTTGTTCTAGGTAAGGACAAGTTCATTGGCGGGATCTGGGGGGGGGCAAGGGGGGCACTTGCCCCCCCAATATTCTACTGGTATACATTTTTAACCAAGTTAGTGTATCGTTTTAACGTTTTAACGTTAAAATCCCAACAAAATTTACTTTTTAATTTAGCCTAAAAACAGCCCTAAAATTGAGTTGAAGGCAATAAAAATCTCAAAATTTTCCGGGGGAGGTCCCCCGGACCCCCCCTTGTGCTGGAGGGTATTCCATACCCCCCAGACCCCCCGGTATTTGCCCCCCCAATGACTCCCGCCAAATCCCGCCAGCGGACAAGTTAGAAGTCAGAGTATCGACAATTTTTCTCGACTGCAATATTTTATATTATGAATGAAAATGGGAACTAGAAGAAGAACTAAAGGAATTCATTTCGATTAGAGACGATGCTTTGTAGGAGTACGATATAGGATAGCCTGCCTACCTGGTCCGTTTAGTCTTCAAACATTGAAATTTCGTATTAGTTTTCACTCGACTTGATGGATTATGTGGGGTTGAAATAAAGGGGGAGTGTACAATAGAGGAGGGCGTTCTTTATGAAAATTCTCCGGATTTGGACCACCTCACTGATGCCTTTTCACATCTACACATTCCTGTTCAAGACCATATCACACCTACCATTTCCATTACATCGATATAAGGTCTAAGGAAATTATGACCTTTATTGTAGTCAATTTCATTTCATATCTCAAAAATTAATAAATGAAATCTCCTACTCGTATTTCCTTTTCATATGTAATAATATTTTTTATGTTATATGTAAATATCCCTTTAATGAGATGATAGGCCTACGTCTAATGGCTGAGGGCAATATTTTTTTTAATTTACTTTCGACTTATGGCAAAAATCATTAGTGGTTTCTGTATATACTCTTCAAGAGGAATCGAATGACACTATTTTTGTTCCCAAATTCCGACGTTGATATCTTGACTTCCGGTTTTGGGCTACTTCCGATCAAAACCGGAACTTCAAACCCAATTTAGGCCCATTAACTTTTTGTGTAGATTACGAATCCGAAAACCGTTTTTTGCTATCTCTTTTAGTTTCTGACATCTGGGTGTGACGGACAGACAAACCAAAATAATAGTTGACAATTTTTAAAATTTCCACCAAAAAGTGCCTATAACAGGCAGGTGGAGTGTTTTGTTATTTGCACTCGATCTGCCAGTTCCAGGGCTACAAAAAATTGTTCTGTTTTTTTTATCACATGGTCAGCCAGTTATATGATATTTAATAGCGGAAGAGGTAGAGGTGAGGTAGAGGAGACACTATAATAGTCAGTTATCTCCTCTGAGAGTAATGAATTTCGTTATAGTCAGAACCTGTGGTGAATAAAGTGAAGGTGTTATTTGCAGGGTGGAAAGTAGATGCTTTTCAGAGGGCCTGGTATGCTGATAAAGATATTTTTCCACTCTGTGAAGAAGGTTTAGGTCAAATACTAATGGTTATTCACGAAATGAACTTTGTTTGAGACAAAGTGTAAGAGGGGAACAATCTACTGCGCATGCCCAGTTTCTCTATTACAATCCTAAAAACATACTGACACTCGTAGTTCATTGGAATACACAGTCCTTAATTTATTACGCGACGAGTGGTACAGGAAATATTGTTTTGATTTGACTATTCTGTTTTTACGTTTTAGGCTACATTTATACAAATAAAAGTATTTTAAATCGTTAAAACTCATTCCGTTTCTTTTCATTTTAATTCTTCACATTTTATTCATTATTCTGTTGTGTTGTTATAAATTAGTTATCCATTCGTGTATTATATTTATCATGACGACGGTTCGAAAGCAGGGTAAAATAATTCGAAATGCGGGACGGAATGTTATTACTTTCTCTTGCCTATATGAATATATAGGAAGGAAAGTATTGTTTTCATGTCGATTTTTCGAAATCGAGTTTTCACCGGATCTATACGTTTTCAGACCCCCTGAACCCAAAAAACATGTTTTTAGCGATTGGTCTGTGTGTGTGTGTGTGTGTGTGTGTGTGTGTGTGTGTGTGTGTGCATCATCAACAACATCGTACGAACTTGAAACTTGAAACTTAAGTTACATACCACTACCGGACGCGACACGAACATTTTCATCAAAATCGGTCAAACGGAAGTAGTAGTTTATTCGTATAATTTTTCACTTTTTTGCGATTTTTTCAAAAACTGGTCCTACGATTTTTTTTTAAATCGCCTCTTTTACTCAATTTTTTTAATCTCTACAAGAAAGGGTAGGCGTCATGTTTGCTGAAATTCTGGGTGAGGCTGTTTTCACGTAAAAACAAAGTTTTTTTAAGATTACGGCTTTAATATGCAATTTAGAGCAAAAATTTATATAATAAAAGTTGTAGAGAATTTAAAATCCTACAACTTTTATTTCAAACATTTTTTTGTATAATGCTTAGTTTAGCGGTAATTTGCAATTTTCTGTTTTTTTCTCACGAAAACGTGAGAAAAATCGATTCTTTTAACATTTCGGCTTTAGTATGCATTTTACGACAAAAGTGTATATAATAAAATTTATAGAAAATTAAGAGATCTACAACTTTTATTTAGAGAATTTTTCTCTACAGAGCCTAGTTTAGCGTGAAAGTGTGATTTTCCGTTTTTTTTTAAGCCAAATTGAGTTCGATTTTAATTTTGCGTCTTCCACTCATGATTATAATAAGGTTATGTTTTTGAGGTTAGTTTTTGTTTATTTCTAATATTTTATTAATAATGTTAGGTTTATTATTAATTATTTGCATTGGCAAGAGAAAGTTGTGTGAGTGTTTCACACCAGATTTTTTTAAATGTTATTAAGTGTTGTAAAGAAGAAGCAATACTACACAGTTGCATGTTTTTAGAAATGTACGTACTACGCTAGCAGCTGCGCATTGCCCACATTAAGTCCCGGGTTCATCCCGTCATTACATAATATATCAGTACTTAACACATTTTGTTCACACATACACAGATCAATCGTTAAAAACATGTTTTTTAGGGTTTGGGGGGCCTGAAAACGTGTGTATATACGGTAAAAACTCGATTTCGAAAAATCTATACGAAAACAACAATTTTTCCATTCTTATGGTACACCGGGTGTCCCATGGATTTGAACCATAGGGAAATAGCATTGATTTTCATTAGTTTATTATAATTTTCTTCCCACGAATAAATTAAGACTTTTTATAGTCAGGAATCATTATTAAATGTTTAGACCTTTTAAAAAGTTTCAATTTTGATACATTGTAAGCTGTATTTTAGCTTAAATACAGAAATACATAAATTTGTAACTGTTTTTCATTTAAGTATTGTAAATTTTATCAGCTTTTGCATTGTTATGTTTGGAGTAATTGTAACGTTCTGGTCCGGAGATGTAAATCTCCGGAGATGTAAATCTCCGGACCAGAACGTTACAATAGGTAGATCGAATCCATCAGCGAAAAAATCTGTTTATTGTTCATAAAATATTATAGGCCTAAATATTTAAAAAAAATTAATTATTTATTTTTGAACCCACCGGGTTGGTCTAGAGGTAAAGTCGTCGCCAAAATCAGCTGTTTAACAGCTAATTTTCGGAGACGAAGGTTCCTGGTTCAAATCCTAGTAAAGGTAGTTACTTTTATACAGATTTGAATACTAGACAGTGGTTGCCGGTGTACTTTGATGGTTGGGGTTCAATTAACCATACTTTCTCAGGAGTGGTCGACCTGGGTCTGTACAAGACTACACTTCATTTACACGTCATACATATCATCTTCATCTCATTGGGTCATGGGGTTGCTTATTGTTCTGAATTGAACAGATTGCAACGTACACAAATTAGGGATTACAAAAAAAAGTATTGTAAATTTTATCAGCTTTTCGCATTGCTATGTTTGGAGTAATTGTAACGTCAGCATTTTATTTACTGGAGAATTTTCATGGTACAACGTTCTGTTTCTAGGAATGTTAAAATTCTATTAAACCTAGGCCTTAATAATGGAGCACTTAGTGACAAATGTGCTCATTTACGCCTGGTATATCAATTTTATTGTTCAAAATTTTGTAAATCAGTAATAGTGAATTCAAGTCTCGTCTATTTTCAATCGACATTATATTGAACGATTTTCTCAGCTCATTAGTCGGAAGGGAATAATGACATAATTCTTTATGCTTTTTAAAATACAAGTACCTTAGAAACCTGTTCTGAACTTTTTCAATTTTTAATTTAGCGATAGGGCATATAGGGCAATTCAATATAGGGCAATTAACGATATGATAGCATTTAGGGCAAGAGAAAGTAAAAATCTACCAATGTAGGCCTAAACATAGCTGTAATCTAAATATCTCGGGTTAAACACAACCATTAACAAGAAGACGATTTTCTTGGAACAAAACTAACACTCCATTTGTAAGAAAAAGGAAAAAATTGTTTTTTCTTTAAAATAAACCAACTAACCAACGCCTTTTCTTGTAAGAAGTAAGAAGTAAGAGTGGATGATAAAATTATACTGTCTGATGTGTTGGTTAAAATGAGCGTAAGGCAGTAAGTCTGCCATCAGTATAATGAAAGTGGCTCAATGGTGTCTTATGGTCGGTAGATACGTATAAAAGAAGGGAAACAAAACATAACATTATTTGTTACCTAATTCAATTTGTGGATGCTTTGTCTAGCCAATAAGGCCAATGAGAAAATAAGGGCTAGTCTAAGTATATGACCGAGTAATTCAGTGTCGTTGTAACTTTGTAATGGTTTACAGAGTACATCCATATACCATGAGTTACTTCACCTTTTTACCTACTCCGACAAAAAGTAGACTCACGTAAAGGAAAGGGTTGCATGCAGTACACGTGCATTGTGTTCTATTACATTTGACATTGTATTTCTTCTAAATTCTACCTCTACTTTATCAAATAGATCTAAACAAAGTATTTTACAAATTAGATTTGTCATATCAAATTAATTATCTTATTTATTGAGATAAAGTTATAAGTAACATTTTGAAGGCTTGATATTCTCTTGCCTTGCATGATGAATATAATTATTTAACTCAATATCATATTTTTCTTTCATTTTATATATTATTTTTAATCCTTAATGTGTGTACGTTGCAGTTTGTTCAATTCAGAACAATAAGCAACCCCATCACCCAATGTGATGAGAACGATATATATGACATGGAAATGAGGTGTAGTTTTATACAGACTCAGGCCGACCATTCCTGAGATAGTATGGTTAATTAAACCCCAACCATCAAAGTACACCGGTTGGTAACCAATGTATAGCATTCAAATCCATATAAAAGTAACTATCTTTACTAAAATTTGAACCAGAAACCTTCGTCTCTAAAAATCAGCTGTTCAACATCTGACTTGCTGCGACGACTTTACCTCTAGACCAACTCGGTGGATTTCTCTCAATTAGTATGCTATAAACAAATCCACTGGGTTGGTCTAGGGTTACAGTTGTCGCCGCTAGTCAGCTGTTTAACCCTTTATAGGTGTGTGGTAGGTAGGCTATACTTACCACTGGAATAAGCTGTGCAATTGAACCCTATTGGCATTTAATGGTTTTATAGATGTTCTATGGTAAGTAGGCTATCCACATATTGAAATTCCGCGCAGCGAACTTTTGCTTTGTGAGTTACACGAATGTGGTAAGGATTCATACTAGCGTACGCTACCATGTTGTTACTTTTGTACAGTGCTTAGAAAATTCCAGTTTTTTACAGAAAAGCAAGCATGCATGGTGATGTAAAGTTAATATAAAGTATTAGCCACATTTTTCTGTTATATAGGGCTACAAGGTGTTTTAATAAGTATTCTTACCACTAAATATTATGTGAGTCCCATTTCAATAAACATTCCTTGGTAAGTATACTTACCAGGGCTTGACATAAAAAAAAGAAAAAGACTACTGTTCTGGCACTAGAAATACAAATATTATTATTCAAGTCCCTATAAAACAAAATTTAGCATTTTACAACATGTATATTTTTCCCCGTAGTACTGCCCTATAAAGGGTAACAGCTGACTTTTGGAGACGAAGGGTCAAATTCTAGTAAAGGTAGTTACTTTTATACAGATTTGAATATGAGAGAGTGGTTACTGGGGTACTTTGACGGTCGGGGTTTTCTTTTTTTTGTTTTATGTCTGACTGTTCTGCAATTAATTCTGTTGGTATTTTTTAAAAGTTTTATTAGACTAATGTATCATCTGATTTCCATTAGACAAAACTAGTAAACAATACAAAATTTAAAACAGAACCTAATTTCAATCATGTGTGAATGACGCTAAATTAAAATTTGCCTCTGTAAGACCAGAAAGTCACTTTAATTAACGCTAAACTAGACTGTAGAAAAAATTTGGCCGGCCCATAGGTGTAGTGGTTAGCGCAACTGGCTTCTGCACCAGGGTCCCGGGTTCGATTCCCAATCAGGTCTGGCATTTTTCATCAATCATCTTCATGATGATGAATCCAATGCCGGCCGCATGGCGTAGTTGGTAACGTGCTCGCCTCTCATCATGCGATCTTGGGTTTGAATCCCATTCAGGCACGGCAAATTTTCATATGTTACAAAAAAAATCATTTCATCCTTCACTGTCTGCATTAGCAGTAATTGCAGAACAGTCGGACGTTAAACCAAAAAAAAAAAAAAAAATCTTCATGTATCATCCTTCTCACCATCTGCATTAGCAGCATTTGCAAAACATCTGATGTAAAACCAAAAAATTAATAAAAAAAATGTAGAAAATAATTCTTAAAATAAAGTTGTTTATTTTTCTATTTCATAAAACTTCATGTACACTTTTGTCGTAAAATGCACACTCAGGGTGTAATTTTAAAAAGACCCACTGATTTTGACTGACATTAATAGTGTTGTAGAAAAAATATTTGAATATGTTTTTGATTTCTTGAATATACACACTTTCACCATAAAATGCATATTAAGGTTGCAATCTTAAAAACACAATTTTTTACTGTGGAAGCACAACCAACATTTTTTTAGTTTGAGGGGGCCTGAAAACATTAGGTATTTCTGTTGAAAACTTTATTTGGAAAATTAACATGAAAACAATACATTTCTTCCCTATTATAAAGGGCACGAGAAAGTAAAAAGCTTGAGAATATGAAAATGTAAAATCCAAAAATTGAATTATTTCCAATTTTTTGGTGTGAACACTGGTTAGTTTACTAATTCAAAATGTTTTACAAGTTAATTCAGTTGAAATCATGTAAGGTCACTCAACTTCATCTGCCATTGAATTTATCTATAAAGGTTGTTAAAATGTATAGTGTTGCAAATGGTAAGTATTTCTTTAAGATATAAACCTAATGACCCTTTCTAACCCAGTGTGCCATAGAAGCCACATTGGAGTGAAATAACAGCCATCAAAATGTTAGGTGTTAGTGACTTCTTTGGATGAAAGAACGCTGGGTGTGAAGTGTAATAATTTTCTGTACCCTAGCCAGGAATCAAACCTAAGACCTCCGCTTTGGAGTGTAGCATGCTGACCATTGCGCCACGGAGGCGATCATTAGTTTTTTTAAAGTTAATTTTAGTTTTAAATATTTGTGATCATTAACTAAAATAAAGTAGCATTTCTTCGAATTCGTTGTGTGTATGTACAAGTATATTTTTTAGACTTTTAGTAAATAGTGATTTTATCCATTTTACCAATATATTTTTGTTGTAACATTTTTTAAGTCTTAAATAATGACTTTAATATTAAAATCATATTTAGTTTTTTGCTACAAATACAAGTAAGAGAATATATTTTGTTTAGGAAGCCTGAACATGATTTTACGTATTCATATTTTTGAGAACTTTGATACCATCAAGTCCCAATGTGACAAACGTGTCACACTTTTTGTCAGGCTATCAAAAGGGCTAAAGCACTAAAAGTGATCTTATTACATTTAAATGTATGAAACAATGTACAAATATTTTTTGTGTATAGTTAAAAATCTTTGGATTGAAAGGGTTAAGATTTGAATTTGGAGTAGGGTCTACATGCAATTTACTAATTCAAGAAAACCGGGTTTGGAGTGTAGAGTAAAGTGCTGGTTTAGAATCCCGAAGGAAAGAGTTGACCGGAAAACAGATAAAAAGAGGAAGAGAGGAGAGAGCTTTGGACAGGGACAAAGACAAAAAAAAGAATTTTTGTAAAAAATTTATTTCATATTCAGTTAGATACTGAACTAAACCAATTACAAGATAAAATAAAAACTAGTTAGACAGTTTATAAAATAAAATATGGCACTACAAATTTTGAACCAATTATCAGGTAATTTAAATTTTATTTGTACTTTGTTTATTGATTGTTTCTATTGCCACTGAAGTAATTGTTTCATTCAATAGTTGTTTTCCTTGTGGGTGAATACTGACAATAATGTGTGCGGCAGGAAATCAGATTGAGTTGAATAAGAGAGGGTCAGATCGGATGGGAGGAGAAGACATAGAAGATTGAGGATAGAAAGGAAGGAATGGGATGAGGAAGGGGTTAGGATAGAAAGACCCCTTAGAAAATGGGGGATAAGTGAATAAAGAGGGAGGAATGGGATGAGGAAGGGGTTAGGATAGAAAGAACCCTTAGAAAATGGGGGATAAGTAAATAAACAGGGAGGAATGGGATGAGGAAGGGGTTAGGATAGAAAGAACCCTTAGAAAATGGGGGATAAGTGAATAAACAGGGAGATTCCTCCCTCTTTATGGGATGAAAAGGGATGAGAAAAGGTAAGGACTAAAAGGAGCTGAGGATGTTGGTGATGGATAGCAGGCAAGAAAATTCTCATCAATTTGATCATGGTACTTAATATTCAAAGAATATATGAAACAGCTTGTCAGTAATTTAGCAATTATTAAATTTTACGGCCAAAACATAAGACATTAAAACTTTTTAAATGGTTAAGTAAACCACAATTGAAGTTCAATGATGCAAAAGGTATATTTTATATTTATAGTGATAAAAATAAAATCGTCTTCCATTTCTGCTGATAAGATATACTCTTCTTCTCCACTTAATTCTATAATGTCTTCTATAATTTCTAGAATGTCTTCTTCGTCGGTAAGTAAAAAGTCTGGCCATCTTGATTGTGATCTTTCCTGTAAATAAATAATAAGAAATTACTTATTCAACAAGCATTGATGTGACTTTCAATCGATTATTAACAAAATTTTCTTCATTTTTACCTCTATGGTGTCTATGCTAAATAGTTCTCAACACTGAATGAAGTGATCACCAAAAATTTAGATGCTTTTAAGACGTATAACGGAGAATGTTGTAGATAACAGCAGGGAAGCCCCCCAAACAATGGGTAATAGTAAAAAGGTTATAAACAACATTACAATATACAAGCTCCAATATTTTACACATAATTAAGAATGCAAACAGTATGACCTACTTCAGCGTTTTGTAAACTTTATTCGATTGTGTGATGGAGTTGCTTTTGTTGTAAAATTGGATATAATATACACACATTAGAAATTAAAAAAAAAAAATTAACCAGAGGTGCCCTCAGTATTCCAAAACAGGTACTGCCGTTACCATACTGCCCATATACCATGCATTCTGAAAGTCGCTGTGCACCAAGTGACATGACAGGGAATAATTTCATGGCTAGGTTGGTAGCTCTGTGCTGTTCAATTGTTGCCGAACACGTCGAGGCCTGTCAGTCATTGAGTTGAAGTTGTATATGTTTCATTTATTGCAGTTCTGTTGCACGTTTTTTGTTGTTGGACGCGATGGTTCTTTCAGTAGAGGAGCGCATTTTCCTCGTTGAATACGTATTTCGCGAAGGTGACAAGTACAGTGATTTAGTGAAGCGCAAATTTTCTGAAAAGTTTCCAGATTCAATTATTCCTCTCCGTAATGCAGTACGAACACTGATAGAAAAATTTCGGGCAACTGGCTCTGTTGAGGACGCTGAACGTAGTGGTAGGCCCCCTAAGCTAGACGAACAAAAGCTGCTGGATATTTCTGATTCTATGGCACAAAGTCCAAAAAAATCAATGCGTAAGTTAGCACAACAGCATAATATCGGACTTGCTACCGCACATAAAGCTGTCAGACAAGAACTTAAACTATTCCCATACAAAGTGAGGTGTGTTCAAGAGCTGAAACCTTCAGATAATGACAAGAGACTAAATTATTGTCATTGGTTTCAACGTTTCATCAACCAAAATTCCGAAGACATCCTTGACGTAACGTTTTATACAGATGAAGCGTGGTTTCACTTGGGAGGGTATATAAGTTCACAAAATACTCGAGTATGGTCGACAACTAATCCTTGCGCTTTACATGAACAGTCCTTACACGAAGCAAAAATTGGAGTCTGGGTTGCTGTGAGTAGAGCACGTATTGTTGGACCAATTTTTTTTGCAAACACAATCAATAGTGAACGTTATTGTTCTGATATTTTAGAGAACTTTACGCATCAAATAACACAAGTGGAAATGAATAATGGTTGGTTCCAACAAGACGGGGCAACAGCACATACATCTAACATCTCAATGGCTTTCCTGCGCAACGTGTTTGGTGAACGAATAATTTCAAAGAATTTGTGGCCTGCAAGATCTCCTGATCTGACTCCCCCCGATTTCTTTTTATGGGGTGCGGCGAAACAAACTGTGTATCGGAACAGACCACACACGATTGACGAACTTAAAGCCGCAATAACGGCATACATTCAAGGAATCACTGTTCTTCAGTTGCGAAAGGTGTTTGCAAACAAAATGAAACGAGTGCAATGCTGTATTGATGCCAATGGAGGTCATTTCGAACACCTTCTATAAACAATGTAATCACGGTTTAACAATGTAATTAAGGTATTGAATAAATTTTTTTCCAAAATGCTTAGTCATTTCTTTATACATATTTTCATAAATCCATAGTCACAATTCCAGTGCACAGCAACTTTCCGAACGCACGGTATATTCTTATCATAATGTATTGTTTCTCAAAGTGGGGGCACGTTCAAGAGTTAGGAAGGAGCAAAGCTTAGTTTAAAAAAAATAAATGAAGTGATATATTCTTTATTTTTCTAACATTGGAGCAAGTTTTTAATTTGGAATAGATGGTTAAAAACTAACCTTGGTTATAAACAAAGTTATAAAATTGCATTAGTAGTCTTACTTTTTGAATTATATTTAGCAATATGTACTCATTAAAAATGCATGTCCTTATCCATCCGTAATGATGTTTGTAATTATTTCAACGTTGAACTCATTCTCGCAATAAGAAAACGCTTAAAACATGTAACTTAAAAAACAGTTACCAGTAAAAGTGTTGTAAAACATGCACATATAAGGGGGTTATGTACATATAAGGGGGTGTGGCTTACAGTTAAATCATATAGGAGGGTGCTCGAAATAAAAAGTTTGAGAACCACATCATAATGTCTGCTCATAACAGGCAGGTGGAGTGTTAAATTATTTGCACTCAATCTGCTAGTTCCAGGGTTACAAAACATTGTTCTGTTTCTTATCACATGATCAGCCAATTAGGTGATTGAATCATTTAACAACAGAAGAGGTAGAGGCGTACTGTGACACTAATCAGAGTTATCTCCTCTGAAAGTAATGAATTTCATTATATGGCCAGCTCCTGTGGTGAATGAAGTGAAAGTGTCATTTGCAGAGTGGGAAGTAGATGCTTTTCATTGAGTAACGCAATGGTAAACCACCTCACTCCTTGTGTTACTCAGGTTTAGCCTCCAAAGGTTCAAACCCGCCTTTTGGCTGATAACCTAAGTAACAACTCATATAGTCACTTGAGTCACGAGTTTGCCCTTGTTTGCAACAAGGGCAAACAAGGGCCCTTGTTTTGAGACAGGTAATGGAAAAAAGAATGGAGAGGAATATGTCGGTACATATGCTTTTCATAGACCTGGAGAAGGCATATGATAGTATCCCACTGAATAAGCTGTTTGAAGTTTTGAAGAGAGTGAATCTACATGGGACGTATATTAGAGCCATTTATAATATGTATAAAAGTTATGAATGTGTGGTGAAGATAGGAAATGAGGATCAGGCTGTTTTCTGGTGACCAAGGGTTTGAAGCAGGGTTGTTGCTTGTCTCCCACGTTGTATAAAGTATATGTCCAGGAAGCTTTAAGGGTGTGGAGAGGAAAGTGTGGAGGAATGGGAATAAATATGGGGGAAGAAAATTTATACACTCTTTTCTTTGCGGATGATCAGGTGGTGTTGGCGAATGAGGAGGAGGATATGTTGTACATGTTTAGGAAGCTGAAGGAGGAATATCTGAAGTGGGGGATGAAGATTAATATGACTAAAACGGCTTACGTTGTGGTTGGGGAGAGGAGAGAGGATTTGGTTGAGGAGGGAGTTTTGGTGGGGAACTTTGCGAAATGTAAATACTTGGGAGCACTTATCACAGAGGACGGCAGGTGTGAGGAGGATATAAGGTGTCGTATCGGTCAGGGAAGGGCAGCAATTCGAAAGCTGAACGGTCTGTTGTGGTCTTCAAAAGTTAGCCTGAAGACAAAAAAGATGCTTTACAGTACAGTTGTGGAGCCAATTGCGACATATGGAGCGGAGTGTTGGCAAGTGAGTAAGAGGAATGTACAGCGATTGGAAGCTTTAGAAATGGATTTTTTCCGCAGAGCATGTCGTTTGTCTAGATTAGATCGAGTAAGGAACGAGGATATTAGGAGACGGGTAGGAAGATCTAATACAATTATGAAGGGAATTGAGGACAGACAGTTAACATGGTATGGACACGTTCAGCGAATGAATTCAGATAGATGGCCGAAGAGAGTGTGGGAATACTGTCCAGGGGGAAGACGAAGAAGAGGAAGGCCCAGGGGGAGATGGAGTGAGGGAGTTCGAGGGGCCATGGAGAAAAGGAATTTAAGAGAAAATGACTGGCGGGACAGGAGGCTTTGGAGATCGAAATGCGGGATGCGGAGCAATCTGTAGGAACCCCGCTAAAAGTAAGTGCAACAAGGGGTAAAGAGGGGAAAGCATCAGTGCGCATGCGTGACTGCTTTAATTTCAGTACGACAAACATAACAACATATACTATAACCAGAGCATATACAGTATATTGCGGAACCTTTTGTAGGTTAACTGTACGATTATATCTGTTTGTTACCGTAAACACAAATGTCGGTTTCTGAAAAACGTGATCGAACTATTCACAGTGCTGAACGCAATGTAATAAAATGTTGTGAAGTTGAAGCTAAACAAACATGCCTATCCGTGCCTCTTAACAAAAGCCGTGAGCGAGCGGCTAACTACTGTGATGTTTCTCTTTCCACAATTCGAAAAATTAAAGAAGGAAATTAAGGACGTGAAGAAGCTATTCTTTAACAGTTTTGTTGACACCTAAATAAGTTAGTTAATTATTTACTTATTTTATTTTGTGTTTTTTTTTAAATTTTGACGTCTCATGATATCCCTACTCCAGAGTCGTTTCAGTCTTCGTTTAGGGGCAGTTGGTAAATCTGGTGTGTCTAGGTCAACAATGAGCTGGTTAATGAACTTGAAGGGCTTTCATGAAGAGCAGAAACAGAACATTAGGTGGACAGAAGAAAGGGGAAAAACCTACAATGAGCAAATGCTGAGAATATGGGTTGCAAAAAGAGCTTCCAAAAATGACTAGTCACCTCACATGGTCTAAAATTGACCCTATACATGACAAAATTAAGAATTTGAGCTGCCGTGTTTTTGGCATGAAATAAACAAGATTTTATTGTATACTTACAAATATTGAAGAAATCTTCACTGGTCCTAAATTATCCGTTGTGTATATGTGTCAGTGCGATGATCAAGCAACGTATCCTAAAATCGTTAAAGAGTATAACAACTTTTATTTTAAGCGAGCTGTAGTCTGGCACAGTGTAACAGTTTAAAGACTAATGATAACTTTATCATAAGCAAGCTGCAGTCTGGCAGAATGAACCAGTTTTTAACTCAATTATCTGCAAAAAAAAAACATTATTAGGTCTCAAACACATAGAAAAATCCAAATTTCATTTCTATTATCAACTAGATTCTGTCTGCAATGAAGCTACTCACTTTCAAACTTCTAAATGAATTCTTCAGAAAAACTGAGAAACGAAACATTTCTTAAAATCTGTGCATTTTTCATTTCCTTTGTGAAACTCCAGAAATTTTCAAAAAATGTTTGTAAACTGTTTTACAGATTTTGGTAATTAATATTGTTTTGGATATTATTACTAATGCAGGGAATGAAGGGTAAATGATGAAAATATACCAGTCCCTGACCAGGAATTGAACTTGTTATCCCTAATGCGTTGTTATTACTTATAATTTTCTATAAAGGGTTGAATTATATTTTCATACAGGGTTGATCTCCGGGTCGTCCTACGTATCCCTTTAATCTTAAGTACATATTTATTTTATTTACTTGTTGTTGTTTAGGTCATCAGCCGAAAGGCTGGTTTGAACCTGTAGAGGTTTTACTAAGTAAATCGAGGAGTGAGGTGGTATACCATTGCCTTCCTCACTGAGTGGAAAAGTACACTTATCAGCATTCCGGGCCCTCTGAAAAGCATATATTTTCCACTCTGCAAAAGACACTTTCACTTCATTTACCACAGGGTCTGGCTGTATAATGAAATCCATTACTTTCAGAGGAGATAACTCTGATTAGTGTCTTTTACACCTCTACCTCTTCTGTTCTTAAATGATTCAGTCATTTAATTGGCTGACCATCTGATAAGAAACAGAACTATTTATTTTAGCCCTGCAACTAACAGATTGAGTGTAAATAATTTGACACTCCACCTGTCTGTTATGGGTAATTTATTTACTTAACAACAACCATTTCATAAAATAAATCCTTAAAATTTTAGTTTCAATCTCATTAAATAAATCAGCATTAATCTGTAGGCCTATTGAACATGTCTTTGTTTAGTCTGACAAGCCTTGGATTCAGATCTAACAAAAAATAATTACTACATAATTATTTTGCATTAATATAAACTTTATGGTAATATAAAACTTGGCCGAATCAAACAAAGCTTACAATTCTGCAGTACTTTAAATTTAAACTTTTAATTTTTGTATAACTTTTAAATATTGTATAACTTTTGCAGAACTTTGAAATTTTGTATAATTCGTAATGATTTTTTGAAGAAAAAATTGGAATCACAAAGGTAAAGAGACATTACAGACTTTTTTTAATTAATGTAGGATAGATCTAACCTCTGCCCATAACAGACAGGTAGAGTACCAAATTATTTACACTCAATTTGTTAGTTGCAGGGCTAGAATAAATAGTTCTGTTTCTTATCACATGGTCAACCAATTAAATGACTTAATCATTTAAGAACAGAAGGGTAGAAGTATAAAAGACACTAGGTCTTTAGTGTTTTTTTTCTAGGATCCGGTGAAAACTCGATTTCTAAAAATCGACATGAAAACAATACTTTCCTTCCTATATATTCATGTAGGCAAGAGAAAGTAAAAATATAACGTACTAGTAGCCTAGTAATAGCAAAAAAATCAATTAAAAAATATAACTTAATAGTAATGTGGTAATAGCAACATAAAACAATAAACCAATCTAAGAAATAAAACTAACAGAACGTGTAACATAGTACAGTACTATTTTATACCGGGATGGGAAGGACGTGTGTACGCGTGCGTGAGTGTGTGTCTCGGTAAGAGTTTTTAGTAGGGCAGGGAGTGGGAGAAATGAACAAGTGTGCAACCTTCAGGGAATTCGGATTTGATAGTGGCATACAGGAAAAGACCCGCATTTAGTATTTATAATGATATAAAAAAAGTATCAAAATTATTAAATAATAAATTTTTTTGAGGGGTTCATGGACCCCTGTGACACCCCGCCTTGAAATTCAACACTGGGTATGAGAAGGAACTGCAGCGTTGCAGCCAGAGAGGTTGCAGGCTACAGTAGCTTCTATAATAAGCGCGTCAGCTCGTGATCCGTGTGAGGAATTTGTGTTACGGCATGCAGTGAAAGATTATACTATTCATAAAAAAAAACATTTATCATAATGTTCTTGTCATTATAAAGTAACCTTTTGTTTTATTATTTCAATTTATTCTATAATATAGTAACTCTTTTACTTTTCTTTCATAGTATTTATTAATATCTAGTAATTATTTACAGTTTGAGTCAGGCAGTCCTCAGGAATTAAAATATGTACGTAATATGTTTCTATGAATAAGGAAACTAAAAAATATATATTTCATAACATTAATTTATAGGCCTATTTTTAACGGGAGCAGGTCTTCATCACAGTTTTTTTTATAACTGATGCAATAATTTGTCGCCCTTCCGAATGAATTACCGCTTTATTTTTCCGAAAAAATATATTAAAATAAAACAAAAGGTATGAAAAATACACGTTGAAATTTACCTAACACAAAACACACAAAATAAATAACTTTTGGCACGTTAACACACTTTAAATTTCAAAATAAAAATCACTTTAGTGATAAAAAATCATGAATAATGATTAACACATCCGAGACGCATTACCTGGCACAAATGTACAACTGTATATTGTGACACGTGTATCCGTTGTGAAAAGCAATAATACGTAGGCCTATAATAAATTAATACATAGACTAATAATAATATTTACACGATGACTAAATGTTTTTGTACTGAAAGATAAGACAAAAATATTAGTCACATTCTATTACGCCACCCGCCCCACTTCCCCAGGCGACAGAGATCATGAGCTGGCGCGGGTACAGTAGATACCACGTAGGCCTAAGGCCTACTGCCCCCACCACTTTATATGCCTAAACGACAAACGATAACTTACGTTTCAAAACGTTGGAAAACAAAATACCTATTCCCTAACCACACCCATTAAAAAAATATGGTGTGAAACACTCACACAACGTTCTCTTGCCAATGCAAATAATTAACAATAAAGGCTAAAATTAGTAATAAAACATTAAAAAAACTAACCTCAATAAACATAACGTAATTTTAATTATGAGTAAAAGACGCAAAATGACGATCAACCTCAGTTTGGCTTGAAAATACGGAAAATCACTTTTTCACGCTAAACTAAGCTCTGTAGAGAAAAATACTTAAATTAAAAGTTGTAGATCTTTTAATTTCCTATACATTTTATTATATACTTTTTTGTCGTAAAATGCATACTACGGCCGAAATTTTTAAAATATCGATTTTTCACACGTTTTCGTGAGAAAAAAAATCGCTAATTACCGCTAAACTAAGCGTTATAAAAAAAATGTTTGAAATAAAAGTTGTGGGATTTTTAATTCTCTACAACTGTTATTAAATAAATTTTTGCGCTAAATTGCATAATATAGCCGCAATCTCAAAAAAACAATTTTTTTTTCGTGAAAACAGCCTCACCAAGAATTTCAGTAAATATGGCGCCTACCCTATCTTGTAGAGCATAAAAAATTTAGTGAACCAGGCGATTTTTAAAAAGAATCATAGGACCAGCTTTTGAGAAAATCGCAAATAAGTGAAAAATTATTATTATTAAGTGAAAATAAACTACTACTTCCGGTTGACCGATTTTGATGAAAATGTTCGTGTCGGGTCCGGTAGTGGTACGTAACTTACGTTTCAAGTTTCAAGTTCGTACGATATTCCGTTCTTGAGATATTCTGTACAGACACACACACACACACACACACACACACACACACACACACCAATTGCTAAAAACATGTTTTTTGGGGTTCAGGGGATCTGAAAACGTGTAGATTCGGTAAAGAGTGTATTTGTTAAAATCGACATGAAAACAATACTTTTCTTCCTATGTATTCATATAGGGAAGAGAAAGTAAAAATAGTCCATTATTAATCTAATTTTCAGCAGTAATAAATAAAATTCACTTACCTTTTAATAAGCAAGTATGATTAAATAAGCGATAACCAATACGATTAATCCAACGATGTTCCAAAGTTGTGCAGTACCCCCGAAAGTAATTTGAAATACTGAATTTATTACAAAGAAGATTCTATATTCAATCACACTACTAGAGAGTACGATAACTTTAGCAAGTATGATTAAATAAGCGATAACCAATACGATTAATCCAACGATGTTCCAAAGTTGTGCAGTACCCCCGAAAGTAATTTGAAATACTGAATTTATTACAAAGAAGATTCTATATTCAATCACACTACTAGAGAGTACGATAACTTTAATAAAGATGTCAATGATCATTACTTTAATAAAGATGTCAATGATCATTTCTTTAAAATTAAACAAGTTAAAGTAAAAAATCTAAATTTTTTTTTTTTAAAAAGCGAGCTGCAGTCTAGCAGAGCGTAGATTATTAAAAACTTAATGTTAGTAACAAAACAACGCACAACCTTCCAGTGCAACAACTTAAACTTAACTGAGAAAGAGATTCTTAACTTTCCTGTTCGATATCAAATAAAAAATTAGTTATTTCGGTGCATATCTCCTTGACCAATAGCGAAGTCGCATACAAGTGGGTGGGGGGTGTGATGTCACAATATTTTTTATCAGCCTATTTTGAATTTATGATGCAATATAATGGCGCCCATTAATTGTACTTTTTTAATCTACGATTGTTATATTGAAGGAAAACTGCAACAATGTACGAATGTTTTTATTTTTACTTTCTCTTGCCTTTATGATTGTATAGGAAGGAAAGTATTGTTTTCATGTCGATTTTTCGAAATCGAGTTTTCACCGGATCTACACATTTTCAGACCCCCTGAACCCCAAAAAACATGTTTTTAGCGATTGGTCTGTGTGTGTGTGTGTGTGTGTGTGTGTGCGCGCGCGCGTGCGCGTGCGTGCGTGCGTGTGCGTGCGTGCGTGCGTGTGCGTGCGTGCTTGCGTGTGTGTGTGCGCGTGCGCGCGCGCGTGTGTGTGTGTGTGTGTGTGTGTGTGTGTGTGTGTGTGAACAGAATATCTCAAGATCTGAATATAGTACAAACTTGAAACTTAAGTTACATACCACTACCGAACCCGACACGAACATTTTCATCAAAATCGGTCAACCGGAAGTAGTAGTTTATTCGTGTAATTTTTCACTTTTTTGCGATTTTCTAAAAAACTGGCCCTACGATTTTTTTTTAAATCGCCTCATTAGAATACAGGAAATGAGGAGATCTACAACTTTTATTTCTAGTATTTCTTTGTATAGTGCCTAGTTTAGCGTGAAAGAGCGATTTTCCGCATTTTTAAGCCAAACTGAGGTTGATTTTCATTTTGCGTCTTTCATATATGATTAAAATTAGGTAATATTTATTGAGGTTAGTTTTTTGTTTATTTCTAATGTTTTATTACTAATGTTAGGTTTATTGTTAATTATTTGCATTTGCAAGAGAAAGTTGTGTGAATTTTTCACACTAGATTTTTTTTAAATAAAGGCTTCTCCTCATCTACTTTAAAATAATTTTATCAACTTGTGATAACTGATACAAAAAAAGGTTATCTTTTGCTAGTACGTTTCATAAAATAAACTACCATAAAAATGTTATTTATGATGGCAGCTGTTATCAGTGGCCGATTTAGCATCAAGTTTGAGAGGTGTTACTTCCGAGAGGTATGAAACACCCACAAGAAAAGCGGGGGGTCCGGGAAATTTGTTTAAAAATACACATCTTAAAAACACGTTTTTACCCATTTACGGGCCTAAAATTATCAATTTTCATACTGTTACAACAGATTCAGACAATTTCAGACAATTAATAAAACATGGATCGTTTTATGCATTCAATATTCATCCTACACATTTTCAACCCATTCGGTGCCTCATTGTCGTTCAATAAGTTTTATTAATACCAAAAGTGAATACAATTTTTTTATAAAATTTTCAAGGACATTTTCGTTCCGTCCCACCAGACTGAAATTTCCCGCGTAAGATAAGAAGTCATTGTTTTTTTTTTATTGAGTGATGATGCATAAGCACACACACACACACACACACACTAAAACATTCGAATCCCCCCCACTATGATATTCAAATTTACAAATTAAATATTATTAAACTTACAATTTTAAACTATGTCTTGTGTTATTTATTTACAAACTACAATTTATTTATTCGCCCATAACAGGCAGGTGGAGTTTTAAATTATTTGCTCTCTATCAGCTAGTTCCAGGGCTACAAAAATTAATTCTGTTTCTTACCTCATGGTCACCCAATTATTGAGACTGAAACATTTAAGAATAGAAGAGGTAGACGTGCAAAATACACTAGTCAAAGTTATCTTCTCTGAAAGTAATGAATTTCATTATACAGCCAGAATTTGTGGTGAATGAAGTGAAGGTGTCATTTGCAGGGTGCAAAGTAGATGCTTTTCGGAGGGCCTGGCATGCTGATAAGTTAAGCTACTTTTGTACTCAGTGAGAAAGGCATGGTAAACCACCTCACTCCTCGTTTTACTTAGTAAAACCTCAAGAGGTTCAAACCAGCCTTTCGGCTGTTGACCTAAACAAAAACAATTTATTTATATTACAATAATATTGATAAATTGTTAAACTTACCACTACAACCCGGGTACCCAAAAATCTCTTAATCCATTAACATTTTTTTCAAACAAATTTTGGGTCTTTTCTATTAGCCCCCTGTTTAAAAATGTAGGTACCGTTTTCTTTTTTTAGAAAATCGCAAATAAAAAAAATTGTATGAACTAACTACTAATTTTGGTAGACCAATTTTGATGAAAATGTTCGTGTCGTGTCCCTTAGTGGTAACTAACTTACGTTTCAATTTCAAGTTTCAACTTCATACGCTATTCCATTCTTGAGATATTTTTTTTTCACACACGACCAATCGCCAAAAACATGTTTTTTGTTGTTGAGAGTGCCTGAAAATGTCTATTTCCGGTGAAAACTCAATTTTGAAAATTCAATATGAAAACGAGAAATTTAATAAACTTTCCCGATTTCTTAAATACAATAAAAGTAATTACATCCATTGAAACCGTCCGTATAAGAAAAACTTGATGAAGTTCAGAAAAACATGTCCGATTTTTTAAATACAATAAAAAGAATAAAATAATATACTGTACAATCATATTCTTGTTTTTTGGGTATTTTCTGTTGTCCCCCTCCCCAGCATAATTTGACAGATTTTGTGGATATTTCGTATGTGGTAAACTTACAATTTTTTTTAAAGATAAAAACGGGAAAAATATTTAAAACAATCATAATACCAATATTTTTAAAGATGAAAACAGGAAAAATATTTAAAACAATCATAATATCGATATTTTTAAAGATAAAAACGGGAAAAATATTTAAAACAATCATAATACCAATATTTTTAAAGATAAAAACGGGAAAAATATTTAAAACAATCATAATACCAATATTTTTAAAGATGAAAACGGCAAAAATATTTAAAAAATCATAAATCAATATTTTTCAAGTTAAAGTTAAATATCATTGTCATCTCCAACTTCAACACTGTGTTTCAGGATGTTGATTCACGGTTCATCAAGTTTGATTTTGTATAGGGCCTAGATCATATATTTTTTGTTTCTTCACAGTTTGGTCTTTTTCAAACACACTACTGAGTGTCGTTTGTGTTTTAATTCTAAGGACACTACTCAGATTTTCTCATATTTGCTTACAGTTATTGTATTTATTAACTGATTGCAAAGGAAATACTATACTGTTAAAAAAAAAGTTAAATATAGGTAGGGTAAATAGATTGCTGTTTATCAAGTGTTACTGTATGAACGTCATACAAAATATATGATGAAAATAAAATAAATATATGAAAAACAAAAAATCAAAATATATACATGCTTGAGTAGTCTACTTGACATCATAATAAATTAATCGTCGAATTAATTTAACATAATTTAGTTTAACGTTAACTTGAGAAAGAAAGAAAAACTTTAACGCTGAAAAATATTGATGTATCATTTTTTTATATTTTCCCCGTTTTTATCGTTAAAAATACTGTAAGAATACCTACTCACGAAATGTCGACAAAATGTGACAAATTATGCTGATGGGGAATACTAGAAAAGATGAGTATTTTTTATTTCTATTTAATTTTTTTGATTTATTTAAAATCGTATCGACAGCTTGGTCATTAGCGTGTACTGTCGGTTTTTGTACTGTAACGGCGGGTTTTAACGTGTTAAAATTTCCAGGCCCCAGCCGGGAATCGAACCCGGGACTTATCGCTTTGTAGGCTAGCACATTAGTCACTACGCCACGAAGGTAGTCATTTAATTTATTTTTTGAAATGAACATTACTATTATTATCAACATGTAAATCGACACAATACAGATTCGGCAAAGATTTATATTACATCAAAATATGTAGACGTAGCCTATAGTAAATACAATGAAAGATGAATCCTGTGTTTGGAACCGCGTATCTCACCAAGTAAGAAACATAAATATTTCTGGTACAACTCGTTTTAAATCTTGGGTTTTCGTATAAATTACGAAAAACAGAAGTGTATTGGGCATTTTCTAGCGATTCGAAAACAAAATATGTAGGCCTACTCGTTTTTTAGCTCATTTTTCGCTTAGTCCATGTTTCAGAACGTGTAGCAGATTCAAAATTTAAGAAGGAAAAATATGGCGTTTTATCCTCTAAAACGCCATATTTTCCTGCATGTTTTCTCATTAATCTCAGCTGAAATTCACCCTTTTATAGTTACTTGATTCACGAGTTTTCCCTTGTTTGCAACGAGGGGTAAAGGGGGGAAACATCAGTGCGCATGCGCGACTGCTTTAATTTCAGTACAACAAACACAGCAGCTTATATTATACCCAGAGCATATACATTATACAGCGGAATCTTTTTTAGGTTAACTGTACGAATATAACTGTTCGTTACCGTAAACATAAATGTTAGGTTCTCGAACACATGGGCAGACTATTCACAGTGCTGAACGATGTCTAATATGCAGTGTAATAAAATGCTGTGAAGTTGAAGCTGAACAAAAATGCCTTTCCCTGCGTCTTAACAAAAGCCATGAACGAGTGGCTAACTACTGTGACATTTCTCTTTCTACAATTCAAAAAATAAAGATGGAAATTAAAGACGTGAAGAAGCTATTCTTCAACAGTTTTGTTGACACCTGGTAAAAAAAGGAAACGGTTACGTAGATACTAGTGAGACTGATAGTGAAGACGCCGGTGATAGCGATAGTAAAGAAGGCGATTCATTCGTAGATATTTTTTTCCAGTAGAATAAGGTAGCTGGTAATTACAGTAAATTATATATTTCTAGCCATGTAATTAAACTATAGGCAATATTACAGGTCACATTTATTTCTTATAAGGTTTATGAAGAAAACATTTTCTCGGAATAAACTACAGCTTACAAAATGTAGGTAGAAACTGCACGGTAGTGAAATGTACGAGTAGTGTCTCACTGTTTTAAGATTTTAAAGATTAAAATAAACGATAAAAAACGGACACACTCGAGCACTCACCTACAGCCCAATCGCTAAAAAACTGTTTTGGTAAGTTCAAGAGACCTGCAAACGTGATTTCCGGTGAAAACTCTATTTCTAAAAATCGACATGAAAACAATAGGCTACTTACTTTCGTTCTCTTTATATTCATATTGGGCAAGAGAATGTAAAAATATGTAATTTTATTTATTTGTGTAAAGTTTTTCTTAATAACAGACAGAGGCGGATTTAGGGGGTCACAGGGGTCATGACCCCCTCCAATTTTTCTTTATTAGTTGTTTTAATAGGTTTTTTTTGTATCTTTATAAATACTACAAAATATTTGTATTTCTAAAACTAAACACCGATTTGTTTTTGTGTAAGTAGGCCTATGTTCTTAATATTGTAGTACTGTCTCAACAGTTTTATTTCACACAAATAAACAAATGCGTTGTATGTAATTCTTTTCTTTATTTTCCCCCTTTCGTAATTCAACAAATTTTATTATCTGTTTATTTATTATAAATTAATTTCTTACACGATTACTGATACAACAAAATAAACACTCAACATACGAGGTGTGGCTATTAGATAATGAGACTGACATTGTAAAAATTTTATTTTAATTTTATATATAATCACTTATTGTCACCTTCAATATACACTCCTTCTCTATCCCTACAACGCTCCATGCGAATTTTCCATTATTGGAAACAGTGCTGGAAGTCATCTTCTGTCAGCTCCTTCAGGACACGTACCGCTTTCTCTTTTACAGCTTCCACAGACTTAAATCTTGTCACTTTTAATGCATATTTCACCTTAGAGAACAAGTAGAAGTCACATGGTGCAAGATCTGGTGAATAAGGTGAATGTTCTAACACTGAGATGCTGTACTTGGCTAGGAACCTCTTGACAGATAACGCGGAATGAGCTGGCGCATCGTCATGGGAAACCCATGATTTGTCTTTCCACATTTCGAGGCGTTTTTTCCTTACTCTTTGACGTACTTTAGAAAGTACCTCAAGGTAGTAATATTGATTAATTGTTTGATCTTTAGGAATCCAGGGAAGGTACACAATCCCACGGATATAAAAAACAACAATCATCATCGCTTTAAATTTTGACTTGCTCATTCGAGCTTTTTTGGCTCTCGGCGAAGTTTGGCTCTTCCAGTGCATGGATTGGCGCTTCGTTTCTGGATCATAAGTAAAAAACCACGTTTCATCACATGTTATTATCGTCTACCTGTTCCCTAAGGTGAAATCTGCATTAAAAGTGACAAGATTTAAGTCTGTGGAAGCTGTAAAAGAGAAAGCGGTACGTGTCCTGAAGGAGCTGACAGAAGATGACTTCCAGCACTGTTTCCAACAATGGAAAATTCGCATGGAGCGTTGTAGGGATAGAGAAGGAGTGTACGTACATTGAAGGTGACAATAAGTGATTATGTATAAAATCAAAATAAAAGTTTTTACGTCAGTCTCGTTATTTAATAGCCACACCTAGTAACATATTTTAATAACTTTTTTTTAGTAAGTCCCTAACATAACAATAGTTTTATGCAAGTGGTTATATTACTGTATACTTTTATCAATAAATTATTTTCATATTTTCTTTGTTGTATGAGGCATTATCATACATAAAATTCTTTTAAATTTAAAATTAGTTTTAGTAATCTATTCCCTATTGTTGAATTTCTTAATTGCGGGTAAAGATAAATAATACAATTCTTTGTGGTAAGTTGATAAGAGAAACGTTGCACTTGTGGATGAATGCATCCTCGGCCGTATGTCTCTCTCTCTCTCTCTCTCTCTCTCTCTCTCTCTCTCTCTCTCTCTCTCTCTCTCTCTCTCTCTCTCTAGTTGTCCCTACCAGTGACTGACCTTGACAAGCGACAACATCTACAATTCGCATTTCGCTGTAACATCATTAAATGGATGTTACAGCGAATACGAATTCCCATGTTTGCAATTGAAACCGCTCAATTCACTTTAATCGTAAGTTATTGGTGGCAATTTTAAAAATTGTCATCCATCATTCTGTTTTGTCTGTCCGTCCGTCACACCCAGATGCCAAAAACTACAACAGATAGCAACAAACGGTTTTCGGATTCGTAATCTACACAAAAAGTTACTGGGCCTGGATTGGGTTTGAAGTTCCAGTTTCGACCGGAAGTGGCCAAAAAACCGGAAATCAAAGTCGGAATTTGGAAAGAAAAATAGTGTCATTTGATTCCTGTTAATTCTTTATAGGGCAGTACTACGGGGGAAATTGTACATGTTGTAAAATGTTAAATTTTGTTTTATAGGGACTTGAATTATGTACTACTTCTAATGCCAGAAAAGTAAAATATTTCTTTACCTCTGGTAAATATACTTACCAAGGAATGTTTATTGAAATGGGAATCACATAATATTTAGTGGTAAGAATACTTATTAAAACAACTTGTAGCCCTATTCTTATTTTTTTTTAAAATCGACCTTATTTCCAGTGGTAAGTACACTTACCACAGACCTATACAGGGTTAAAGATCCCATAATGAGGAAGGATGAACCCGAGTAAAGTGAACACACAATGTCACTTTTCCAACCGACTCCTTTTCTTTTGAACAAATTGACACCACCCATGAGATGTGACGTCTCATAAAAGGGATTTTAATAATTTCATTAATTTTACACTTCCTGTACTTCCACTTAACCGTCAGTTATAGATACTGAAGTCACGAGATTGCCTTTTGCGTACGAATGGTCTATGAGGAAGGGAAATGATATATTTGCAGTGCTGCCAACCTCAACAGTGAGACACTAGTCGTACATTTCACTACCGTGAAGTTTCTACATACATTTTGTAAGCTGTGGTTTATTCCGAGAAAATGTTTTCTTTATAAACCTTATAGGAAATAAATATGACCTGTAATATTGCCTATAGCTTAATTAAATGACTAGAAATGTTTGATTTACTGTAATTACGAATGAATCGCCTTCTTTACTATTGCTTTCACCGGGGTTTTTATTAACAGTCTCTAGTATCTACCTAACCGTTTCCTTTTTTTTTACCAGGGGTCAACAAAAATGTTAAAGAATAGCTTTTTCACGTCCTTAATTTCATTCTATATTTTTCGAATTGTGGAAAGAGAAACATCACAATAGTTAGCCGCTCGCTCACGGCTTTTGTTAAGAGGCACGGATAGGCATTTTTGTTTAGCTTCAACTTCATAACATATTATTACATTGCATATTGGATTTCGTTCAACACTGTGAATAGTTCGACCACGTTTTCGAGAAACCAGTGGCGGTCCTAGCGGGTGGGCCGGGCCCACCCATTTTTAATATGACTTGACTGAAACAATAAAACAACGGGGATTTTTTCCACAACAAGATGGCAAACAATCATGATTACGATATTTACGTATCGCAAAATATGTGGTGAGAATAAGTTCTCTAATGAGAAGTACAATTAATATTAATGTGCCTACTAGTTGAGCGCTAACTTCAAACGGCGAACTAACTAGTGAAGAGACAAAAGAACTGTCACTGTGAACGAGTCACGGTTACTTATAATTCTCGGTGACCACAGTTATTTAGATTTCAGATAGGCGAGTAACCGTTCCCCAGTCACTGTTAAAAAGATCGCTTACTCTTCTGTCACTGGAAGACCCATGCATTCAATACTTTAGTTTTTTTTTTTACTTTAAATGGTAGCTCTCGTTTGTTTTGGATTGTTCTGTAAAATGTTTTGTTTGGTCTGCCGAAATTAACGAGAAAATCGTGAAAAATTTAGGAATGGTGGCGATACGCTAAGAGATTCAATTTAAACTTTATCGTTACCCCTATCGAGAGTCCTTCTATTGTGTCGGAACGTTCCATAAAAATTACGATTGTTTAGCTCATACTCGCGAGAAAATCGAGGTAAACTGGATGGTACTAACTTCACTCTAGGTCCTCCAATCAAACATGCAAATAATTATTTCATTTTAAAATATGTATTTAATTTGTCCCAGTAAAAATTTAAATTATAAATTACAAGAACTAAACTGCAAAAACTCACTAAACTATAGCCTACTCTACAGATGCACGCAACTAACTAAACAAATTGGTCTGAATATATTATAATGAACAGAAAATCATATATGAAAACAGATGAGTCACATCATTATGGTGTGACAGATTATTATTAATAACAACAGTGAAAACAAAGCGTAGTGACCGTGCGTGTGCGTGAGTCGCACATTACTGTTACGATTGTATACTTTTGTGACTATACCGTCGTTGCATGGCGAGGGACGAAGAGTGGAGTACATAAACACCGAACTGCTTCTGCCAATTCGAATTGTCCAAGGTCTTTAACTGCCAAAAGATAGAGAGAAAACAATCCATTAAATAACTGGGAATAATAGTTACCTCTTAGCTCCGTTGGAATGAACATACCCTTTCAATCCCAGGAAATTTTCCAAGATACCTACTTGCCAAAAATCCCGGCTTGTTCAACTATAGTGTATACCAAAGAGTCGTGGAGCAGGTATAAACAGACTACGGGTTGAAAGTCAGTAAAAAGGATGCGTAATTATGTTCCACCCTACCAACACCTTCAGTCAAAACAACCGGCGACAAACTGGATGTTTTATAATAGGCCTACTCTATGAATTCTTTCTATTGGCACACTCGTATTTTGTATTTAGTAGGCCTATATAGCAAGTTTCATCTGATAACGTATGAAAAAATGCCGTACCTGAATGGGATTCGAACCCAAGACCGCATGATGAGAGGCGAGCTTACCTTGACTCTCGTACTATAGAGTGATTTTTTAGTCCTGTTACCCAGTTGTTCAATTACCTGATTATTGGTTCAGAATTTGTTGTGCCATATATTTTATAAACTGTCAAACTAGTTTTTATTTTGTAATTGGTTTAGTTCAATATCTAACTGAATATGAAATAATTTTTTACAAAAATTCTTGTTTTTTGTCTTTGTCCAAAGCTACCTCTCTTCCTCTTTTTATCTGTTTTCCGGTTAACTCTTTCCTTCGGGATTCTAAACCAGCACTTTACTCTACACTCCGAACCCGGTTTTCTTGAATTAGTAAATTGCATGTAGACCCTACTCCAAATTCAAATCTTAACCCTTTCAATCCAAAAATTTTGAACTATACACAAAAATATCTGTACATTGTTTCATACATTTAAATGTAATAAGATCACTTTCAGTGCTTTAGCCCTTTTGATGGCCTGACAAAAAAGTGTGACACGTACAGTATTCAGACGAACTTAAGTCCCCTAGCCGTGGGAGTGAGAGAATGCATAACGCTCTCACTCGCACAAGCCATTCCAATAACATTATACAATTTTACTCAATGTTTAAGCAATCGTTTATGCACGCAGTAAACTAACAAGCAAGATAACGACTGTAGTATGTTTTCAGATTTGGATTACATATAACGGTAAAGACCTTTGGGCGCATGCGTAGTTATGCCACATATCACCCTCTCACTCGCTCGGCTATGGGACATTAATTCATCTTATATCTGTACATCACATTGGGACTTGATGGTATCAAAGTTCCCAAAAATATGAATACGTAAAATCATGTTCAGGCTTCCTAAACAAAATATACTCTTACTTATATTTGTAGCAAAAACTAAATATGATTTTAATATTAAAGTCAATTTTTAAGTTTTAAAATTTTTTACAATTAAAACATATTGGTAAAATAGATAAAATCACTAATTACAAAATGTCTAAAAAATATACTTGTATGTACATACAACATATTTGATACGGGATTTAAAAGTAAATTGTTTAAAAAGAATGAACATTGTTAAATTAATTTCTTCGTGTAATTGGGGAGCAGACAAAGATATTATTATGAACACTTACAACAGTTTTATTCGTTCAAAACTTGATTATGGATCAGTTATTTATAATTCAGCTAAACCATACGTTCTACGAACACTTGATACCATTCATACAACTGGACTAAGGCTGGTATTAGGAGCATTCCGAACGAGCCCTATATCGAGTATCATTGTTGAATCTCGTCAATTACCGCTCAGTCTACGAAGGGAGAAACTAAGTGCATTGTATTGTCTTAAAATTGCGACTACACCAAAAAATCCTACATATGATAACATATTTACTAACAGATATTCACACATATACTCAACCAAGACATCGCTGCCAAACCTATGTATTATCGCATTTCTGAAGAGTTCACAACTATTCCATCCGTCCCAAATTCAATCATACACAGAAATCATCCTAAAGACCCTCCTTGGCTTATGGAATCACCTAAAATAGAAATGTCGCTTATGGAATTTACAAAAAGTAACACAAACTCACGGGTATACACTACAACATACACCTCCATAAGTAACAGATATTCCAATTACCTAAAAATTTTTACAGATGGTTCAAAAACAAACAACGCCTCCGGCTGCGCTTTTGTACTCCCAGCAGAAGAAAAGCTCTTTAAATTACAACCTTGGTCCTCTATTTTTTACTGTGAGGCTTAGGCAATTAAACAAGCTTTAAAGTACGTACGTTCATCATCACAGAAATACTTCCTTATTCTCTCCGATTCTAGAAGTGTGATAGAGAGTCTCAAAAACACCTCCATTGAAGATCCTATTATTGAGAAACTTCTTTCATTGTACACCGAAGTTTTTAAGATGGGTAAACAAGTAGTATTTGTGTGGATTCCATCCCATGTTGGCATTGTTGGAAACGAAAAAGCTGACAGAGCTGCTAAAAAGGCCTTAACCTTACCAATGCCAACATGCTTCAAAATTTCATTCAAAGATGTCAGCAACAACTTACACAAAACTCGTCTTCAAAAATGGAATGACACTTGGAAAAATTGTCCCCCCAGTAAACTTCACAATGTCAGAAAAAATATTTTTGAAAAACAACCCATACAATTCACCAACCGACGTGATCAAGTAATACAAACAAGACTCAGAATTGGACATACTTTTCTCACACATGGACATCTACTCACAAGAAAACCTCACAACACCTGCAATTACTGTCACTCCAAAATCACAATACAACACATCTTTACTGACTGCACATCTCTGGAAACATTTCGGCGCACATTTAACTTGCCACGCGATATACACGAATGTTTTAAAGATGAATACAATACATCTAGATCTATTGATTATATCAAATTCTTGTACCCGCGTGGATTACTTTAAAATCTGAATAGAACTTTCATCATGATTGTGAATGTTTATTTTGTGAAATTGTTTGCATTTTGTTTATATTCTTTATTACTAATGTTAGCCACATTGTTAGTTTTTAAGTTTTTATAAGTATATTATTAATAATCTGTTGTAGAATAACATTCTAGAAGTCACTAAAAACCTGGTTGTTGATGTGACTTTAAATAAAGTATTAAAAAAAAACATATTTGAAGAAATGCTACTTTATTTTAGTAAATGAACATGAATATTAGATGATCGCCTCCGTGGCGCAATGGTCAGCATGCTACACTGCAAAGTGGAGGTCTTAGGTTAGATTCCTGGCTAGAGTACAGAAAATTATTACACGTCTTCATACCCAGCATTCTTTCATCCAAAGAAGTCACTAACACCTAACATTTTGATGGCTGTTATTTCACTCCAATGTGGCTTCTATGGCACACTGGGTTAGAAAGGGTCATTAGGTTTATATCTTAAAGAAATACTTACCATTTGCAACACTATACATTTTAACAACCTTTATAGATAAATTCAATGGCAGATGAAGTTGAGTGACCTTACATGATTTCAACTGAACTAACTTGTAAAACATTTTGAATTAGTAAAGTAAGTTTCTTGCAGGGTTTACACCAAAAAACTGAAAAATTTCAATTTTTGGTTTTTAAAGTTTCAAGTTCGTGTGATGTTCCATTCTTGAGATATTCTGTTCTCACACACACACACACACACACAGACCAATTGCTAAAAACATAATTTTTGGGTTCAGGGGGTCTGAAAACGTGTATATCTGGTGAAAACTCAATTTCGAAAAATCAACACGAAAACAATACGTTCCTTCCTATATATTCACAGGAGAAAGTAAAAAGTGTTTTTTTTTGTTCCAAGTGATGATTGGAAAATGATATTTCGACTGGACTATGCAGTAATGTGCCAAGTATAGTAGAATCTTGCATTTATAATTAATTACAAATAAAACAGAAATGGACTTGTGATGTAAACAGAAAATTCTATAAAATTGGTTCAGTTTCTGTTGAATTGGCAACTGGTCTTCACAGCGGACTTCTTTCATGGCGAGCACTGTAGTCACTTTATTAATTGTAATTATACTTTAATTTTAAACTATACTCTGTTAATTATTTAATTTACCCAGATGCCGACACAGACCTCAGCGATAAGTGTCACAATATGTAAAAAAAACATCAAAAGCAAAAAAACAGAACCATTGCAGGCCTATGTATACTTTACAAGCAATAATACTATCGTACATAAAGTAGTAAACCGGTTACTTTAATACTATTTTTAATTTTATTAGTCAAATTATGAATGCAATTAGATAACAATGAAATACACATCGGGAGAGATAAGATGATAGGCAAAATGCACTCTGATAGTGTGGTGCCCACATTACAGAGAAATGGTAAGGATCATTTGGGAGTCTATGGATGCATGGTTTTATTATCATAATAAATCAATGCAAAAATAAATCTTTATAATGCATCCTGCAGTTTGAAATTAATTCTATTTTATATAATGAATTTATATAATAAATTTCACTAACCTTCCTCTTTAACTGCGTCAACTTTTAATTTCACTTACACATGTTTCGGTGCATCCACCATCATCAGAGTAAATAACATATAATTGAAACTAAAAACTTTATTTATTAAAAATCTATAGAAGATGATACATCTTCAGTCATTTGTATAAAACTGTTTTATACAAACGTGTATACTACGTGTAAGTGAAAATAAAAGTTGATGCAGTTAAAAAGGAAGGTTAGTGAAATTTATAACATAAATTCATTATATAAAATAGAATAAATCAACCCAATTGAACATTTATAAAATGTTATTATATAAATGTTGTTTTCTGTTAATGAATAACAGGTATCCATATTGCATCCACCTTCCATGTTAATAACCCACCAATTAAACGGAAAGAAATCTGAAATAGGATTGGCATCTACATAATCAACGAGTACTCGTAAAAATTAAGACAAACGATAAAATTTTAAATAAATATTCTGGAAAACAATTACAATGAACTTGAAATAATTTTAAAATTTCTATAATATATTTTACAACACTTAATAATACAAGTGATATATACAAATTCAAAATTTAAAACCAAATAAAATGAAAAAAATAATAAATAAATAAACTTACAAATATAATATAGAACACTGATAATAATTCATTTTAAAAACAGAAAAAATTGAATAAGTCAAAAGTAAGTTTAATTTAATTGGATATTGTGTATTTTAATTAAGTTAAGGGTGCAGCAAAATAATCTCCCGTTTTTAATGCTGTGCAGCGAGTGTTGGGAGAAATTCAGAATGGTGGGGATGGTGACAATGGACGGAGTAAAGAGGGTAGTTTAAGATGATTGTCATCCACGAACTCTCACAATGTGATTGGCAAAGCCATATTTGGAGTATGTCAAAATATTCTGGACGGTCTACCACTAGACACCGTTGTTTTGTTCAGTAACAAGGCATATTTTCACCTTTCTGGCTTGTGTTAATAAACAAAAATTTTAAGTACTGGAGTGAAAACAACCCTCTAGAGGTCCACTAAAAGCCTCTGTATGGTGAACTTGTCACTACGTGGTGCGCAATGTCCCGACTTGGAATCATCGAACCTCATTATTTACAAGAAGATAGTGTCGAAGTTACTGTTAACTCGAACAGGTATGGCAACATGATTAAAGAGCTTATTGAATGTGCACTATGGGAGCGTGCGCTTGAAAACATCTGGTTTGGTTAGGATGGTGCCACAGCCCATACATCCTGGATATCAATGAACATTTTGAGGCAAATGTTTCGTGATCAGTTGATTTCTTAGGGAGGTGACACATTGCATGGCCAACATGCTCACCCGATTGAACCCGTGTGATTTTTTTTGTGGGTTACTTAAAAATAGAGATGTTCAAACATCGCCGAAAGATGAAAGCAATAAGCGAGGAAATCCATCACATAACTCAAGCCATGCTGGAGAGAAATACTGAGAATTTTAGAGCAAGTCACTGACAATCATGGACACCACTTGTCCGATATTCTTTTTAAAACTTAATACGAAAACCTTCCTGAATCATAGAGTAAGTAACCAAAATTACATTTATTTACATTTTAAAATAGGATGGTTATTCTGTCGCACTGTCTAATCAACTGGGACCAGAGATCATCCAGATAAATAAGAAACATGAATATAGCTTTATACAAAAACACTGCAGTAAAATTCTATTTTTTTTTTTACATTTGACATGCACATTACAGCCAATACAGATGATAAACGGTGATACATAAAAAAAATCCAGAACTGAGAAGGAATCCAGGATCCCTGGCAATGAAGGCAGATTCACTGACCACGACATTATTAGGCTGGCCTACATTAAGAAAGGTCAACACCTTGTAAGAGTTATGCATGTTATTTTTTTAAATCTAAATTTAAATACATTAATCTTTATAATGATGCATCCCGAAACTTAAGTAATGGAGCCTATAGTTTAATTTTTATGTAAAAATACTTTAAATTTTCATTACCTAACATTTTATTTTAAAAAAATCTTTGTTTTTTATGATTCTGTTATCCTCAACTCAGATGTTCTGGTGGATCCACCATCAGAGTACAGAAAATATAAAAATTGAAACTTGTTATAACTAGTCATTTTTAGGAAACTTTAGATTTTCAATTTTTGTATTTTTATACTTTAATGATGGTGGTTCTGGAATAAACTGACAAAATAAAACCAAATTTAGACATGTGATTACTGACTTTAACGGATTTCATTAATAATAAAAACAAAACAGCAGGTGAGAAAAGCCCACAATGAACAAATTCTGAGAATGTGGGCTGTAAAAAGGTTCCACAAATGTCTAAAGTCACTGCAACTGGTCTTAAATGACCTTATATGAATAAACAAAAAATAAATTATAGTGAATCCACCAAAACATAAATAATTATGAGCTGCAGTCGGCATTTAAATATTAACAAGGATAGCCCTGAAAAATAATGCACACATGCTTGTGTAATTCCCCTACTTTACACTTAGGCAGTTTGAAGGCATTGCATTCATCAGAACTGAAGTTTAAACTGGTTTCCATTCCCCTTACTCCCCCGATCTTGCGCCTCGCGATTTCAATTTTTGTCTTTCTTCAAAATGACACTTTAAGCATAATCATTACACCTTGGATGATGAGGTGAAGGCAGCTGTCATGTCCTGGATTTAAGAAAAGCCGAAAGAATTTTTCACTGATGGCATGAAGAAACTTGTTAGGCACTGGGAGAAATGTCTTATTATTAAAGGTTACTGTATCGAGGCCAACAAATAGCTCCAATCAGCAGGGAAATAAATATATGGAAAGCATAGACCTGGCAGAAGAAGTGTGTCATGGCTTCAAAATCAGAGAACTTAGTTTAACAAGAGCTCAAAAGAGCTATTTTGCAGTGTTATGAATAATGTGAGAATTGCTATGATGGCCACCAACATTTGGAATAGAGAGACACCTGAAGAAGAAGATTGTTTAGGTCA
This sequence comes from Catonia carolina, assembly GCA_035578175.1. Taxonomy (NCBI): domain Eukaryota; kingdom Metazoa; phylum Arthropoda; class Insecta; order Hemiptera; family Achilidae; genus Catonia; species Catonia carolina. The sequence continues at coordinate 20,808,097 of JAQMRL010000015.1, forward strand.
TCAGCCAAAAAGCTGGTTTGAACCTGTAGAGGTTTTACTAAGTAAAACGAGGAGTGAAGTGGTTTACCAGTGCCTTCCTCACCGAGTGGAAAAGTATGCTTATCAGTATGCCGGGCCCTCTGAAAAGCACATATTTTCCTCTCTGCAAATGACACCTTCACTTCATTCACCACAGGGTCTGGCTGTATAATGAAATTCATTACTTTCAGAGGTGATAACTCTGATTAGTGTCTTTTACACCTCTACCTCTTCTGTTCCTTAAATGGTCCAGTCATTTAATTGGCTGACCATGTGATAAGAAACAGAACTATTTATTTTAGCCCTGCAACGAACAGATTGAGTGTAAATAATTTGACACTCCACCTGTCTGTTATGGGCAGAAGAAGAAGATATCAAAAAATAAATAATTTTAAAGGTAAAACAATAATTGTTTTAATAATAATTTTAAAAATAATAATCATTATTATAGGAAAGAAAAATGCTGTTTTCATGTTGATTTTTCATCGGAAGTACAAGTTTTCAGGCCCACTTAACCTAAAAAGGATGTTTTTAGTGAATGGTCGTCTCTGTGTGTATCTGTTAGTGAACAAAATATCTCAAAACGATAAAGCGTAAAAAATTGAAACATAGAACTTAATGCAGATACCACTAATGGACCAGGCACCGGTAATACAAGTTTTCAGGCCCCTGAACCCAAAAAAACGTGTTTTTAGCGAATTTTCTCGGTATGTATCTCTGTCTGTATGTCTGTGTGTCTTTGTGCGAACAAAATATCTCAAAAACGGAATAGCGTACAAAATTGAAACGTAGAACTTAAGTCAGATACCACTTATGGACCAGGCACCGGTATACAAGTTTTCAGGCCTCCTGAAATAAAAAAGCGTGTTTTTAGCTCATTTTCTCGGCGTGTGTCTCTGTCTGTATGTCCGTGTGTCTTTGTGTGACTAAAATATCTCAAAAACGGAATAGCGTACAAAATTGAAATGTAGAACTTAAGTTAGATACCAATAATGGACCTGACACGGGAAATACAAGATTTCAGGCCCCCTAAACCCAGTTTTTTTGTGTGCGCCCTGTATCTGCATGCCCGTTCGTCTTTGTGCAAATAAAATATCTAAAAAATGGAATGACATACAAATTGAAACGTAGAACTTAAGTTAAGTAACACTACTGGACCTAACACAAACATTCTCATGGAAATCGTTAAACCGGAAGTAGTAGTGGTAGGGTCCGTGGCGGAGCGTATAGCAGCTTACTGTCGACAAATAAAAGTTTTATTCCACTCACCTTGGAAGTCCTGCGACTTACCAGCTGGTACCAGTGGCTTTCCGATGAGTGTTGAGCTGCCGAAGATCTTGAATAAGTGGACTGTATTTAGCGTGGTCGGTTTCCTAGAGTGTCTCCAGCACGTAAATACACTTTATTATTTACTTCAGTTTTTAAGAATTTGATTCCAAGGATTACTCGATTACAAATTAGTACTTCTTATTCTTCAATTTTCCAAAACCAGATGTTTCATAGGTTTCTCGTCTTCTTTCCAAAGTTTCTTCATTGCCTTAGATCTTCTGAGTTGCAATTATTTATTATTGTTTTTCACTGTTCAATCACTGCAGGATTGTTCAAATCAAATATTTACTCTGGTAATTTATCTTTATCGAAATAATCCTGTTCTTTGAACGTTAATTTATGCTTAATCTTGCCCTAAATGGGAATGTATAGGAAGGAAAGTACTTATTGTTTTCATGTCGATTTTTCAAAATCAAAATTTCACCGGAAATACTCTATTCAGACTCCCTGAACCCAAATAAACATGTGTTTAGCGATTGGTGTGTATGCGAAAAAATATCTGAATGGATTAGCTACGAAGTTGAAACTTTGACCTTAAGTTTGGTATTAGGCCTACAAGGGAACCGACACCAAAATTTTCATCAAAATCGGTCAACCGGAGGTAGTTATTTATTCATCCGACTTTTCACTTGCTGTGATTTTCTCACATACGGCTTCTTTTTTTTATCCGAGGCGGTGAGAAAAACTCATGTTTACTCCCTCACGATGGGGGAAGAAGTGCTGGACTCAGTTGAGGCGTCCTCGTCCAGTTCCAAGGAGGCCACAACCGCCTACCAACCAAAAACCCGCCATTAGTAAACAACCCTCCACCTACCTCGGAACTGTTTATATAATACTACAAGGGAAATGTCTCGCTGTCACTGACCAACACTCACTCTCTCACTTTCAGTCATCTCTTTCATCACCAGCTCAGGAAATTAATGTGCCTACCTTACCTACTGAGATCAGGACAGGATTGATTCACTGTGGGAGAGGGCGATCCCGCTGATCTCCATATGTCTCCTCCCTCCGCAGTCTCCCAACCACCCTCTCCGAAAACTGAGCGACCAACTTCCAGCTCTCCTCATCCTGCAGCATCGCTGCCCCTACTTTCTCTGGGATCCACTGTGCAACGCCTATTTTCTCAGATATCTCCATTCTGTCAAGACCAAAATAGGGACATCTTTAAAAAAGTATGCGCAAAAACGATTTTTTTTAATTTTTTTAACTTTTTTATCCTCTACTACAAGATAGGATAAGTTCCATGTCTGTTAAAATTCATAGGAGGCTGTGTTATCATGGTAAAAAATTGTTTTTATAAGATTGTGGCATTGATATGCAATTTAGAGCAAAACTGTATAATTTATAACTAAAGTTACAGAACATTAAAAAAATTTACAACTTTTATGTTTTCAAACGTTTTTCTACAACTGAAAAAAAATATTGACGTGCAGGACGTTTTCCCGAATCAACAGTATTTGTATAATTTATACAACCTCAAAGATCCTTAGAAAGATACTTTTCACTCTTGGTAAAAATATGATGAAAGATGCGAAGACAAAAAGTCTCTCAGATTGGCAAAATAAGATGAGAGACGAGAACTTTTATTGGTAATTTTTGGACAACGCGTGTTCTCATGAGTGGCATCAATCTTTTAAACAGAGAATTTTTTTTTTTGTTTTATGTCTGACTGTTCTACAATTTCTGCTAATGCTGACGAAAGGATAATGATGATAATGAAATTGAGTGATGATGACCTGACCGGGAATCGAACCCGAGACACCGGCATAGAAGCCAGTTGCGCTAACCACTACGCCAACGGGCCGGCCTTAACAGAGAAGGAGTGTTAAACAATAAATTTTACTTTACAGCAGAGCTAAACTGTAGCGTACATGTAAAGAAAAATTCAAAAGAAATTTTACAATTTTTTCCAAAATAAACCTAAATTAGCCGGCCACTTAACATATTTCATTTTTAAATAGTTAACATCCACCGGGTTGGTCTAGGGGTAAAGTCGTCGCCGTGAGTCAGCTATTTTAACAGTTGATTTTCGGAGACAAAGGTTCCTGGTTCAAATCCTAGTAAATGTAGTTACTTTTATACGGATTCGAATACTAGATACTGGTTACCGGTGTACTTTGATGGTTGGGGTTAAATTAACCATACTCTCTCAGGAATGGTCGGCCTGAGTATGTACAAGACTACACCTCATTTACACGTCATGTACATCATCCTCATCTCATTGGGTCATGGGGTTGCTTATTGTTCTAAATTGAACAGATTGCAACGTACACATATTAGAGATTAAAAAAAATAGTAAACAAATTATTTATTTATTTTTAATTATATTTTAAAGAAATTATTTTATGGCAGAGATGTGATTCCTGACGAGAACAAATGGTTGCAATCGTAGGGGACCAACTGAAAAATGAGAATACGTATAAGACAGAATTGGTTGTTTACAAATTGAATGAAAAGATTGCATAATATCGAAAGAAATCGATAGAGGGAGCACATACAGAAAATGCCTGAAAAAAAGATCCCCTCAACATTTTGAAATACAGGCTGGCGGAGAGGAGAGATATTAAAATGCCACGCAAGTGAAGACAATAATTCAATAAAGTTTTGTCGCTGTTGTAAGTTGGAACAGGCGGGAACCAAATCCGTGATTGTGAAAAAAAAAGTTATTTCATTTAGGCCTGTTTACCTAATAAAATTTATAAACAATCTCGACAAATTTATGTTTCATACAGTATTTTAAGTATACTGTACACAGTTAAATATTATTATTGGAAGTTTTTTTAAGTAAATCGATCATAATTATTACAGTGAGATTAGGAATTGCCGCCTATTTTTGTAAAACTAAGTAACCAGGTGTAGAAACATAACAGAGTCGAACATAATTATATGATCAGAAATTGTGACCAACTGTAGAGAACTATAAAATAGTAATTATTCAAAGTATATAATAATATTATTTGTAATATTACAAGACTAAATTGTACATTAAATATATTATTATTTAATATTAATTTACAAAATATACATACGAAGGACATTCCTGACGTGTTTATTTTATACAATTTACATAATAAACAAACTATTTAATTTTATACGAAACTTCGGTATTAATGTTAAATATTTTTATTAAGTATTTTAAGTTTTAGTTCATCTAAAATTAAAAATAATGTGTTGTACGAAAGGAATATTTTGTTATAAAAGTTTGACAATCTGATTCATAGTTACAATTTTACACGATAGATAGCGTATGATTTTATCTTCTACGTTATGTAATCAGTAGTGAAATGTGAAACCTTTCAAGGTAAAATAACCTTACAACCTTTCATATTTTTTTCATAGAAGGCCAGTTGGTGTTGTTAGTTGGTCGACTATCAACGACGGAACTAATCAGTGAACGTTTCAGTATTTTAATTGTGATAAAACGGTAAGTAATATTTTGTTTATTTTTTTTAAATTTAATTCTCGAAACTAGAGTTATTCAATGGCAAATTATTTTGTAGGTTATTTAGTAGAATTGTTGTTATTTTCCTGTAACATGCAATTTTTTTAAAAACACATGTGCGTACTATAATGATACATAAGTTACTTAGTTTTCTTAAGTTTTTGGAAATTTCTAACCAAAATTTCTTATGGTTCGACCAATGAACATATTGTTAATATTACTCTAACCGAGAGCTCTGTGACTTTTTAAAAAGTTATTTGAAGGGTACACTTAAGTCGAAAAAATAAACTTGATTACCTATTAAAATTCTTTTCCGATTTAATTCCAATTCTAATATATCCTAAATAATCTTGTTACACCAATGTCAAATATTTTAATTGTGGTATTTAGTTATTCTAGAAAAATTTAATGTTCAGGTATTTCCTTGATATCAAGGTTGTTCCTAAAGGTTGTGTTTTTTTTTTTAAAGAATATCAGAATTTTGATAACAAATATTTTAATTTCTTGTAAATTGCACAAGTGTTTTCTGAATACTTAGGGCTACTTTATTGATTACAGTTCCCATGTAATTCTAATTAATCAGATTACTGATTTGTAAATATATTACAAAAACATGTAAGTATGAAAACAGACGAAAGTTAGGAGTTATTAAGGAACAATTATTTGTTACTGATATCAAACATTTTTCAAATTACTTCCTTTTTGTAAACAAATGTGTTGTTTTCTTTGCCAAACATTTTTATACTACTTTTGTCAGATCTGTAGTTGAAAAAACTGTTATCAGAAAATAATTTACCAATCACATTTTCAAAATTGTTTTTTTTTTAGAAAGCTGTACTTGTATTTTTATTTGTGGGTAAAGTAAAAATTGTCAGCATAAAATTTAAGAATTCTTCCCATTTTTTGTCATTAATTCATGAAATCCCTTCTTTCTTTCATGACTCTACTTTGGTGTGTTGTTTTTCTTAACTGTTACTCTGGAAAACCCTTATGTTATTGAATTATATTTCTGAATTTATTTCTAAATTGACTACTTTGGTGTGTTGTTTTTCTTAACTGTTACTCTGGAAAGCCCTGATGTTATTCAATTATGTTTCTGAATTTATTTCTAAATTGACTCTACTTCGGTGTGTTGTTTTTCTTAACTGTTACTCTGGAAAATCCTTATGTTATTCAATTATGTTACTGAATTTATTTCTAAATTGACTCTACTTCGGTGTGTTGTTTTTCTTAACTGTTACTCTGGAAAACCCTTATGTTATTCAATTATGTTTCTGAATTTATTTCTAAATTGACTCTACTTCAGTGTGTTGTTTTTCTTAACTGTTACTCTGGAAAACCCTTATGTTATTCAATTATGTTTCTGAATTTATTTCTAAATTGACTCTACTTCGGTGTGTTGTTTTTCTTAACTGTTACTCTGGAAAACTCTTATGTTATTCAATTATGTTTCTGAATTTATTCCTAAATTGACTCTACTTCGGTGTATTGTTTTTCTTAACTGTTACTCTGGAAAACCCTTATGTTATTCAATTATGTTACTGAATTTATTTCTAAATTGACTCTACTTCGGTGTGTTGTTTTTCTTAACTGTTACTCTGGAAAACCCTTATGTTATTCAATTATGTTTCTGAATTTATTTCTAAATTGACTCTACTTCAGTGTGCTTTTTTTCTTAACTGTTACTCTGGAAAACCCTTATGTTATTCAATTATGTTACTGAATTTATTTCTAAATTGACTCTACTTCGGTGTGTTGTTTTTCTTAACTGTTACGCTGGAAAACCCTTATGTTATTCAATTATGTTTCTGAATTTATTTCTAAATTGACTCTACTTCAGTGTGTTTTTTTTCTTAACTGTTACGCTGGAAAACCCTTATGTTATTCAATTATGTTTCTGAATTTATTTCTAAATTGACTCTACTTCAGTGTGTTTTTTTTCTTAACTGTTACTCTGGAAAACCCTTATGTTATTCAATTATGTTACTGAATTTATTTCTAAATTGACTCTACTTCGGTGTGTTGTTTTTCTTAACTGTTACGCTGGAAAACCCTTATGTTATTCAATTATGTTTATGAATTTATTTCTAAATTGACTCTACTTCAGTGTGTTTTTTTTCTTAACTGTTACTCTGGAAAACCCTTATGTTATTCAATTATGTTTCTGAATTAATTTCTAAATTGACTCTACTTCAGTGTGTTTTTTTTCTTAACTGTTACTCTGGAAAACCCTTATGTTATTCAATTATGTTACTGAATTTATTTCTAAATTGACTCTACTTCGGCGTGTTGTTTTTCTTAACTGTTACGCTGGAAAACCCTTTTGTTATTCAATTATGTTTATGAATTTATTTCTAAATTGACTCTACTTCGGTGTGTTGTTTTTCTTAACTGTTACTCTGGAAAACCCTAATGTTATTCAATTATGTTTCTGAATTTATTTCTAAATTGACTCTACTTCGGTGTGTTGTTTTTCTTAACTGTTACTCTGGAAAATCCTTATGTTATTCAATTATGTTTCTGAATTTATTTCTAAATTGACTCTACTTCAGTGTGTTGTTTTTCTTAACTGTTACTCTGGAAAACCCTTATGTTATTCAATTATGTTTCTGAATTTATTTCTGTCTTGAATTACATCTTTATTTATGTTTAGTGTCGTTAGATGGTTTGTTTTTGTACTTTTTCAGCATTACAAGTATTTGTTTTTGTATAAAATTTCATCCTTATCAGTTGTTCATAGAATTTCATTCTTCTGTTTCTTATTTTATTCAGTATGTTTTGGATTTGTTTATAAATTTCGTAGGTTGAGCAATTCTTTGCCCGATATTTACCATCTCTGTTATTAGATTCATTATTATTTTCTCTTTCACCTTTTGTTATTATTGATCAAGAGTTCACTTATCTCTTCTGGTAATAATATGGTTTAATAGCCTTACATCAACTCACTTTCAATTACCGTATTCCTTCAGAAATTTTCATTAATACAGATAATACAGGAAGGTTATTTTTACTTTTTATACTTTGAAATATTTTTTTTATTTTTTTATTCCTTCTTTGTGTACGTTGCAATCTGTTTAATTTAAAACAATAAGCAACCCCATGACCCAATGAGATGAGGATGATGTGTATGACATGTAAATGAGGTGTAGTCTTGTACAGACCCAGGCCGACCATTCCTGAGAGAACAGGGGCGGTTTCAGGGAAGAGGTCATGGGGCCCATGGCCCCCCCGAATACTAGGAAAACTTAGTTTAATATTTTCTATAAGCTATTATTTTTAACAAAACTGAATCCCAATACTCGTACCTATCAATTAACAATAATTATTTTAGTATAAAAATGAGACAATCAGAAAGTATCTATTTTTAAATAGTATTAAGATAACAATCAGTGTCAGTAGTCAAAAGCCACTCACATCCAGTCAGCGCCTTCATTTTTCAAGATTTTCTTGATTTACAAGGACTTTGATGTAGCAAAAATTTCTCAATGAATTAAAATTGTGGTTACAGCAATACAGCATAAAAGAGGACTTTTCAATGACTCAATTACAAACAGTAAGAGCTACATAAAAACAAGATAGCCCCCCCCCCCCCCCCGTGAAAATCAGCCCTGGAACCATCTCTGCGAGAGAGTATGGTTAATTAAACCCCAACCATCAAAGTACACCGGTAACCACTGTCTAGTATTAAAATCCATATAAAAGTAACTACCTTTACTAGGATTTGAACCCGGAACCTTCGTCTCCGAAAATCAGCTGTTAAACAGCTGATTTTGGCGACGACTTTACCTCTAGACCAACCCGATAGGTTATTTGTAATATTACTAACTGACTTTTTAAATTGTGTTTGTTGTACATAATTCTTCTTTATAATTGTGAGAAATGTGAGAGAATTGTTCCCCAATCATGATACTATATTTAAATTTCTCATGGTTCAATGAAAATCTTGGGAAATTTATGGCAGAATTATATTGTGGAATAGACCTAAGTAATACTATTGTATTGTTCTGAATTTTATTAGCGCTGTAGAATGAAACATATATAATCCTTCTCACCGTCTGCATTAGCAGTAATTGCAAAACAGTCAGATTTTAAATTTAAAAAAAATTGACCTTAAAACCCAATTAAGAGCCACTAACCTTTTTTGTAGATTATGAATCTGAAAACCATTCATTCCTATCTTTTGTAGTTTCTGACATCTGGGTGTGACAGGTGGATATAGGAAAATCAGTTGTTTAGATCAACAGCCGAAGGCTGGTTTGAACCTCTAGAGGTTTTACTTAGTAAAAACGAGAAGTGGGGTGGTTTAATATTGCCTTCCTCACTGAGTTGATAGAGTATGCTTATCAACATTCCAGGCCCTCCGAACAGCACCCACTCTCCACCCTGCAAATGACACCTTCACTGCATTCACTACAGGGTCTGGCTGCATAGTGAAATTCATTACTCTTAGAGGAGATAACTCTGACTAGTGTCTTATACACCTCTACCTTTTCTGTTCTGAAATAGTTCAGTCATAATTGGCTGACCATATGATAAGAAAGAGAACTATTTGTTGTAGCCCTGAAACCAACAGATCGAGTGCAATTATTTACACTCAATCTGTTCGTTGCAGGGCCAAAATAAATAGTTCTGTTTCTTATCAGATGGTCAGCCAATCATTTAAGAACAGAAAAGGTAGAGGTGTAAAGGACACTTACCAGAGTTATCTCCTCTAAAAGTAATGTATTTCATTATACAGTCAGACCCTGTGATGAATAAAGTGAAAATGTCATTTGCAGAGTGGAAAATATGTGCTTTACAGAGAACCCGGCATGCTGCTAAGCGTACTTTTCCACACAGTTAGGAAGGCAATTGTAAACCGCCTCACTCCTCGTTTTTACTAAGTAAAACCTCTACAGGTTCAGACCAGCCTTTTGGCTGATAACCTAAACAACAACAACCTGCCCATTATGGTCAATAAGAAAATTATTGCTACATCAGAGCAATAAGAACACTTTATAGGAACTCAGAATGTGTGATTAAATTGAATAATAAAATATCTGCACCATTCAGGGTTAACAAGGGTTTGAAGCAGGGGTGTTGTTTATCTTCAACTCTTTTCAAGATATATATACAAAGAGCACTGAGCACCTGGCGCAGGAAATGTAATGGAATGGGGATTGAAATTGGAGATACCTGTTTGTATACACTACTGTTTGCCGATGATCAAGTGCTCATAGCTAACGATGAAGAGGACATTGCTTATATGACAAGGAAACTCTTGGATGAATACTGTGAATGGGGGTTGAATATTAATATTAGCAAAACCGAATACTTGGTTATAGGGGAAGAGTCCAATGATCTTCAAGTCGACAACAAAATTATCAAGAGCACAAAGGAATTCAAGTACTTGGGGACCTACATATCATCAGACGGTTCAACTAGGAAGGATGTTAAAAATAGGATTGTGCAAGGGAGAATAGCAATCCGGAAATTGAACCCGATTTTATGGTCTGCAAAAATGCACATGAATACAAAAGTCCAGTTGTACCACACTATTGTGGAGCCAATAACAACTTATGGGGCAGAGTGCTGGCAAATAACGTCAAAAATAGACAGCCAGCTTAAAGCAATTGAAATGGACTTTCTGCGCCGTTCATGTAGAGTGTCCAGGTTGGACCATATCCGGAATGACGACATCAGGAAAAGAGCTCATGTGGAAGATACCATTGTGGATAGGATAGAGAGACGACAACTGATATGGTATGGTCATGTGCAGAGAATGGGTGATGAGAGGTGGCCAAAAAGAATGTTGTCTTATGCCCCAACCAACAGAAGGAAGAAAGGTAGACCAAGGAAAACGTGGAAAAAGGGAATACAGGAAGCCATGAGGGGAGAGAGGGATGGATGAGGGTGATTGGGAGGATAGAAGAGAGTGGAGATTGAAGTGTGGGAAGCGGCGCCGGCCGTAGGAACCCCGGAAAAAAAAAAAAAAAAGAAAATTATAGATGGGAATTAAAATTGCCACCAAAAAGTATATGTGAGTAGAGGAAGTCAGTTGTGCTGATCACTATGCAATGGGCACAGTCTATTGGATGGTTTGTTTTGTTTACAGCTGTGTATTAAGTGGCCCTCGCACACATTCAAATCTGACAACTACAGTATAGTAATTTTGAATTAAGTTAATTTTTCATCTGTTGACAAATTATGTTGTGTGGTAATCCCTTAACAGTCTGTCCTACATTCATTTTTAAAAAAATTACCAACAATTTTTTTAATTAAGTCATGATGTCAAAGTAATTTTTCTTTGATAACTATTTTAATGCTTCTATAATATGTTGTTTTAAAGCTAGACACGTTTTTACTTTATTTATTTCACACATGCTCGTGAAGTGTACAATTTATGTTATCTTAATAGCTTCAAATTGTAGCCTACAGATTATTTTACATTAGGCTGTTAGTAATTTATTTTTTTTTTAACATTATCTGCGTAGTGATTATTATTTTAATCTAATTTAAAAAATGGCTTCATTTTTTATGTCTACTATAAACATATTGTAAAATACAATAAAATGATAAATAAATGGGGTGGTAAATCACACTGATTTATTCATAAATTGATTTTCTCAATTTCATCTTTTATGATAACAGTAATAGGGTTTTTCTGTAATTAGTGAAACGGAACTTTGATTCAGAAAAAGTGATCACGTTTCATGTGCATATTTTACATAGATTGTACATTACTACTGATAATATTTCCAAAAAAATATGTAATTTTACAAAACGTTTTGGTTTTTTAACTTGAATTAATTTATATTATGACCATTTTTATCCTTAAATTTAACAATATTTTTTTTAATAATCACAACTTCTGATTTTAACTGCTTCTAGGGCTACCATAGCTTCGTACAGTTTTTCTAATAACTCGGTTTTTTGTGATCGAATTTTTCTAGTAAGGTGCCATTTTGTTCACGAAAATTGATAATTGTAATGATTTTTATTGCCCCCTCAGCATAATTTTTCACATTTTGTGCATATTTCGTGTGTAGGTATTCTTACAGTATTTTTAACGATAAAAATGGGTAAAATATTTTCAAAAAAATCATATATCAATATTTGTCAAGTTAACGTTGATTTTTTTTTCTTTTTCAAGTTAACCTTAAACTATTTATTGACAATTATTAAATTATTTTAAAATATTTAATTTAATTGTGTTAAATTAATTCATTTAATGATTTTATGTACTCAATGAGGTTGTGTTTAGGTCATCAGCCGAAAGGCTGGTTTGAACCTTTAGAGGTTTTACTAAGTAAAACAAGGAGTGAGGTGGTTTACGATTGCCTTCCTCACTGAATGGAAAAGTATGCTTATCAGCATGCCGGGCCCTCTGAAAAGCACATATTTTCCACTCTGCAAATGACACCTTCACTTCATTCACCACAGGGTCTGGCTGTATAATGAAATTCATTACTTTCAGAGGAGATAACTCTGATTAGTGTCTTTTACACCTCTACCTCTTCTGTTCTTAAATACTTCAAATAGTTATTTAATTGGCTGACCATGTGACAAGAAACAGAACTATTTATTTTAGCCCTGCAACGCACAGATTGAGTAAAAAATTTGACACTCCACCTGTCTGTTATGGGCAGTCAATGAGGTTATGTTTCATTATTACATAGAGTAACAATATTGAGAAAAAACCCTACCTATATTTAACCTTAACTTGAACAATATTGGTGTAGGATTTTTTAAAATATTGTTCCCATTTTTATTGTTAAAAATGTTGTAAGATTGCATACAAAATGTTCTTAAAATGTAAAAAATTATGCTGGGCGGGGGGAGAATAACAGAAAAGACCCAAAAAAATCTACTGTGAAAAACTCACGGACTTTCTATTGCCAATGTTAATAATGAAAATTTCTCATAACAGGCAGGTGGAGTGTTTAATTATTTGCACTCGATCTGATAGTTCCAGGGCTACAAAAATAGTTCTGTTTTTATCATATGGTCAGCCAATTATATGAATGAAGCGTTTAAGAACAGAAGAGATAGTAAAATCACTAGTCAGAGTTATCTTCTCTGATAGTAATGAATTTTATTATACAGCAAGACCCTTTAGTGAATGAAGTGAAGGTGTCATCCGCAGGATGGAAAGTAGATGCTTTTCGTAAGGCCTGGCATGCTGATGAACATACTTTTCCACTAAGTGAGAAAGGCTATTGTAAACCACCTCTCTCCCCTTGATTTTCTTAGTAAAGTCTCTGAAGGTTCAAACCAGCTTTTTGGCTGTTGATTTAAACAGCAACCTGTGTATGATCATGAGTAAACTATTTAAAATGAAAAACATTATATATAACCTAATTTTAATCATGAGTGAATGACGTTTAATGAAAATCAAATTGTGTCGACTGAAAAGTATGGAAAATCACTAATTCACCCACACTAAGTGCTGTCGAAAAAATTCTTGAAATAAAAGTTGTAGGTTTTTAAATTTTCTGTAACTTCTATTGTAATTATACAGTTTTGCCCTAAAATTCATATCAAAGGCACAATTTTAAAAAACAATAATTTATCACAAGAACACAACTCCATCCCTACTACTTTGCAAGCCCACGAATTTCTGTAGCCATGTCGCTTACTCCATCTTGTACGACGGAAAAAATGTAGTGAATAAGGCGGTTGTGAGAAAATTGGGAAAAAAGAAAAATCGCACGAATTAACTACTACAACCTTTCATCTGTTTTGATGAAAATATTCGTGTTGCATCCCCTCTAGGTGTTTAACTTAATTTCCAAGTTCCAACTTCATTAGACATTCTGTTTACACAATCCAATCGGTAAAAAAACATGTATTTTGGGTTCAGGAGATCCGAAAATATAACTTTTCTTTCTATATTTCGCATAGGGCAAGGAAAGTGAAAATTCAAATTAAATTTTTAAATTTTGCAAGGAAGATTTTCAATACTTTACCCTCTGTTATAAAATATCAGTGGTTACCGTTATACTTTGATGGTAAGGGTTTAATTAACCATACTCTCTCTGGAATGGTTGGCCTGGGTCTGTTCACGACTACACGTCGTTCACATCATCCTCATTTCATTGGGTCATGAGGTTGCTAATATTGTTCTGAATTGAACGGATTCCAACGTACACATATTAAGAATTAAAAAAAGAAATTAAAAATCTACAAATTCCTTCGGGGATTGGTTAAGAAAACCTTGATTTTCATGTTCCAGCCCAATTATTGGGAGTAATTTTTTGCTATAGACTAACGGAATAACATATTTTATATACGAAGGCAAGGAATACCCACTTCTTTTTACTACTACATGTGGTCAAGAAACCTGAATTTGAAGTTTGGATACTGAATTATACCCACACTTGGTCTACATTTTTACTCTTATTAAGTATTTTGATTAAGAAATGTTTCCGGTTCGATAACCGACTATTTTATTTAAGTATGCCTATTCTAAAATTAAAATACAGTAGTAAAATATTGTTTGTTACATGTGTTGGTGTTTAGGTCATCAGCCGAAAGGCTGTTTTGAACCTGTAGAGGTTTTACTAAGTAAAACGAGGAGTGAGGTGGTTTACCAGTGCCTTCCTCACTGAGTGGAAAAGTACACTTATCAGCATGCCGGGCCCTCTGAAAAGCACATATTTTCCACTCTGCAAATGACACCTTCACTTCATTCACCACAGGGTCTGGCTGTACAATGAAATCATTACTTTCAGAGGAGATAACTCTGACTAGTCTCTTTTACACCTCTATCTCTTATGTTCTTAAATGATTCAGTCATTTAATTGGCTTAACATGTGAAAAGAAACACAACTATTTATTTTAGCCCTGCAACGAACAGATTGAGTGTAAATAATTTGACACACTCCACCTGTCTGTTATGGGCAGGTTTGTTACATATTCAAGGCCAAACCTACAAATAATAAACTTAGTATTTAAATCATTTTCAAGAAAAATAGATGACTCACAAGCTTCTTTCATTCGAAACAAGGAAACTGTTATTAAAAAGGAACTGGATTCAATAAACAACGAAATTTCCGTAAAGTTATCAATAGTACTTCCAATATTCCTATGACTTTCCCGAATGATTCACAATTCCCATGAATACAGTAGGATCTCGGTAGTCCGGCACCTCCAGTAATCCGGCCTTTAAAATATTAGGCCTAAAAGTATGAAACCTCACCCAGGACAGATTTTGGTAAAAGATTTAAATTGAATTAGGGAAATCAACTCGACCTAATTACGGCGGATTTAATATAACATGTATGTTTAGGATTTGATTAAAGAAATGAATAAGCAGACCTTAACTATTATTAAATGGAATAATTTTTGGCCTTTTATCCAAAACCCAGAACTGGGTCATGCTCTATACTTCATGCTGAATTGACAACGAATCGTAATTCTCAGAACACGAGCACCCCCACACCGCACTAGGCGATGTCAATAGCCGATAATTGTGTTTAGTACAATGACTACAGAAGTACTCGGCAAACTTTTTTAATTAATTAATTTAATTTAAAATCACATAGTTTCTATGTGATTTTCAATGCATATTCATTTTTTGTTTAAATTTATAGTTCCAAAATTCCAACACATCCAGTAATCCGGCATTTTCAGTAATTCGGCACCCTCTCGGTACCGAATAGGCCGGAATACTGAGATTCTACTGTATATACAAAGGTTTTCTTAATTATACAATTCTGCGACTTCAAAAAGTGGAAAAACTTTGAGAATAAATTCTACAAAAGACTTGACATACCGGGTGTCCCACGGATAGGCTAGGGTGACCAGATTGTTCCCTTGCAAATACGGGACACTAATATAACACGCACTACTGGGGCTGTGGTCTAGGGCAGGGGTTCTCAAACTTTTTAGGCCAAGACCCCTGCACCTTGATCTATTCTAGGCTCGCGCCCCCCTCATGTTAAGAGTTAGAAATTAAAACCAATAAAGCAAATGAATAAGTTTTTTATAATTTTTTCTGTGTTATTAATACAGTTTTTTATTTTTCTAACTTTCTCGCGCCCCCCTTATTTATCCTTTGCGCCCCCCTTGGGGGTCGCGCCCCACAGTTTGAGAACCCCTGGTCTAGGGGGTAGGGGTATGGAATAGGACCTACAGAATCCTGGTTTAATGTTCGTCTGTTAAAAATATTATAAAATAAAAAAATCAAGTATCTAAACTTGTTTTTAAAACTTAAAGCGTAAATTTTCTTTTCTTTTAAGCCTATCATCAAAAGCACACAATTTGCTAGTTTTTCAAGGAATAAAAATAAATAAATAAAATGTTGAGGTTCATATTACTTTATTACTAAAGATATTTCTCAAGTATAAAAAATTAACAAGGATATACCATTAAACATTAACAAAATGCAATACATTTTTACTTTCTCTTGCCTATATGAATATATAGGAAGGAAAGTATTGTTTTCATGTCGATTTTTCGAAATCGAGTTTTCACCGGATCTATACGTTTTCAGACCCCCTGAACCCAAAAAACATGTTTTTAGCGATTGGTCTGTGTGTGTGTGTGTGTGTGTGTGTGTGTGTGTGTGTGTGTGTGTGTTTTCCGGAAGTGGTAGTTTATTCGTGTAATTTTTCACTTTTTGCGATTTTCTCAAAAACTGGTCCTACGATTTTTTTTAAAATCGCCTGGTTTACTCAATTTTTTATTCTCTACAAGATAGGGTAGGCGTCATGTTTGCTGAAATTCTGGGTGAGGCTGTTTTCACGTAAAAACGTTGTTTTTTTAAGATTACAGCTTTAATATGCATTTTAGCGCAAAACTTTATATAATAAAAGTTGTAGAGAATTGAAAATTCTACAACTTTTATTTCAAACAATTTTTTGTATAACGCTTAGTTTAGCGGTAATTTGCGATTTTCTGTTTTTTTTTCTCACGAAAATGTGTGAAAAATTGATTTTTTTAAGATTTCGGCCTTAGTATGCATTTTACGACAAAAGTGTATATAATTTAATTTATAGAAAATTAAAAGATCTACAACTTTTATTTAAAGCATTTTTCTCTACAGAGCCTAGTTTAGAGAGAAAGAGTGATTTTCCGTATTTCTAAGCCAAACTGAGGTTGATTTTCATTTTGCATCATTCACTCATGATTAAAATAAGGTTATGTTTTTGAGGTTAGTTTTTTGTTTATTTCTAATATTTTATTAATAATGTTAGGTTTATTGTTAATATTTGCATTGGCAAGAGAAAGTTGTGTGAGTGTTTCACACCAGATTTTTAAGTTTTGGTGTACTTTTCATTTGCTCCTGCCAACTTAATAATGTCTTTTTTCTCTATTACGTAATTATAAAAGTGAGAAAACGGGAAATTTCAACGTTTTTTTGGGACAACGTGAAAAAACGGGACTTTCCCGTTTTTACGGGACGCCTGGTCACCCTACCCACGGACACCCGGTTATTTTCATTGGCAAGAGAAAGTCGTGTGAGTGTTTAACCAGATTTTTATATTGTAAATGTGTCTACTTGTGTGCGCACCACTTTATACGTTCTTTCTGGGAGCTCCTGGTTTAAAACATTAATTATTGGTGCGGACCACTTATAACCTGAGTCTGAATAATAAATTCACACATTAAATCTGTTTTCACAAAGTTTCATCATACCGTTCGTATGTAGCAATGTATTGTAATTTTTGTTGATCACATATACATGTTTCTTCGTTTGTAATATTATTTTACGCCGTCAAGTTGGTATTACTTCATTGAGAACCTCCTTCCAGTAGATTTTTATTTACCTGTATTATTATTCTATATACCTCTGTCCTTGTCATTTGTTTACCTTATTCCAGTTCCAGCTTCTACCAGCTCAGTCTGGTTTGTAATTCGCTCACAAACTTTCACTACATTTTTTATTTAAATACATTTATTATCTATCCTTACGTTTTCATGTATTCCGTGATTTATAAACGACCTCGTTATTAAACTTAGTGTGTGTGTGTATTAGTGTATGTGTTTCTAGTACTTTCGCTTTCTTCACTGGTAAATTATCATCATTTATTTATTTATATAGTAGTTTTACTGTTAGTTAAGTTTGCAGTATTAGAAATTGTTTGTTTCTGTTAATTTATGTGTTGGTATTTATTAGTATTATTATAATTCCAGGAAGTTCTTAATATCATCACATTATTTCGGATGTGAAGATTAAGCGTGAGAGTGAGGTCAGAGATTTGAGAGTTGATTTTGATAAGAAATTATTGTGTATGAAATGTGTTGGTGTAATAGTTGTCAGGGCTAGGAGGTATTTAGGAATACTTCTGTGGGTGACCAGACTTTTTTTTGTATAGTTCAGCCGCTCTAAGTTTGCTCCTACTGTCAACAAACCAAAACCAGCTACTACAGGGTAGACGCTAGAGTCCGTGACTTTATGGATGTCGTATTCCTATTAAGATAACTATTTTTTAAATTATAAGTACTTAAAGTACTAAAAACATCAGTCGTGATATGTTGTAGGCCTAACAATTTCATTTATAAAAATACTTTTAAAAGTATTTTGTTGTTACTTTTTAATCAGCGTGTACACATTTTTACATAATGCGCATGCTCAGTGACTTCATTATTTGTTTACATTAGGAGCAAACTTAGAGAGGCTGGACTTTAGTTGTAGTACCTTTGTGAGGCCGTAAAACATTATTATTTAATGTTTCATCATTAGTGATAACTGAACAAGAAAAAATATTCAAATTTTTCTAAGCCCTTCCGGGTATCAGAACTGGAACCTTCCGATTGGTATTTCATTGTAATCTTATCACTCTAAACCAGTGCGCTCCGAAATCGGGAAACTGTTAATTTATTTCGACAATTTGTTTTACCAAGAATTTCAGCCAACACGGCGCCTACCCTATCTTGTAGAGCATAAAAAATTTAGTAAATCAGGCGATTTTTTAAAAAAAATCGTAGGACCAGTTTTTGAAAAAATCGCTAAAAAGTGAAAAATTACACGAATAAACTACTACTTCCGGTTGACCGATTTTGATGAAAATGTTCGTGTCGGGTCCGGTAGTGGTATGTAACTTAAGTTTTAAGTTTCAAGTTCGTACGATGTTCCGTTCTTGAGATATTTTGTACGCACACACACACACACACACACACACACACACACCCAGACCAATCGCTAAAAACATGTTTTTTGGGTTCAGGGCGTCTGAAAACTTGTAGATCCGGTGAAAACTCGATTTCGAAAAATCGACATGAAAACAATACTTTCCTTCCTATATATTCATATAGGCAAGAGAAAGTAAAAAAAAGGACAACAGATTATGGGAAAGAGATGAACTGCACTATAATAAAAGCAAACGACTAATAGAAACAATCTGTAAATGTCCTTAACCCACCGGGCTGGTCTAGAGGTAAAAGTCGTCGCCAGAATCGTCTGCTTAACAGCTGATTTTCGGAGACGAAGGTTCCTGGTTCAAATCCTAGTAAAGGTAGTTAATTTTTTACGGATTTTAATTCTAGACAGTGGTTTCCGGTGTACTTTGATGGTTGGGGTTTAATTAACCCTACTCTCTCAGGAATGGTCGGCCTGGGTCTGTACAAGACTACACCTCATTTACACGTCATACACATCATCCTCATCTCATTGGGTCATAGGGTTGCTTATTGTTCTAAATTGAACATTGCAACGTACACAAATTAGGAATAAAAAAATTTAAAAAAATTTCCTTGGTCACAGTGACATGTGATTGACAGATGATTGTCAAGTAAACTGGAATGTAAACTATTACAAATTTTAGTCTGGGCGACTAGACAGTACCGGATGTTGACATTTTTTTAAGGCAATCTTATATTATAATCGTATTCCTATTATGTATGCGCTTTTTGAAGGTTGAAACGCAGTAATCGGATATTCTGTCCATATTTCGTACCATGTTTGCATTCATTAAAAACTAATTTAATTTACAAAATTTATGATGAATTACTTTCAGTTTTCTTACGTAAATTTGTTTTTATCGGAAACGACAACATGTCAAACCTGTTAAAAAGTAATTCATCAAACAGCTGCGATATGTTTTTTCCAATATCTTATCGGGTTTTAGTTTTTTTTAACTTTTATTTGAAATTTTACTTTCATGCTATTATCGAATGTTATAATAGTGGTCTTCGGGCCGACTCAGTCACTAGCTAGTAGAAAATCACTTTGAATTGTTAAGTTACAACTGTTATGTTAGCTATTTTGTACGGTGACCAGTTGATAGTTATACATGAACAAATATCAGTAGGTGTCTTTTAAAATTTTCACCTAGAGAAAAATATAGCTGTACGAAGCAATTTATTAAAGTGGTTGGAAGCAATTTATTTATTTAAGTGGTTGTTTAAAAGTGAAACAGTTTTCCTTGTTTTAAAATAAAGGCCAAAAAATGTATCGTGTAGGCTAGTATGAAAAAATATATTATCAGACGCCTCCATGGCCTAGTGGGTAGCGTGCGACACTGCAAACCGTAGGTCCCGGGTTCAATTCCCGAACAGGATCTGGAACTTTATTACAAGTTCAAAACCACCGTTCTTACTTTATCCAAAGTAGTCCTTTATACTACCGTTTTCTTCTTCTTTTATATGTACCGGGTTTCCCATGGAATTGGAACCGTAGGGAAATAGCATTGATTTTCATTAGTTTGTTAATATTTTCTTCCCACGAATAAATGACCACTTCTTATAGTCAGGATCATTAGAAAATAATTAATACACTAAAGTTTACAATTACAAATATTTATTACAACTAAAAGCTTTACAAAATAAATAATAAACTAATTATAATAAAGTAATACCATAAATAACTTAATAATTTACTTAAAATAAATAAATAAATAAGAAGTATATGAAGCAATTGAGCCTTTAACCAGTATCATCAGGAAAAAAAGGATATCCTTCCTGGGACATATATTGAGAATGGAGGATACAAGATTACTAAGAAGGATGACTGAGTTTTTCTGGCAAAAGAAGATGACACCAAACTGGATAAAGGAAGTCAAAAAGGATATGGAGGAACTAAACATCACAATAGCTGACCTCAAAACTAAGTCAGGGAGCTACAGGACATACAAACAGCGATCGGTTAAATTTAGGGAACAAATGAGGGTCAGGAAAGCCATGGTGATTTCGGACGCTGAGAGACTGAGAAGATCCGAAACATTGAAGAATTATTGGCGAAGAAGAGGAGAAGTACGGGAACGACAACTGCGAAGGCGTTTGGGTGGAACATCTGAAAGAGCTAGACGTTGAAAGATTGAACTTAAGTGGTCCTTTGTGGCCGTAGAAAAAATAAATAAATAAATAAAGTAATACCATAAATAACTTAATAATTTACTTAAAATAAATAATAAACTAGTTATAATAGAGTAACGCAATAAATAACTTCAATAATTTACTTAGTACTACTTACAATAGTTATACACAAAGCACATACACAAAAAGATAGTATAACAATACCTCGGAACCGTTAACCTGATATAACGCCCCGATAGCACCCAATAAACACTGGTCGAGAAATCAAACGGATACTAACTCACTGACCGCCTTGGGGGTCTCTTTATATAGTGAATCAAAAAAGAATCTTCCCGAAAGACACCGAAATTCGATGTAAAAGTTCTTTCTAGAGAAGTCTTATTTAATGTAAACAGGTAATCAATCGACCCTTCATAAATAGGTATACAACAAAGACCTTATCATATACAATAGCGTAGTCCTTTTAAATAATTTTTATGAATAGGTATCCTTTTATACCTAACCCTATTGTTACTTTTTCACTCTATTATCTACTCTTTACCATTTTACTAGAAATTTCGCGAACCATGCCCTTCTTCGATATTATCACAGTATATACTCTCCTCCCTGCAAATGATACCTTCACTTCATTCACCACAGAGTCTGGCTGTATAATGAAATTCATTACTCTCACAGGAGATAACTGTGACTTGTGTCTTTTACATCTCCACCTCTTCTGTTGTTAAATGCTTTCGTCATATAATTAGCTGACCATGTAATAAGAAACAGAACTATTTTTGTAGCCCTGAAAATAGCAGATCGAGTGCAAATAATTTAACACTCCATTTGCTCGTTACAAGTATGTAGATTCTATTCATTTTAAAATTTAATTTTAAATAATAAATGGCGTTACGTCTTTAACATCAATCGTAGTTTTTTTGACTGTAAAAGAATTTTCATGTACAACAAAAATAAAACAGCGGATGGGTGGAAGTAAAAAATAACATGACCTACTGTAAGAGATGGTAAAAACCAGGTCTTCAATAGAAACTTCCAGAATTATCCAATTCATCAAGAAAGAATAATGTTGTACATATAGACAGCCTGTAATTTTTGCGTTCTTAATTATGATTTTCTTTGCAAATCTTAATTTAATTTCTATACAACCTTTCGTGACGTCATAAGAAGAAATCCTTGTACTATATTATACAATATATATTCTAAATTACTGTATTTAATACAACTGTAGATAAAACTGTATTATTCTTTACGTTATATATTGCATAAACTTGTGTAATCTGTTATATTATTTCAACTTTTGAGATTTGTTTTTAATAATTTTTCATTGAAATTCATGTAGACGATATCAAAGGTCGGTGAAACCAAAAGAAAATTTTTTTCACAGTAATAACTGTTTTTTTTTTACATTTAATTACAATGAAAATTGACCAACGTTTATTTGCTATACATTATTCAGTAAAGAAGAAATTAAATCATGGAAAAGGTTCGGTACCTGGATTTTAATTTAGGCTATATTCACATTTTATGGCCCCGTGAAGCCAAAAAGTATTGTATACTTGTTAAAATATACCGATAATTTTTTTTAAAAAAGCCTGAACTTGTTTACCTGACAGTTTATCAGTTATTTTTAATTTTATTTTTTGTAAACCTCTTCAAAATCAGTTTTTTTAAATTAAAAATTTGTTTGATAAATATAGGGTGATTCAAAAAGAGCGCCGGTTTTGATATATCAAATTAAGAGATTTATTTTATTGAAAAACTGAAAATAAATACATCAACAAGTTCATCTTACCTTCCGATTTCATGTATGAAAAATGATATCATGCATGTGTCCTCCTCTACTGCGCTGGCACGCATCAACTCTGTCCATGAAATTGGATATTACTGCACGACAAGTTTCGACTTCCATTTGCCCGATACCCCGTCGAATTTCCTCCTTCAAGTCATTGATGTTTCGGGGTTTATTGGCATTCAACAATGACTTCAGATGACCCCAAAGATGAAAGTCACAAGGCGTCAAGTCACACGACCTTGGTGGCCATTGATGGTCGGAATTACGAGAAATGATGCGATCCTGGAACCGTTCACGGAGCAACAACATTGTTTCTCGTGCAGCAACTGAATTTTATACGGATGATATTGGAGATCGTACCGAAGAATTCTCCGTACAGAAGAACATCGTAAACCCAATTGTTGAGAACGGCGACGTATTGATTTTGCTGGGCTAACAGCCACACTGTCACGAACCAACGCAACGTTCTGCTCAGTTCGGCCAGAACGACGACGTCCAGAACTTTTAAGGTCGACTGTTGAACCCGTCTCAAAAAACTTTTTTATGAGCCTGCGAACTGTTGATTCATTCGGTGCTTCATTACGTCCTAGAGTACCGCGAAGTCGCCTGACAGTAGCCGCATAACTCTCTCCACTCTGGTAAAATGTTTTGACGATTAACACTCGTTGTGCAATAGTAAACTTCTCCATGGTTAGACACAGACTGCGAGAGTACTACACTGCGAACAAGAGAAACTACAACTGAATCGTCAATCGGAATGTTCTCCGAAATAGAAATGAGGTCTAACAATGTTGCCAACCGATAAACAAAAATTTACCAGCCGTTTAAAAACCGGCGCTCTTTTTGAATCACCCGTTAGTTTAGGAGCACCCAAGGAAAGTTAGGTGTTGTTATAATAAAAAAAGTATTTTTATATTCTACTTTTTACTTTCCCTTGCCCTGTATTAATATATAGGGTGATTCTAAATTATGGTATAATAATTTTTCAGATGATTGTAGAGCTAAAAATAAGAAAAATGTTCATATACACATATGTCCGCTAATGCTTCATTAGCGAGCTGCAGGTAGCGAACAATTTCGCCCCAATTTCAGTTCCTCTGGTGAAATACAGTGATACTGAATTTTTGGGGGCTACTTTTTGCGGCGAATATGGTGAAATTTCAGTGGGAAGTGCCTCCCAGTTAACCGAATTATATTTCTCGATTTTAAGTCCAATTGTTTCAATTCCGTCAAAATATGTTTCTTCACGTCAGTCGGCGGTCTAGATGAAGCCCTTATTGTAATATTGTAAGCCCACCGAATTGTGACCGTTATTTATTTGGTGGAAGTAAGGAAATTTTACAAAGGGGATGTAAGGGTAAAAATACAAGCTGAAGCTCTTGAAAACTCGGTTGGTGGTCAGCATACTGGTGGAACCGTATACAGTTCTGAATTTTTCCAGTTTTTCACTCACGTCATCATCTTTGTCATTGGAAATCTTGGATCTTAAATATTTAAAATCTCGAACTTGTTCTATTTACAATAAGTGGATAGCGGAAACAATAAATATTGTATCTTGGAATGTCAGGGGGCTGGCTTCTAAGGAGGTGGAACTAGCAAGGATTTTAAATATCCTGCGATAAAGTAAGATTTGTAAGGTGTTACTTCTGATAGGTGCTTTATATGGCATGGAAGGATGGACTTTGAAGGTGGCTTTTATGAACAACTTAGAAGCCTTCGAAATTTGGACGTATCGCTAAGTAAACTAAGAACAGAAAAATCCTGTTCCAATTCATGGCTATTCATAACCCATTGTAAACGCTAATGATCAATCATTTAATAAAATTTCAAATGTACTTTGAAAAAAAACTGTAAAATTATTGACCATTTCTCCAAAGATTTCTCTCGTAACTGTATCAAGTTATATTTTTTTAGCCACTAAAAACTATAGGCTAATATGATAATAATCATGAAAGTGGATCTGATTATAGATTTATTATAATGCATCCAACGGCGTTAATAGTGTTTTTATCAGATGATAGGATAATTTCGATGAAAGAGAGAGTTTCAGTTTAGTTCATCATTCAGCGGGGGGAATATGAACGATGCATTCATTGGAAGTTCTCATACTGTGTCTGTAGTAAAGGGAAATCATCTTAAAACCGATCTTGTACAGCCCACACGTATTTGAAGCTTGTAACAGATTAGAATAGTAGATTAATTTGCAGTCGGTACGAAATTTTATTTTCTCTTGCCTTATATGAATGTATAGGGAAGAAAAATATTAATTTCTTGTCGATTTTTCACCGGATATACACGTTTTCAGGCCCACTGATCCAAAAAAACATTTTTTAGTGTTTGGTCTGTGTGTATGTAACAGTAACACGATTTTGTACAATAAACAATTTATTCCGATAACTATTTCTGAAATATCACTGTTATAGTATTACAGTATGAATGAAACCATGTTTTAAGCCCTATTGTCGATTTTTTACCGGACATAGTACACGTTTTCAGGCCCACTGAATCCAAAAAAACATGTTTTTAGTGTTTGGTCTGTGTGTATGTAACAATAACACGATTTCGTACAATAAACAATTTTTTTTATTTTATTTAACGTCGCATCAACTACTGTGGTCATTAGTGACGGCGTTGGGTTGTAACTGTGAATGATGAAATGATTTTTTGTAACGTATGATAATGCCGTGCCTGAGTGGGATTCGAACCCAAGACCGCATGATGAGAGACGAGCACGTTACGAACTACGCCAATGCGGCCGGCAATAAACAATTTATTCCGATAAATATTTCTGGAACATCACTTTATTGTATTATTGTATGTATGAAACCATGTTATTAGCCCTATTGGTATGTGAAGTTTTAGTTCGTATTAAAAAAAAATCTGGTGTGAAACACTCACACAACTTTCTCTTGCCAATGCAAATAATTAACAATAAACCTAACATTATTAATAAAACTTTAGAAATAAACAAAAAACTAACCTCAAAAACATAACCTAATTTTAATCATGAGTGAAAGACGCAAAATGAAAATCAACCCCAGTTTGGCTTAAAAATACGGAAAATCACTCTTTCACGCTAAATTAGGCTCTGTAGAGAAAAATGCTTTAAATAAAAGTGGTAGATCTTTTAATTTCCTATAAATTTGATTATATACACTTTTGTCGTGAAATGCATTCTAAGGCCGAAATCTTAAAAAAATCACACGTTTTTTTGAGAAGAAACAGAAAATTGCTAATTACTGCTAAACTAAGCGTTATACAAAAAAAATGTTTAAATTAAAGTTGTTGAATTTTAAATTCTCTACAACTTTTGTTATATAAATTTTTGCGCTAAAATGCATATTAAAGCCGTAATCTTAAAAAAAGTATTTTTTTACGTGAAATCAGCCTCACAAAGAATTTCAGCAAACATGTCGCCTACCCTATCTTGTAGAGAATAAAAATTGAGTAAACCAGGTGATTTAAAAAAAAATTGTAGGACCAGTTTTTGAGAAAATCGCAAAAAAGTGAAAAATTATACGAATAAACTACTACTTTCGGTTGACCGATTTTAATGAAAATGTTCGTGTCGAGTCCGGTAGTGGTATGTAACTTAAGTTTCAAGTTTGAAGTTTGTAAGATGTTCCATTCTTGAGATATTCTGTTCACACACACACACACACACACAGACCAATCGCTAAAAACATGTTTTTTGGGTTCAGGGGGTCTGAAAACGTGTAGATCAGGTGAAAACTCGATTTATAAAAATCGACATGAAAATAATACTTTCCTTCCTATATATTCATCTAGGCAAGAGAAAGTATTATATTAAACTAAATGAACCCTCCATTGAAACTTTTTACACCCCAATTGGTACATGATGCGATGTTGACAGTCAAGGTTTCTCGACTTTAGTAGTATTATATTGGTGGTTATTTTTAATATTGTCATCTATTATTTTTTTGTGTCTATTCGTCCATCTCACCCAAATGTCTGAAACTACAAGAGATAGCAACAAACGGTTTTCGGATTCGTAATTTATACAAAAATTTAGTGGGCCTGGAGTAGCGGGTTTGGAGTTCCATTTTCGACCGGAAGTCAAGAAATCAAAGTCGGAATTTGGAAACAAAAATGGTGTCATTAGATTCCTATTAAAGAGTAGATACAGAAATCACTAATGGTTTTTGCCAATAATCAAAGGTAAGCCTTTTTAATAAAAATTGCCACCAATCATAAAACGCGTCGTCTCATGATAGGGATTTTTTTATCTATTTAAATAAAATTGTGCCCATAGCAGACTGGTGGAGTGCCAAATTATTTACACTCAATCTGTTCGTTGCCGGGCAAAAATAAATAGTTCTGTTTCTTATCACATGGTCAGCCAATGAAATGACTGAATCATTTAAGAACAGAAGAGGTAGAGGTGTAAAAGACACTAATCAGAGTTATCTTCTCTGAAAGTAATGAATTTCACTATACAGCCAGACCCTGTGGTGAATGAAGTGAAGGTGTCATTTGCAGAGTGGAAAATATGTGCTTTTCAGAGGGCCCGGCATGCTGATAAGCATACTTTTCCACTGAGTGAGGAAGGCAATGGTAAACCACCTCACTCCACGTTTTACTTAGTAAAACCTCTAGAGGTTCAAACCAGCCTTTCGGCTGTTGACCTAAACAACATAAATAAAATTGTGAATTTTTCTGTACATTTTTTCAAAATGCCCCAAATTTTGTTTCTGCATCAGATCTATCAAGTAAACACTGAAAAAAAGTTCAGCTGAATTTTTGTATGTTACAGCATCACGCAAGAACTGCTCAACCAAATTCAATGGATTTCGGTATTTACGTAGGTTCTGAACAAAATCGAAATGAAAATAGGCTATACATTTTTTTAATATCGCAAATGGATGGGGGAGTTCAGAGCGAGGGGTAAACCAAAAACTACAAATGTCTACGTTAGAAGTCAATGTATCAAGAAAGGTTATATAATCGAAATTACGAAACGTTTAAAGATAAATAAGTTTGATTATGTAAAGTTTTTCATTTTCATGCATAATAACGGAGATATTACCAATTAAGAAAAATCTGGTGTGAAACACTCACACAACTTTCTCTTGCCAATGCAAATAATTAATAATAAACCTAACATTATTAATAAAATATTAGAAATAAACAAAAACTAACCTCAAAAACATAACCTTATTTTAATCATGAGTGAATGACGCAAAATGACAATCGAACTCAGTTTGGCTTAAAAATACGGAAAATCACGCTTTCACGCTAAACTAGGCTCTGTAGAGAAAAATGCTTTAAACAAAAGTTGTAGATCTTTTAATTTTCTATAAATTTAATTATATACACTTTTGTCGTAAAATGCATACTAAGACCGAAATGTTAAAAAAATCGATTTTTCTCACGTTTTCGTGAGAAAAAAAACAGAAAATCGCTAATTACCGCTAAACTAAGCGTTTTACAAAAAATTGTTTGAAATAAAAGTTGTAGAATTTTACATTCTCTACAACTTTTATTATATAACGTTTTGCGCTAAAATGCATATTAAAGCCGCAATCTTAAAAAGAAAATGTTTTTACGTAAAAACAGCCTCAAGCAGAATTTCAGCAAACATGGCGCCTACCCTATATTGTAGAGCATAAAAAATGTAGTAAACCAGGCGATTTTAAAAAAAATCGTAGGACCAGTTTTTGAGAAAATCGCAAAAAAGTGAAAAATTACACGAATAAACTACCACTTCCGGTTGACCGATTTTGATGAAAATGTTCGTGTCGAGTCCGGTAGTGGTACGTAACTTAAGTTTCAAGTTCGTACGATGTTCCGTTCTTGAGATATTCTGTTCACACACACACAGACCAATCGCTAAAAACATGTTTTTTGGGTTCAGGGGGTCTGCAAACGTATAGATCCGGTGAAAACTCGATTTCGAAAAATCGACATGAAAACAATACTTTCCTTCCTATATATTCATATAGGCAAGAGAAAGTAAAAAAAATAAACATTAGTATTTTTAGAATATTAACATAAAGAATAAACAGAACAATAAATATAGGCATACGCGCCGGTAAAACCCGTATTCATTCAGTCAGTTACCTACCTACCCATTCCACCAGTACCCTATTCTCAGTCACATTGCCAAAAATGAATCGGTATTCTTAATAGTTCGTTAGTTAACCATCGTGGTATTCCTATTATGATTTGACTTTCATTTGTTATGAAAATAATAAAGCTCTGCTTATCTTAATTTAGAAATACCAAGATCTCGCTTTTATTTTACGTCCAACAATTCTGTTTTTCCTTAATAATAATGCTGAAGTTGAAAGAAGGTACGAGTAGATAACAATGATTAAAGAATATCAGACATGACATGGAACGAACTCGGTACTTCAACAGGCCGTTCACAGCACCTAGAAAACCGTTCAAAGAACGGATACTTCAGTTATAGTCCTTGTAATTTCAATAGAGGCTTGCACATACACGTTCCCTCTACTTGCCTCCTCCGTTTATTCCGAGTAGTCAGCATATGTACTGGTTGTTAGAAAAGTATGCCTCTAAATAATTGTTACCAGTGTTTAATACTTTCGTATGAATTGAATTCTTTTAAAGTAATTATACACACTGTAAATAATGTTTTTGGATTGGCTTCGTAAATCACGTTTTTCACTCATCGTTGACCGGTACTGCGTACACGTTAATCTCTTGTGCACTGAACGGAAACTCAAATTGAACTGGTGAATTTATTTGTACTATAATATAATCATATACATTTATATAAGGCTATGTATATTTTTATATGTCTTTAAAATAGAAACAGCCTTACATTTTGTGTTGACAGTTATAAAAGCAAACACTACAGAGTATAATACAATCTGTAATTAATTAACTAAAATAATTTGACATTCTGATTTAAAGTATTTATTTTGACATTAAAGTAATATATCATTAAAAGTAAAAATTAAAAATAGATGGTGATTTGTGCGTATTACTCATTTGTTTATAATCAAGAGTATGGAAATAGTAGTACGTTTTGCAGCACACTATACAAACTGCTGCAACCACTTTACATGTGTGGGAGTGAAAATACTTATTACGGAAGCTTCTATTGAATTTACATGGACTATAGTAATATAATAAAGTCCTGTAGCCGGTGGTCGGTTTTAAGTTGTACACTGTATAGCAAAAAACATTGTTGCAGATTTGTGTCCGTGTGTGAATTGACGGGGGCCCCGTGCATCCTGACACGTCGCGTTGTCAGATCACAATGCAGTTAAAGCGTGCTATAGAAAACGTACACAAATGCCGCACGTAGTTTCTCTGCTGTTAAATGGAATGGTAAATAATAGATTCCTTGGCTAGGCGGTAGGCCTTTCTCACTCAGTAGCTCCAATATATTTTATGTATTTGTATTGTAATATTTATACACGCCCTTGAATTAAAGAAACAGGATATTCGTTTTGTGCGCCGATTAAACTGTTATCCTGCTCATAAATAAACCTTTTCTTTATCCAACTTCCAATTTATTATTTTAGTAGGGTATTTTAATCGAGATGCCTATAACAGGCAGATGGAGTGTAAAATTTTTTTGCACCCGATCCGCTTGATCCAGGCTACAAAAATAGTTCTGTTTCTTATCATATGGTCATCCAATTATAACTCAAACAGAAGTTAATTTTCATTTTTCATCATTTTTTTTTCTTTTTGGTTTAACGTCCGACTGTTCTGCAATTACTGCTAATACAGACGGCGAAAGATGAATGATTTTTGTAACGTATGAAAATATGCCGTGCCTGAATAGGATTCGAACCCAAAACCGCATGATGAGAGGCGAGCACGTTACCAACTACGCCAATGCGACCGGCATCATTCGCTCATGATTAAAATTAAGTTATGTTTTTTGAGGTTAGTTTTTTTGTTTATTTCTAATGGTTTATTACTTAGGTTATCGTTTTCATTATTTGCATTGGCAAGAGAAAGTCGTGTGAATGTTTCACACCAGTTTTTTTTTTAATTTGTAATAAATCTGATTGTTTTATTGTTTACAATATAAATTATTTTTATGCTTCATGTTTTATTTTTGTGTTAATGTCTGCAACATGCGAAATGAATCTTTTTATTCTTATTTTTTAATACTAGACAGTGGTTACCGGTGTACTTTGATAGTTGGGGTTCAAAAACCATACTTTAAGGAATGGTCGGCCTGAGTGTGTACAAGACTACACTTCATTTACACGTCATAATCATATCATTGTGTCATGGGGTTGCTTATCGTTCTTAAATTGAAGAGATTGCAATGTACACACATTAGGAATTTTTAAAAAATGTGTTTTGTTTACTTTTGTTTTGGTATCAATATGTATTTTATTTTTAACCATGTGTACTTGCAGACCAGTGCCAATTCGATTTGTGCAAGGTACTAGACTAAGACCTTTATTATTCTTGACCTATATTATGACACTACATACTTAATTTACGATGTGAATAACTGTGACTGTAAAAAAAACTTCTTAATGGATCTCATTATGTTGTACTTGATTGATCGATTGATAAACTCCATCATAATAGGAGGCCACACTTAGTTCATTAGAAACGCATTATTTGCCGTCGATCGATTTAGACTCATTCACCCTGAACTAATAAATTCTGAATGCAACTTCATGTTACTTTAAGTGGTAAAACCGATCTGATAAACACTATTCGGTGCTGATCACGTTCTCTTTTTTCATATATGATTCTTTACTCATTTATAATGATAAAAATTATAATTTAGTCTACAGGTTGGTCAAAAAGAAATCTATCATTAAAAAGCACAGAATAGCTTACTTTCAGAACTTTTTTGAGAAACAATACTTTATTTCCAAAAAAATACAATTTTAATCTTAGTATTTTATATTATTGTTATACATAAAACCATTCCAATCACCGAGACGGTAGAAATTGACGTATCCAACTATGATTAAAAATCTGGTGTGAATCACTCGCACGACTTTCTCTTGCCAATGCAAATAATTAACAATATAACCTAAAATTAGTAATAAAACATTAGAAATAAACAAAAAAACTGACCTCTAAAAAAATAACTTATTTTAATCATGAGTGAATGATGCAAAATGAACATCAACCTCAGTTTGGCCTAATACGGAAAATTACTCTTTCGCGCTAAACTAGAGAAAAATGCTCAAAATAAAAGTTGTAGATTTTATAATTTTCTTTAAATTTGATTATATACACTTTTTTCATAAAATGCATACTAAGGCTGAAATCTTAAAAAATCGATTGATTTACACATTTTTTTGAAAAAAAAAACAGAAAATCGTTAACTACCGCTAAACTAAGCGTTATACAAAAAAAATGTTTGAAATAAAAGTTATAAGTTTTTAAATTGTCTACGACTTTTATTATATAGTACATTTTTGCGCTAAAATGCATAACAAAGCCATAATCTTAAAACAACAATTTTTTTTACTAGAAAACAATCTTCCCAAGAATTTCAGCAGACATGGCCCCTACCCTATCTTGTAGAGCATAAAAAATTTAGTAAATGAGGGTATTGTTTGAAAAATCGTAGAAGCCGTTTATGAGAAAATCGCAATAAAGTGAAAAATGACTCGAATAAACTACTACTTCCCGTTGACCGATTTTGATGAAAATTTTATTGTAGAGTCCTCTAGTGGTATCTAACTTAAGTTTCACGTTTCAAGTTCGTACGATGTTCCGTTCTTGAAATATTTTGTTGACACACACTCAGACCAAACGCTAAAACCATGTTTTTTGGATTAGGGGGGGTCTGAAAACGTGTATATCCGGTAAAAACTTGATTTCAAAAAATCGACATGAAAACAATAACTTACTTTCCTTCCTATATATTCATACAGGCAAGATAAAGTAAAAAACAATGCCAGGATATGTAAAAAAAATACATTTATTGTAAAGATTTATTTACTTATATTTTATCCAATTAAATAATTATGTATTCAGACCTTTTTATTCTTACAGTAGTATTGTATTTACTACATTGTATTTAGGTTTCTGATGAATGAATTAAATGACAAAAAAGTAGATCAAGTCTTTTTAAAAGTAACGCTTTAAGAGCTTTAGGCAAAGTGATGAAGTAAAAGTATTTCATTCATTTTTGAAGTTTGACTGAATTGTATAGATAAATAACATACTGTATTATGTTATTGCATTAGAAACTTGTTACTTCACGTTGCAGCATTTTAAGTCAATATTACTTAATTTGTATGGCACAATTCATTAGTGTTAAACGACTAAAGACATCTTAAGGCGAGACTGTATGGTGGTTTTAAATGAAAATTTCGAATTTCGGTTCTTTGTTTTTTCAATAGTTCAGATCGAGGATCAACCACAAAAACATTAAATTACGTGAAACAATTATTTTAACGAAAAAATTAAGTTTTTTTGTAGGTTTACCTAGAAAAATGATTGTCACCATGAACGAATATTTTTAATATTTTTTTTAACGTCGCATCAACTGCAAGGTCATTAGCGACGACTTTGGGGTATAACTGTGCACAATTGAGGATGAAATGATTTTTTAAACGCTTTTATTTAACTTGCTCTTGGAAGCATCAAATCTTGCAACTTAAAATTTTAATACTTCTACCGTATCAATATGAATCAAACTTTGCACACTTGTTTATCTTCGATGACAATACGCTGTAGTGTTTGTAAAAAAAAATTTTAAAATTTAAAAAAAAAATTTAAAAACCGCTTTTATTTAACAATTACTTAAAACAATTAACTAAAAAGAAAAAAGAAAAAAAATTTACAAAAAAATCACAGAAAAAAAATTACAAAAAAATCAAAAAAAAAATTTTTAAGAAACGCTATTATTTAACAATTAATCAAAAAAAATGAACTAAAAAGAAAAAAAGAAAAAAATTTACAAAAAAATTACAAAAAAATCAAAAAAAAAATTTTAAGAAACGCTATTATTTAACAATTAATCAAAGAAAAATGAACTAAAAAGAAAAAAAGAAAAAAATTTACAAAAAAAAAATCACAGACATTACAGTAAAAAATAAAAGCGTGGCGCATTAATAATATATAATATTTATTGTAAAATATTCGTTGTAAAATATTATATATATTAATGCGCCACGCTTTTATTTTTTACTGTAATGTCTGTGATTTTTTTTTGTAAATTTTTTTATTTTTTTATTTTTAGTTCATTTTTCTTTGATTAATTGTTAAATAATAGCGTTTCTTAAAAATTTTTTTTTTATTTTTTGTAACGTAACTTATGAAAATATGCCGTGCCTTAGTGGGATTCGAACCCAGGACCGCATGATAAGAGGCGAGCGCGTTACCAACTACGCCAATGCGGCTGGCTTTTCATAATTTTATACTGATCGTTTTAGAGCAAAGGGAATTTTAGTTTCTTAAAATATCTGCATTACTGTTTTTAATACCTTCAGCTGTTGGTTCAGCTTTCTAACCAAATGTTAATAGGAAATTTACTTATTTGTGTACATTTTGGTTTTTGTTGTTTTTTTATTTATTTATTTAACGTCGCATCAACTACAACGATCATTAGCGACGACGTTGGGGTGTAACTATTGTACAATGGAGGATGAAATGATTATTTGTAACGTATGAAAATATACGTTAAATAGAAGTTTGTTTTTGATTTGTGCCTTTTTGTGTTTTTGCCCGGTCCAGTAAATTTAGATTTTTAACATTTAGATACATTTTTCTCGGAAACCATTCAAAATACCAGGCTGAAATTTTTACCAGTTATTTATCTTGTGCATTCCCATATTCCGGCAGTTTTATGACTTCCTCAAAAGCTACAAAAATTGTTAATAATGTAAAATACCGTAAAAATTTTTTTATGTTATTCCTTATTCTGTTTTTACTTTCTCTTGCCTATATGAATATATAGGAAGGAAAGTATTGTTTTCATGTCGATTTTTCGAAATCGAGTTTTCACCGGATCTATACGTTTTCAGACCCCCTGAACCCAAAAAACATGTTTTTAGCGATTGGTCTGTGTGTGTGTGTGTGTGTGTGTGTGTGTGTGTGTGTGTGTGTGTGTGTGTGTGTGTGTGTGTGAACAGAATATCTCAAGAACGGAACATCGTACGAACTTGAAACTTGAAACTTAAGTTACGTACCACTACCGGACTCGACACGAACATTTTCATCAAAATCGGTCAACCGGAAGTGGTAGTTTATTCGTGTAATTTTTCACTTTTTTGCGATTTTCTCAAAAACTGGTCCTACGATTTTTTTTAAAATCACCTGGTTCACTCAATTTTTTATTCTCTACAAGATAGGGTAGGCGTCATGTTTGCTGAAATTCTTGGTGAGGCTGGTTTCACGTAAAAACGTTGTTTTTTTTAAGATTACAGCTTTAATATGCATTTTAGCGCAAAACTTAATACAATAAAAGTTGTAGAGAATTGAAAATTCTACAACTTTTATTTTAAACAATTTTTTGTATAACGCTTAGTTTAGCGGTAATTTGCGATTTTCTGTTTTTTTTTCTCACGAAAATGTGTGAAAAATTGATTTTTTTAAGATTTTGGCCTTAGTATGCATTTTACGACAAAAGTGTATATAATTTAATTTATAGGAAATTAAAAGATCTACAACTTTTATTTAGAGCATTTTTCTCTACAGAGCCTAGTTTAGAGAGAAAGAGTGATTTTCCGTATTTCTAAGCCAAACTGAGGTTGATTTTCATTTTGCATCATTCACTCATGATTAAAATAAGGTTATGTTTTTGAGGTTAGTTTTTTGTTTATTTCTAATATTTTATTAATAATGTTAGGTTTATTATTAATTATTTGCATTGGCAAGAGAAAGTTGTGTGAGTGTTTCACACCAGATTTTTACTTATGGTTAAGGTGCGGAAATGTCAGTTGCTTGAACACCGAAAACTACTAGTAAGTAAAGTTTAATTTCCCTATCTTTTACCACTCTTGTGAAAAATGTACCTAAAGATCTGGTGTGAAAACTCACACAACTTTCTCTTGCCAGTGCAAATAATTAATAATAAACCTAATATTAGCAATAAAACATAAGAAATAAACAAAAAACTAACCTCAAAAACATAACCTAATTTTAATCATGAGTGAAAGACGCAAAATGAAAATCGTACTCAGTTTCGCTTAGAAATACGGAAAATCACTCTTTCTCTCTAAACTAGGCTCTGTAGAGAAAAATGCTCTAAATAAAAGCTGTAGATCTTTTAATTTTCTATAAATTTAATTATATACTTTTTGTCGTAAAATGCATTCTAAGGCCGAAATCTTAAAAAAATCACACGTTTTTGTGAGAAGAAACAGAAAATTGCTAATTACTGCTAAACTAAGCGTTATACAAAAAAAATGTTTAAAATAAAAGTTGTTGAATTTTAAATTCTCTACAACTTTTGTTATATAAATTTTTGCGCTAAAATGCATATTAAAGCCGTAATCTTAAAAAAAGTATTTTTTTACGTGAAATCAGCCTCACAAAGAATTTCAGCAAACATGGCGCCTACCCTATCTTGTAGAGAATAAAAAATTGAGTAAACCAGGCGATTTTTAAAAAAATCGTAGGACCAGTTTTTGAGAAAATCGCAAAAAAGTGAAAAATTATACGAATAAACTACCACTTCCGGTTGACCGATTTTGATGAAAATGTTCGTGTCGGGTCCGGTAGTGGTATGTAACTTAAGTTTCAAGTTCATACGATGTTCCGTTCTTGAGATATTCTGTTCACACACAGACAGACACACACACACACACACACACACACACACAGACCAATCGCTAAAAACATGTTTTCTGGGTTCAGGGGGTCTTAAAACGTATAGATCCGGTGAAAACTCGATTTCGAAAAATCGACATGAAAACAATACTTTCCTTCCTATATATTCATATAGGCAAGAGAAAGTAAAAATAGCAAATTTAACATTGGCGGGATACAAAGTACAGTCTTCCCTAAGTTTTTTCAATTATTTTTCTGTAGTCAGTATTGTTTCTTCAAATACATTTTCTATTATTTTTATTTTCTATTGCCTTATGTGAATAACATTGTGACACTTATCTAAGGTCCGTTTCGGGATCTGGATAAAATAAATAATTTACACATTAAAGTTTAAAATTACAAGTAATTATTACAAACTAAAAATTGCAATTAATAAAGTGTCTTAAATCTACAAGTAAATTACAATTATATAAATAATTACAATAAATAGTGAAAATAAATAAACTATACTCGCCCTTACTTAAAACTAAATACTTACAAATGATACTAAACGTTAGACAATAATTTACACCTTCTAACTAATGTTTTATTTCTAATGTTAGGTTATTTGTTAATTATTTGCGTTGGTAAGAGAAAGTTGTGTGAGTGTTTCATACCAGATTTTTTTACTTAGGTTTATTTTTATTGATGAAAAAGAAGATACTACAGACCTAAAGTGTCGAATAAATGGTTTAAAGGCATTGAAAAGGATATTGGTGAAATTGAAATAACCCGAGAAAACATGGGGACCGAACTAAAATTAAAACTAGGCTATTGTTTGCAAATTTCAAAGGCTTCCACAAAGAACAAAAACAAAACATCGCTTGAACGGAAGAAAGAAAAAAGCTTGTTGTAAAAGAAATTTCAGTATAGGCTGCAAAAAACCTTCCAGAATTGACTTAAGTTATTGTACACAATATAAAATTGCCTTCAAGGATGGAAAAAAGTCTAAAATTAAATTTAAAAATTTTAAGGTAGTTAAAAAGTACTTTGGTATTTTAGTTGCAATGTTATTATTGCTTCCTGAAACCAGCCTTAACTACCTTTAGTATTTCTGCAAACCGTTTCTTTAAATACTGTTAAATGCAGTCATTAAAGGTAATTTCAGCCTGTTTACTATTGACAGTAATGCTACAAAGTCATGACATAATTTTTTTTTCTGTAGTTTTAAACCTTTAATTTATTTTCAACATACTGTGAGAGGTAGACTATTAGTTCTATATGTAGTTATTCATTTACTTAATGATTCGTTTAAAAAACAAAAAAAATCTGGTGTGAAACACTCACACAACTTTCTCTTGCCAATGCAAATAATTAACAATAAACCTAACATTAGAAATAATCAAAAAACCAACCTTAATAAACATAACCTTATTTTAATCATGAGTGAAACACGCAAAATGAAAATCGACCTCAGTTTGGCTTAAAAATACGGACAATCGCTCTTTCACGCTAAACTAGGCTCTGCACAAAAAAATGCTATAAATAAAAGTTGTAGATCTTTTAATTTCCTATAAATTTGATGCCATACACTTTTGTCGTAAAATGCATACTAAGGCCGAAATCTAAAAAAAATAGATTTTTTTACACGTTTTCGTGAGAAAAAACAGAAAATTGCTAATTACCGCTAAACTAAGCGTTATACAAAAAAATGTTTGAAATAAAAGTTGTAGCTTTTTAAATTTTCTACAACTTTGGTTATATACATTTTTGCGCTAAAATGTATATTAACGCTGCAATCTTAAAAAAACAATTTCTTTACGTTAAAAACGTCTCACCGAGAATTTCAGTAAACATGGCGCTTCCCTGTCTTGTAAAGCATAAAAAATTTAGTAAACCAGGTGATTTTATAAAAAAATCGTAGGACAAATTTTTGAGAAAATCGCAAAAAAGTGAAAAATTACACGAATAAACTACTACTTCCGGTTGACCGATTTTAATGAATATGTTCGTGTCGGGTCCGGTAGTGGTATGTAACTTAAGTTTCAAGTTCGTACGATGTTCCGTTCTTGAGATATTCTGTTCACACACACACAGACCAATCGCTAAAAACATGTTTTTTGGGTTCAAGGGGTCTGAAAACGTGTAGATCCGGTGAAAACTCGATTTCGAATAATCGACATGAAAACAATACTTTCCTTCCTATATATTCATATAGGCAAGAGAAAGTAAAAACGTTGAGAAGTGTAAATTTTTTAAGATGTACACTTTGGCGAGTCGGCGGAAGAGAGCTGTGGTGTTATTCTTGGTGAAACTACTCTATGGCCTTAATGATGGTGATATATTTCATGTTGGGATCAGAGTTCTCTGTGCTGGAGTTGAAAAACCATACGTTTTGACGTTTACCCGGTTAGGTTGGTTATCGAGATTCATGGAAAGTTCAAACGTGATGTCGGTTTTTTTTTTAAACGGGAGCAACCGAAAGTTTAAATTGAGCGTGGATTATTTTTCCTCAGGTACCTTCTCCAATACGAATCTTCTGGCTATCATCATGGTCAGTCGTACCTTGTCCACTGCTGCTCTGAAAAGGTCATGCGACGAGCAGTTAAACGCTTTTCTCAGGTTTCTTAACCAGGGTATTCCTCTGCGTCCCACCGAGCGTTTACCAATGAGTTTCGTGGATTATTGGCCTAGGTTTTCTAGAAGAAAACGCGTAAAAAAAGTCAATTTTTTTACGATTTCAGCCTTAGTATGCATTTTACGACAAAAGTGTAATAATCAAATGTATTGGAAAGTAAAAGATTTACAACTTTTATTTGAAGCATTTTTCTCTACAGAGCCTAGTTTAGCGAGAAAGAGTGATTTTCCGTATTTTTAAGCCAAACTGAGGTTGATTTTCATTTTGCGTCTTTCACTCATGATTAAAATAAGGTTACGTTTTTTAAGGTAAGTCTTTTTATTTATTTCTAATGTTTTATTACTAATGTTAGGTTGGTCTAGAGGTAAAGTCGTCGCCAAAATCAGTTGTTTAACAAGCTGATTTTCGGAGACGAAGATTCCTGGTTCAAATCCCAGTAAAGGTAGTTACTTTTATACGGATTTGAATACTAGACAGTGGTTACCGGTGTACTTTGATGGTTGGGGGTTTAATTAACCATACTCTCTCAGGAATGGTCGGCCTGGGTCTGTACAAAACTACACCTCATTTACACGTCATACACATCATCCTCATCTCATTGGGTCATGGGGTTGCTTATTGTTCTAAATTGAAAAGATTGCAACGAACACAAATTAGGAATAAAAAAAGTAAAAACATGTTAGGTTATATTGTTCATTATTTACATTGGTAAGAGAAAGTTGCGTGTGTTTCACACCAGATTATTATCTAAAATTTTATTGTAAAATACTAGGGCTGATTTTAGTCGGTCTACGATCTTAACTAAAAAACAATGAACTTGCTCTGGAACGTCAACAATCTCTCCACCCCTGTTAACAAATTGGATCATTCAGATGTATGGTATTGGAGTTAAAACACGCCTTAATTCTGTCCTGATTCACTTAACTGAATTGTACCTTATTATTTTCTTAGCTAACTCAAGGTTGACTGGGGTTGTGAAATTGTTTGCTTCGTTTGTACTCTGCATTTAGAAAGTCATTCAAGTTAGTTTGCCCTACTTTTTCATTATATCATTGCTATTTTAATAAGTCACAAAATTTTAACTCCGCGGTAATTTTTTCATCCATATTCTGTACGTTGTATATACAGTGCAGGTATTTTGCACTATGTAGCAAAAAGTAAATTTTGTAAGATAGTAAAATGAATGTCTGAATTTCTTCGGTGTTTGTTTGTCCAACACATTTTTACTTTCTCTTGCCTATATGAATATGTAGGAAGGAAAGTATTGTTTTCATGTCGATTTTAGGAAATCGAGTTTTCACCTGATCTACACGTTTTCAGACCCCCTGAACCCAAAAAACATGTTTTTAGCGATTGGTCTGTGTGTGTGAACAGAATATCTCAAGAACGGAACATCGTATGAACTTCAAACTTGAAAGTTAAGTTACATACCACTACAGGACCCGACACGAACATTTTAATCAAAATCGGTCAACCGGAAGTAGTAGTTTATTCGTGTAATTTTTCACTTTTTTGCGATTTTCTCAAAAACTGGTCCTACGATTTTTTTTTAAATTGCCTAATTTACTAATTTTTTTATGGTCTGCAAGGTAGGTTAGGCGCCATGTTTGCTGAAATTCTCGGTGAGGCTGTTTTCACGTAAAGAAATTGTTTTTTTTTAGATTACGGCTTTAATA
This sequence comes from Catonia carolina, assembly GCA_035578175.1. Taxonomy (NCBI): domain Eukaryota; kingdom Metazoa; phylum Arthropoda; class Insecta; order Hemiptera; family Achilidae; genus Catonia; species Catonia carolina. The sequence continues at coordinate 20,848,914 of JAQMRL010000015.1, forward strand.
TGCATTTTAGGGCAAAAATTTACTTAATAAAAGTTGTAGAGAACTTAAAGTCCTTCAACTTTTAGTTCAAACATTTTTTTGTATAACGCTTAGTTTAGCGGTAATTAGCGATTTTGTGTTTTTTTTCTCACGAAAACGTGTGAAAAGTTGATTTTTTTTAAGATTTCGGGCTTAGTATGCATTAAACGACAAAAGTGTATACAGCCAAATTAATAGGAAATTGAAAGATCTACAACTTTTATTTTAAACATTTTTCTCTACAGAGCCTAATTTTGCGTGAAAGAGTGATTTTCCGTATTTTTAAGCCAAACTAAGGTCGATTTTCATTTTGCGTCTTTCACCCATGATTATAATTAGGTTATGTTTATTGAGGTTAGGTTTTTGTTTGTTTGTAATATTTTATTACTAATGTTAGGGTTATTGTTTATTATTTGCATTGGCAAGAGAAAGTTGTGTGAGTGTTTCACACCAGATTTTTTAGTGATTATTTAAAACTAATATGTTAAGCCTTTTTCACATCCAATTCTGTAACGTTTACTATTTTTGGTAGTTTTTACTTTCGCTTGCTCTATGTAGGGAAAACGTACCAAAATTTTTTTCACGTCGTTTTTCAAAATTGAGTTTTAACCAGACGCGTTTTCAGGCCCCCTGAAGCCAAAAAATATGTTTTTACCGGTTGTTATATGTTGTACTTGCCCATAACAGACAGGTGGAGTGTCAAATTATTATTTACACTCAATCTGTTAGTTGCAGGGCTAAAATAAATAGTTCTGTTCCTTATCACATGGTCAGCCAATTAAATGGCTGAAACATTTAAGAACAGAAGAGGTAGTGGTGTAAAAGACACTAATCTGAGTTATCTCATCTGAAAGTAATGGATTTCATTATACAGCCAGACCCTGTGGTGAATGAAGTGAAAGTGTCATTTGCAGAGTGGAAAATATATGCTTTTCAGAGGGCCTGGCATGCTGATAAGTGTACTTTTCCACTCAGTGAGGAAGGCAATGGTAAACCACCTCACTCCTCGATTTACTTAGTTAAACCTCTACAGGTTCAAACAAGCCTTTCGGCTGATGACCTAAACAACAACATATGTTGTACCTGCATTCTGATAGTTCCCCAAACAATTGGTAACCTAACGGTTCCGCCGCTTTACTGGAACATTATAGAAGAAACTAAAATAATAACAAACGTTTCTATTAGTTTCAATTTCTGTTTTTTCGTTCCATCTATGGAGAGTTCGAAACATTCAATTCATTGCAATCCATTATTCTTGTTTAATACACAACATTTCATAGAATACATAATTTCTTAGAATGAACAATTTATTCCCTTAGCCATTTTCCATTTATTCTTGCAAGGATGTACAGCCTCAGTCGTATCTCGCTTCGTAGGCATCACTTCTCTTTGTTTTGCCAGTCATTATCATTAAGCCACCACAAAGACATTGCCTCTTGCACACTATCCAACTACATCACCTTCGGCCCACCCATTCTTCTTCTACCATTTGGTGTTCACTCCCATACCCATTTTGGCCTTCACCATCCTCTATCCTCTGCAAATGGCCCAACCATTTCAATTGTTTCTGGGATATGGTATCCATCATATTTCCTTCTTCTTCTTCTTTATCTCTCCCTTCTGCCTCTCAGCGTCGGGCCTTCTATAAACTTCTTATACTCCACTCTGTCCAAAGCCAATGCTCTCAGCCGTCCTTTGCTCTCTCCCCTTCGCCCCCCCACACCCTCAACATACTCCTCCCACTCCATCCTTGGTCTTCCCCGTCTTCTGGTTCCCTCCGGTCTCGCCTCAAAAATTCGCCTCAGTCTGTCCTCCCTATCTCTTCTCACCACATGACCATACCAACCCAATGCCCTTCTTTCAATCAGTTCTGCTACTGCTGTGCCCTTTCTTTTTCGTTTCGCTTATTCCCAGAACAGAGATTCCATACTTCTCCATCTCCTCCACCAATTCCACGTCTTTCCCTGTCAGTGAGGTTATATTCCAAGTTCCTAAAATCATGTTATTTGTCCGTTTCCAGTCTTTTTTCCGTTTAACCTGTCCGTTTCTCTCTATTTTGTCTCTTTGAATACGTTTATGTTTCGCCCTGCGTGGGATATTAACCCTACGGCAAGGCTAGTTAGGTGGAGGGGCTGCCTCCTAAGGATTCCTAACAATCCTGTTTTGGAGAAATACTCCTATTTCTCACTTCATGATCCTATCCTCCTTGATCATTACTCCCTGAGACGTCAAAGATTGAGGCATGACCATCAGGTTGTGAGAATTGACTGAAGATTGGCTCCTCAGCCCCCAACACCTATCAGCTTGCTGACCCGATTTCCCGCTGGGGTTTAACCCAACCTTCCATCGAGTTGCTCAGCGTAACAGGGGCACCTCTTGTAGGTTAAAGTGTTGGAGTTGGAGTGAGAGAGGCTAAGAGCGGTCTCTTGATTAACCGCTTATTTTGATACCGATGTTGTGTATCGTGACGCGTCATCACTCCCCTTTGCCAGAGCCGAAGCCCTCCCCAGGTCACTTCCCAGGGCCCCCCATCATATTTCCTTGAATGCCAATTCGATTGATGCACGCGATGCACCACAGCTCCACCTCCAGAAAACCGTCTACAACGCTTTTACGCGATCCTTCTGCCTCTTAGTCAATACCCACACGTCAGCACCATAGGTACACACTCACTCTCCAGGGTTTTTTCAACATGGGAAGATTTACTGTCCCAGCTGTATCTCACTCTCTACGCACCACCTCTCTCTGTCTCACCAGTCTCCATCAGAGAGCCACCGCAAAGACATTGCCTCCTGCACCCCATCCAACGATGTCACTTCCGGCCTACCTCTCCTTCTTCTACTTGCTGGTATCCATTCCCATACCCTCTTTGGCCACCTACCATCCTCCATCCTCTGCAAGTGGCCAAACCATTTTAACTGCTTCTGGGATATGGTATGCCCAAAACGGGCAGGTGGAGTGTTATTTTAATTGGACTCTTATCTGTTTGGTCCAGGGCTAAAAAAAATAGTTCTGTTTCTTATCACATAGTCAGCCACTTATATGACTGAACTATTTAAGAACAGAAGAGGTAGAGGTGTAAAAGACACTAGTCAGAGTTATCTCCTCTGAGAGTAATGAATTTCACTATGCAGCCAGACCCTGTGGTGAATGAAGTGAAGGTGTCATTTGCAGGGTGGAAAGTGAGTGCTTTTCGGAGGGCCTGGCATGCTGATAAGCATACTCTTTCAACTCAGTGAGGAAGGCAATGGTAAACCACCTTACTCCTCGTTTTTACTTAGTAAAACCTCTAGAGGTTCAAACCAGCTTTTCGGCTCTTGACCTAAACAACAGCCATTTCTAGAATATCACTGTACAATGTTACAATATTGTTCCATACTGTGGCCAAAATTGAACCTAGGCTCTTCTGCATCACATTGTCCAGCATAATACGTAATATGGTCTGGCCAACAGCAGAAAGCCTGGTTTGAAACTCTTGAACTCAGTAAAACCGAGGCGTGAGGTGGTTTTGGTTTACTATTGCCTTCCTCACTGAGTTAAAAGATTATGCTTATCAGCATGCCAGGCCCTCCGAAAAACACCCACTTTCAAACCTGCAAATGACACCTTCACCTCGGGGTCTGGCTGTATAGTGAAATTCATTACTCTCAGAGGAGATAACTGCGACTAGTGTCTTTTACACCTTTACCTCTTCCTTTCTTAAATGCTTCTGTATTATAATTGGCTGACTATATGATAAGAACAGAACTATTTGTTGTATCTCTGGGACCAACAGATCGAGTGCAATTAATTTAACACTCCACCTGCCCGTTATGGGCATTTACGTATTATAATAGACCCTAAAAACCCGTTACAACATGTTTACAACCAATTATAACTTTTTATATAACTGACAGTTATGTGGGTACAATTGAAATAGTTGATTACAGTGTTTTCTTTATAATTGTACCTTGACGTTTGACTTGAATTAAAATTATTTATTCCAAGGTAAAATACCTTAAGGTCTCTGCAAATTACTACAGCGTATGCAATTGGCAAAATTATTATACAGAAAGTGAATGTTTAGCCTTTGCTCTCTACTTATGGCAAAAATCTGGTGTAAAACACTCACACGACTTTCTCTTGTCAATGCAAATCATGAACAATATAACCTAACCTCAAAAAATATAACCTAATTTTTTTAATCATGAGTAAATGCGCATAATGAAAACCAACTTAGCTTGGCTTAATATTACGGAAAATCACTCTTTCACGCTTAAGTAGGATCTGCAGGGAAAAATGCTTAAAATAAAAGTTGTAGATCTTATAATTTTCTATAAATTTGATTATAAATATACACTTTTGTCGTGAAATGGCCAAAATCTTAAAAATCCATTTTTTACAGATTTTTATGAAAAAAAGAAGAAATTCACTAGTTACCGCAAAACTAAGTGTTACACAAAAAATGTTTTGAATAAAAGTTGTAGGATTTTAAATTTTCTATACTTAGATTATTTACACTTTATAGGCCTGTACACTTTAAAAAAAATGCATGTATTAGAGCTGCAATTTAAAAAAAAAACATTTTTTTTCTTCGAGGGAACAGTCTCTCCAAGAATTTCAACAGACATGGCGCTTACCCTATCTTGTAGAGCTTAAAAAAATGTAGTAAATGAGGCAATTTTTAAAAAAATCGTATGAGCCGTTTTTGAGAACACTGAAAAAAGTGAAAAATTACACGAATAAACTACTTCCGGTTGACCGATTTTGATGAAAATGTTTGTGTCGGGTCCTCTAGTGGTACCTAACTTAAGTTTCAAGTTTCAACTTCGTGCGATGTTCCATTCTTGAGATATTCTGTTCGCACACAGACCAATCGCTAAAAACATGTTTTTTTTGGGTTCAGGAGGTCTGAAAACGTGTATATCCGGTGAAAACTCTATTTCGAAGAAGTTACATGAATACAATACATTCCGTCCTATATACGAGTTCATATAGGCAAAGAAAAAGTAAAAAATAAGTTAGTACCTATGTTTTTTTATTTTTTTTTAAATTTGGATTTACAGTATTTGGTTTTATGTCAATTCGATTAATGATTTTTAGATTTTGTTAATTTTAAAATGATATTTGTACAGCGATAATAAAAATAAAGTAGCGTCTATATTTAGTGCCTACAAATGAGCTTTTCATTCAAATAATCGGCTGATTTAAATACTCGTAAATGCGCAGGGAAAAATACAGAATTAAATACAAATAACCTTTCAAATATTAGTCAAAAAACGCAGAAAACCTTACCGAAACGAATTTACTACTATAATACAAGAAACAACCATTTGATTATTCTGCATAGAATTACGAAAACACTATTCCAAAAAAGTTTTGTTACCTGATTTCCAAATGTACAAAAATTACAAAAGTATACGGAACATCAAAAAGTTTTAAAGTTAAATTGTAGCTATTTAAAATCTGTAGAAATTACACGAAGGAAACGATTACACCCTTAAATCTGTGATCTCACATTCTGATGTTTTGATTTTGTACGACCTTATGTTTAAAACAGGACCATTAAGTTGACTTGTCCGGGGACATGGAAAACCATAGTTAGATAGTTTAATATCCCACCTTGTGCCTAGATTTAATTGCAGATTATTATAGGTGTAGGATTCTCATAAAGGGCAGGTGGAGTGTTTAATTAATTGCACCTCGATCTGTTGGTTCCAGGGCTACAAGAAATAGTTTTGTTTCTTATCATATAGTCAATTATATGACAACTATTTAAGAACAGAAGAGGTAGAGATGTAAAAGACACTAGTCAGAGTTATCTCCTGTGAGAGTAATGAATTTCATTATAAAGTTAGACCCTGTGGTGAATGAAGTGAAGGTGTCATTTGCAGGGTGGAAAGTGGGTGCTTTTCGCAGGGTCTGGCATGCTAATAAACGTACTTAGTAAAACCTCTAGAGGTTTAAACCAGCCTTTCGACTGTTGACCTGAACAGCAACATTTGTAGGCATACACTACACACAGAACGTGAACACATAGCACGTTATGTATTACATAATATTGTAAAGTTATTCATTTGTAAAAAAAAGTATTCTTTAAAAATTTAATTTTTATTTTATTGATTAAACACGTGTGAAGAAATAAAATTATTTTTGTATGATTAAAACGAGTACAAAATGTTCCAAGTTATAGAAAATATTGTATCAGGATTTCTAAGTAATTAAAATTATACAATACTTTTATCACATGGAAATAATTACGTACACGTATTATTATGAGTAATAGGTTATTCTGTAATTAAAATGCAATTAAATATAAACGACTACATTATTTCATCTATTGCTCATAAATTGTAACAATAATTTCTATGATATGTATTGTTAAAATTATTACTGTGTTATAAATCGGCTAAGAACAATTTTTTTAAATATTTAATTTCATATCAGTTCAATTTGTTCGTTGATTGCGAAGTAAACATCATTTGCCATAAAAACATTGTTTTTTACTTAATATCGGCTTATTTTAAACTGTACCTATTATTATTGTTTGTCTAAATAGTTTTGACCTTGACCAATTTTTCTATATAACTATAGATTGCAAAACGTACCGCTATTATTTGCCATTTTATTATTTTTTATTTTTGTGATGGTATTACACGTAATACTATATTTTTGTATTAAGAATGTAAGGGTTTCCCGTATGATAGGTGAGTTGAATCTTTTCCTCTGTCCTTGTCATTGGAAGGTGGGTGGCTTAGGAGAGACGAGGTATGCAGAGTCAGAGACGTATTGTATTGTGACACTTTTCGCTAAGGTCCGTTTCGGATCTAGGTAATTAAATAATTAATACACTAATGTTTACAATTACAAATATTTATTACAACTAAAAGATTTACAAAATAAATAATGAACTAATTATAAAATTAAGTAATACAATAAATAACTTAAATAATTTACTTAGCACTACTTACAATCAATTTTTATAGAATTCACATACAAAATGAAACTGAATACACAAAAATTGAATTTAATGCAGATACACAATAACTTAACACAATTCACACACACACACACACACACACACACACACACACACACACACACACACACACACACACACAAAGACAGTATAACGAAAGCGAACCGCTACAATGCTCGGATAAGTAACCTGTAATACGCACCGTTAGCCATTTAATAAACACTCGTCAGAGATCAAACGGATACTAACTCACTGACCGCCTCGGGGTCTCTTTATGTAATGAATCAAAAAAGAATCTTCCCGAAAGACACCGAAATTCGATATAAAAGTCCTTTCTAGAGAAGTCTTATTTAATGTAAACAGGTAATCAACCGACCCTTCATAAATAGTTGTACAACAATAACCCGATCTTCTCGTACACCTTTTAAATAACCTTTTATAAATAGGCTGCCCTTAACAGACAGGTGGAGTGTCAATTTATTTACACTCAATCTGTCCGTTGCAGGGCTAAAATAAATAGTTCTGTTTCTTATCACATGGTCAGCCAATTAAATGACTGAATCATTTAAGAACAGAAGAGGTAGAGGTGCAAAAGACACTAATCAGAGTTGTCTCCTCTGAAAGTAATGAATTTCATTATACAGCCAGTCCCTCTGGTGAATGAAGTGAAGTTGTCATTTGCAGAGTGGAAAATCTGTGCTTTTCAGAGGGCCGGGCATGCTGATAAGCGTAATTTTTCACTCAGTGAGGAAGGCAATGGTAAACCACCTCACTCCTCGTTTTACTTAGTAAAACCTCTAGAGGTTCAAACCAGCCTTTCGGCTGATGACCTAAACAACAAATAGGTATCCTATTGTTACTTTTTCACTCTATTATCTACTCTTTACCATTTTACTAGAAGTTTCGCGAACCATGCCCTTCTTTGATATTGTCACAGTATATTTACTACTCTATTGATATCGTCCATGTTCCTAAGCCCGGGTTTTCGCTTACCGATGCGATACCGACAATTGTTTTCAAACCAATTGTCGGCCCCAATATCGGTATTTATAAAAACAATACTTGTCTGCTTTGTCGGTCCGATACAACATGAGACGACTGTGCCACCGATATGTCGGGTCCGATTTGATGACATCGACATGTCGTTTCGACAATGTCGGACCGATATCGGCTAATGTAAAACCAGTCGTATGTACTTCAATACATTCCGGGTGTCCCGTTTATCGGATTATCGGTATCGGCGACGAAATATCAGTATCGTATCGGTAAGTAAACAACCGGCATAACGAGAGACGTGTTCAAATGTATTGTAAATGACACTAAAGTCGTTTGCACGTTCAGTTGACACAATGGATCTTATGGAATCGTCACTGCTATTAGCGCAATTAAAAATATCAGTTACAGGCATGGGTATATAAATACAGTTTTTAAACCTCTGTAGAACACGTATTTTTAAGGTAAAACTATAATTCAAGTTTTGCTTGACAGTAAAAAAAATTATGTAGAATGTTTAATGAATTGTAATAAATCCAAAAACTGTAAAAACATTTTCTTCTTGAGGGGGTTAAAATGATTTACTGCAGACCGACTAATGCCTTTTCCACATTCCCACGCCAGACTTTCTAAACACTGCGTGATAAATGTAAACAAATGACACAATCGGTTATTACAAATGTAAAAAATCTTTCCCAGTACAGATATCGAAAAATATTTCGTATTTGGAATCCGCATATGAAGTTGAGTAGTATAAACTTATAGTGTTATTTATTAATTAATAGTCATATAGACTACTCTACATTATAAAGGAGGGGAATGTAATAACATTCCCCTCCAATATGCAATCATAACCAATAGGTTATGATTGCATTGATTGATCTAAAAAGCCGATGTTTGTGTATGTGCTAGTAGCAGTCAGAGCCCCATAAGAAATACACTATCCCAGGGGTTCTCAAACTGTGGGGCGCGACCCCCAAGGGGGGCGCAAAGGATAAATAGAGGGCGCGAGAAAGTTAGAAAAATAAAGAACTGTATTAATAACACAGAAAAAATGATAAAAAACTTATTCATTTGCTTTGTTGGTTTTAATTTCTAACTCTTAATTTTCGGAGACGAAGGTTCATGGTTCAAATCCTAGTAAAGGTAGTTACTTTTATTTTTTATTTTATGATTTGAATGCTAGACAGTGGTTACCGGTGTACTTTGATGGTTGAAGTTCAATTAACCATACTCTCTCAGGAATGGTCAACCTGAGTTCGTACAAGACCACACCTCATTTACACGTCATACACATCATCCTCATCTCATTGGGTCATGGGGTTGCTTATTGTTTTGAATTGAACAGATTGCAACGTACACAAATTAGGAATTACAAAAAAAACATGAGGGGGCGCAAGCCTAAAAGAGTAAAGAAAAAATGAATAAACTTATTCATTTCCTTTGTTGGTTTTAATTTCTAACTCTTAACATGAGGGGGGCGCGAGCCTAGAATAGATCAAGGCGGGGGGGTCTTGGCCTAAAAAGGTGAGAACCCCTGCTGTCCTATACTCCTCCATTGTGTCAACTGAACTTACAAACGACTATAGTCAGGTTTATTTTCTCTGAAAGTTATGAATTTCATTTAACAGCCAGACCTTGGGGTGAATGAAGGGAAGATGTCATTTTCAGGGTGGAAAGTAGATGCTTTTCAGAGGGCCTGACATGCTGATAAGCATACTCTTTCTACTCAGTGAGGAATGCAATAGTAAACCACCTCACTCCTCGTTTTTACTTAGTAAAAAACCTCTAGAGGTTCAAACCAGATTTTCGGCTAATGACCTAAACAACAACAATGTTTTGATCTGTACAGATAAACAACTTAACTCATCAGGCACGTAATATAGGGAAGTTTATTTATAAACTTAAGTATTCACAATTGCAACTGAGACGACACTAAGGAGGAAAACGTATATTATAATTTAGCTAGAAAACAATCATTAATACTGTTAAAATTACGAGTAATTTAATTTTTATCATTTTATACGTAATTATAAATTTTAAATGGATATTTAATGCAACTTTTATATCACGTTGTTATCAGTAAAGATTCATAAAAAAACTAATTTAATTGACTTTTCTAACCTTTTTATCAAATCATAATATGTTCTTGCAGTGGTAATAAAGTCACTTTATTGCATCCGTTTTATTTGTTCTATTAAATTACGTGTCGGGGTTTTCCTGACACATGTTCACCATTGTCAATTATTTACTATTTAAATTTATCTCAATAAAAATACTATAAGGAATGAATTAGTATTTGAAATATTTATTATTATAGGGATTTTGACCTTGGTTATGTATACTTTGTATTCCGCTTATGCTGCGTGTGTTGTCTTTGATATCAACAAAGGTTACGATAAAAATCTCGTATGAAACACTCACTCGACTTTCTCTTGCTAATGTAAATAATGAAGAACATAATCTAATTTTTATCATGATTGACCATAATGTAGGAAATCACTTTTTAAAGCTTAATTATTAAGCTCTGTAGAAACCCGCTTGAAATAAAAAGTTGTTGGGTTTTTAATTTTGTACAAGATTGATTATATAAATTTTTTCTTTCTTTTACCCTATAGGCCTATAAATATGTAAGGAAGGAAAATATTGTTTTCATTGTCACCGGATGGCGACATTAAGTGGCTAACCTTATTTGTTTGGTGGCCCTGAAAAGGGCCGTTTAAGCGGTGGTCGTCTTGGAGAGGCGGCGGTCGAGGAGCTGGGTGACACGGCGTGTCGTCGTCCAGCGGAGACCTCATCTTCTTCCCTCGCAGTCGTGCGTCGATGGCTGCTTCGTCGGGTCCGGTGGCCGTAAGGCTCGGTCGAGGGACTGCTGTGGGCATCGCTCGCGTCAGCGGGCGATGACGGTCCGGTCGACGGCTTAGGCTACTTGCACACACACCGATTTTGGACGGTCGGTAAAAAATCGGCCGATATTTTATCGGTAGCAGGTATACCGAATTTTTACCGTGGTGACTGTCTGTCATTTTTGACAATGTGACCGGGAATGTGCGTGTCGTGTCAAACAACCAGTTGCATTGTCGTGGCTCGAGATTATTGAATAATAATGAATCCTAAGCGAGTAGTAGCTATGTGGTTTTTGTATCGCCGTATTAAGCGCAAGTGCTGGATTCATCCTATCAATCAAATTGCCTCCACTAACGAAATAAGGGCATCATTATCTATAACTTCACCCATTTGAAATTTATTTAACACGCACTAATAACAATAGTGATAAATGTAGTCCTATATCAGCACAGCAGTCGGCTGGAATGGAAGATGATGCAGCGAGAACTGCCGAGGACGGTCGGTAAACAATCGGTGCGTGTGCCAGCATGTATTTAGTCACGTACGCCACTGAGAGGCCGATACTCCACCGGCATCGGCGGTACACAGTGGCAGTGGCCGGCTGCTCACCGGGATTTTACCGGCGCCGATCAGCGGTCGGCGTGTGTGCCAGGTTCCGTTCCCTCATGCAGTTCACTATTGGAATTTGGACGGCCGGTAAAAAATCAGCCGTCCAAAATCGGTGTGTGTGCAAATAGCCTTACGGTGACGAGTCGGCGAGCGGAAGCATCATCTTCTCTCTTGCGGGGTCGTCGATTAGTCTTCGCTGGAGTCCGGTAGCCGTGTGCCGTGGTGGACGTCTTGTCTACTGTCTGGCTCGAAGTGAATCCCTCGGAGTCTTGATCGGAATTGAATCACCCGGCTCAGTGCAGCGCTCTTTATATAGTCGCCGAGAGCGCTGTGGTAGAGAGCGGCTACTGGCTTGGCCTTGATGACAAAGGCCTCTGTCGGTGCGGAGCCGAAAGGTTGCTCGGTGCGCCGCTAAAGGGCCTACCGCGCCGACAAAGGCCGGAAGAAGTATTAAAAATAAAAATTATTAATTAAATTATTTTTTTTTTTTACCAAAGCTTTCCTTTGTATTTCTGGTGACTTCATGTTGACTCTGATGTGAATTAGTGCTGGTTGATAAATAATAATGAATTGTAATTCTTCATTATTAAAGCTTCTTTAACACTTGCCTTGATATTTTATGAATCAAACAAAGTGCACAAGATCTCACGGAAATCCGTGGGTTAGCGAGCGAAGCCCCTAGATTATAGATTATCTTCTTTCTGATAACTTAAAAGTAATCTTTGATATGTTTATTTAAATTACCTGATACGGTTTTTAAATAGAGAATTCATGTAATTCAACCTGGGTATTATAATTTTATAACAATTTTATTGAAACCGGTATTTTATTGTACGATATTTTTTATAAAGAAACGGAAACTCTTCCGTATAAAAAAACCTGTTTGTATTTTATTTGCACTTCTTGAACTAGTTTGTATTGTGCATATTCATTTGTCGCCCGTACTTTGTGGTTGGTTTAATCACATTTCGTTCGGTAAGCTGTGTTATGTAATCGAGTTAAAAGGTGAATGAATTTTATTCTTGTTCCATCGTCCATTGTCGTTCCACTTTCATTTTTTATCTGTCTTCTTCCTTTCTTCCGTCATTAAGGAAGTTGTTAGCATTTAAATTCTTAATGTTTGTAGTAAATTGGTTGTTAGAATTTATTAGTTGTTGTATTCTTGGCTCAGTAACGGAATTAGTAGTAGGTACTATTTTGTAGTGCCCATGACGGACAGGTGGAGTGTCAAATTATTTACACTCAATCTGCTCGTTGCAGGGCTAAAATAAATAGTTCTGTTTCTTATCACATGGTCAGCCAATTAAATGACTGAATCATTTAAGAACAGAAGAGGTAGAGGTGCAAAAGACACTAATCAGAGTTATCTCCTCTGAAAGTAATGGATTTCATTATACAGCCAGACCCTGTGGTGAATGAAGTGAAGGTGTCGTTTGCAGAATGGAAAATATGTGTTTTTCAGAGGGCCCGGCATGCTGATAAGCGTACTTTTCCACTCAGTGAGGAAGGCAACGGTAAACCACCTCACTCCTCGTTTTACTTAGTAAAACCTCTACAGGTTCAAACCAGCCTTTTGGCTGATGACCTAAACAACAACAACACTATTTTGTAAGGTAGTAATGATTAGTTTTTTATTTTACAGATTCTTGCAGTGGCGTTATCTGTATTGTAAAGAGATAAAGTATTGTCATAGAATTTTTTTACTTTTTCTTGTATATATGAATATAAGTTATAAGAAGGAAAGTATTGTTTTCATGTCGATTTTAAGAAATCGAGTTTTCACCGGATCTCCATGTTTTTAGACCCCTGAACTCAAAAACCATGGTTTTAGCGATTGGTCTGTGTGTGTGCGCGCGCGCGTGCGTGTGTGTGTGTGTGAACAGAATATCTCAAGAACGGAACATCGTACGAACTTGAAACTTAAAACTTAGATTACATACCACTACCGGACCCGACACGAACATTTTCATCAAAATCGGTCAACCGGAAGTAGTAGTTTAATCGTACAATTTTTTGTAAAATCGCCTGGTTTACTAAATTTTTTATGCTCTACAAGATAGGGTAGGCGCCATGTTTGCTGAAATTCTTGGTGAGGCTGTTTTCACGTAAAAACGTTGGTTTTTTAAGATTACGTCTTTAATATGCATTTTAGCGCAAAAATTTATCCAATAAAAGTTGTAGACAATTTAAAATCCTACAACTTTTATTTCAAACGGATTTTTGTATAACGCTTAGTTTAGCGGTAATTATCGATTTTCTGTTTTTTTTCTCACGAAAACGTGTAAAAAATCGATTTTTTTAAGGTTTCAGCCTCAGCATGCATTTTACGACAAAAGTGTATATAATCAATTTTATAGAAAATTAAAAGATCTACAGCCGGCCGCATTGGCGCAGTTGGTAACGTGCTCGCCTCTCATCATGCGGTCCTGGGTTCGAATCCCACTCAGGCATGGCATATTTTCATACGTTACAAAAAATCATTTCATCCTCATTACACACAGTTACACCCCAACGTCGTCGCTAATGACCTTGCAGTTGATGCGACGTTAAATAAATAATAAAAAAAAAAAAAAAAAAAAAGATCTACAACTTTTATTTAAAGCATTTTTCTACAGAGCCTAGTTGCGCGTGAAAGAGTGATTTTCCGTATTTTTAAGCCAAACTGAGGTTGATTTTCATTTTGCGTCTTTCACTCATGATTAAAATTAGGTTATGTTTATTGAGGTTAGTTTTTTGTTTATTTCTAATGTTAGGTTATATTGTTTGCATTGACAAGAGAAAGTTGTGAGTGTTTCACACCAGATTTTGTAAAATAGATTGATTGTCGCTTATTTTGGAACGAAATCAAAATGGTCTAATTGGGTAGGTTATTTATATTAGATTTGTTACCCCTACTTTATTACTGAATAAAATATTTATTGTCATCGTTTTTTGTTGTTTTTCGTTTTTCTAATGGAAAGGAAATTTTAGAATGAAATTATGACAGCGTTTGGATAGCAAGTTATTTAAAGAGTTAAAAAGATCGTGTGTATAAATGTGTGTGATCATTAGACACACGTGCACTGTCCACACTGTTGTTATTAGAACTTCAAAGATTTATTTAAATCTTTCATCCATTACTGATATTTGAATAGTACTTAGTACAAATTTATTGACTGATTTATTGCAGTGTGTTGAAATAGATTAAAATTTAAGTATATCAATTTGACCTTACAGTTTTTACTTGATAGCGATTTTATCTGTAATAATTTATACTATTTTATTCGAGTATATTGTGTAATTTTTTCGATATAGGAAGGAAAGTATTGTTTTCATGTCGATTTTCATAATCGTGTTTTCGCCGAATATACATGTTTTTAGATCCCCTTAACCCAAAAAACATAACATCAAAAAACAAATCAAATAACATTAAACAACATGTATGTTTTTTTAATAACATTAAAAAACATGTTTTTTTTGGAACATCGTGTGTGTGTGTGTGTCTGCGCGCGTGCGTGTGTGTGTGTGTGTGTGTGTGTGTGTGTGTGAACAAAATTTCTCTAGAACGGAACATCGTTGAAGTTGAAACTTGAAACTTAAGTTAGGTACCACTAGAGGACCCAACATGAACATTTTCATCAAAATCGATCAACCGGAAATCGTAGTTTATTCGTGAAAACACTTTATTCCCTTTTAAACACGTTTATTCGTGGATCCCAAAATTTTTTTTTTAAATCGCCTGAATTACTAAATTTTTTATGCTCTACAAGTTAGGGTAGACGCCATGTTTGCTGAAATTCTTGGTTAGGCTGTTTTCACGGAAAAACATTGTTTTTTTAAGATTACGGCTTCAATATGCATTTTAGCGCAAAAATGTATATAATAAAAGTTGTAGACAATTTTAAATCCTACAACTTTTATTTCAAACATATTTGTGCATAACGCTTAGTTTAGCGGTAATTACCGATTTTCTGTTTTTTTCTCACGAAAACGTGTGAAAAATTTATTTTTTTAAGAATTCGGCCTTCGTATGCATTTTACGACAAAAGTGTAATAATAAAATTTATAGGAAATTAAAAAAGATCTACAACTTTTATTTAGAGCATTTTTCTCTACAGAGCTTAGCGTGAAAGAGTGATTTTTCCGTATTTTAAGCCAAACTGAAGTTGATTTTCATTTTGCGTCTTTCACTTATGATTAAAATTAGGTTATGTTTATTGAGGTTAGGTTTATTGTTAATTATTTGCATTGCCAAGAGAAAGTTGTGTGAGTATTTCTCACCAAATTCATACAGATACAGTTTTTACAGATATATCCTTTAAAATATTAAATAAAACTTATTCCTTGAGAAAGAAAAGTAACCTTCTATAAGTTCCATAGTATAATAGTTATTATTCCTCGTTTCTTAACGTACCTCCAAAGTCATTATAATTCAGTATAATGCAAAATGCAAATTTAAATATCTTCTTTATTCAAATATTATAACTTAAGTTTATTGAAGTAAATTTTTGTATTGTGTAATCTGTATTCACCTTGGTACTTAACTTATTATAATGTCTTGTCTTATTTCCGTATCTTTTTAGTCTATAACTTTTCAAGTTTGAGTAAATACGATACATAAAAGAAACAACCAAATTAAAAAAAAAAAAAATTTTAATTTGGTTGTTTCTTTTATGTATCGTATTTACTCATGTATTATGCAAACCTTATTTTTAATAATTTGTTTAGGAATAAATTAAGGTGGTGAAAATAATAACTGAAAACTTACTGAAATTTTTAGCAGAACATTTAAAGCACTTATAAATATGGTATTTCAATCATTTGTATCGTTAAGGCTCAGAACAGTGTTCCAAATGAAATCAATTACAAAATATAAGTTTTCAATATTCCTGGGATTTGTTTTGGTTTGCCTTACATTTTGTTCAACGGTAAGAGCTGCCCATAACAGACAGGTGGAGTGTCAAATTATTTACACTCAATCTGTTCGTTGCAGGGCTAAAATAAATAGTTCTGTTTCTTATCACATGGTCACCCAATTAAATGACTGAATCATTTAAGAACAGAAGAGGTAGAGGTGTAAAAGACACTAATCAGAGTTATCTTCTCTGAAAGTAATGAATTTCATTGTACAGCCAGACCCTGGGGTGAATGAAGTGAAGTTGTCATTTACAGAGTGGAAAATATGTGCTTTTCAGAGGGCCCGGCATGCTGATAAGCGTACTTTTCCACTCAGTGAGGAAGGCAATGGTAAACCACCTCAATCCTTGTTTTACTTAGTAAAACCTCTAGAGGTTCAAACCAGCCTTTCGGCTGTTGACCTAAACAACACACAACTTTTCAAGGTTACCTAACTTAACTGTAATATACAGTAGAACTCCGGGAATGCCTGGAGATCTGTCAGTAATCAAGAACTATCTCAATGACTGAGTCAATCAGTCAGTAAGGGCTTTCACATGTATACACAGATTACATTAAACAATATCCGGCCGTGATGTAGTTGTCAATCCAACTGGATCCTACGCCAGGGGTTCTGGGTTTTTTTCCCGGTCAGATAATGTTTTTATCACTCATTTTCATCTATCGCCTTTCAAATCGTCTCTATAATAGTAGGAATTACAAAACAGTCGGACTTAAAAAAAAATAAAAATAATAACCTGAAATATTATAATAAAATTATCTTATGTATCTATACACTTTTATACGGATTTAAACACTAGACAGTGGTTACCGGTGTTGTTTGATGGTTGGGGTTCAATTAACCATACTCTCAGGAATGGTCGGTCTGAGTCTGTACAAGACTATACCTCATTTCCACGTCATACATATCATCCTCATCACATTGGGTCATGCGGTTGCTTATTGTTCCTAATTGACCAGATTCTGAATTAAACACATTAGGGATTAAAAATATATATATATGCGACCCACCGGGTTGGTCTAGAGGTAAAGTCGTCCCGTGAGTCAGCTGTTTAACAGCTGATTTTCCTGGTTCAAATCATTGATTTTCCCGATTTTCCTTTGAAGGTTCCTGGTTCAAATCCTCCTAAAGGTAGTTTTTTCATACAGATTTGAATAATTCTGGACAGTGGTTAGCGATGTACTTTGATGGTTGGGGTTCAATTAACCATACTCTTTCAGGAATGGTTGGCCTGGCTCTGTACAAGACCCTCATTTACACGTCATACACACCATTTTCATCTCATTGGGTAATGGGGTTGCTTAATGTTCTGAATTGAACAGATTGCAACGTACACACATTAGAGATAAAAAAAGATAAATATATCTATATTATTATTGATTAACTAAATGACCTTTTTAGTACAAACGAATTGATAAAAATAATTTTTAGGTAAAAGTCCTTCAATCTGTTATGTCTGAGATAACGGTTCGTATTTATAGGTATAAAATTCATAACCTGTTTTGACATTTTTAAATTTTGTTAAAAAATAAATGTCAGATTTATTATGAATTTAATTATCTCTGTGTAATATTCTTCGTATCATTTTTTTTTTAATCTATGGTTTTTTATTTTTGATTATCTATTTTAATATTTTAAGTGTGCTGTTTACTGTAGGACATAAAATGTGTTATTTTTTTAGGAAAATATCATAGGAGGGGTTTACAATAAACGTTTTTCTATGTTAACAAAATACACATACAGTTTTCTGAGAATTTATGATTTTAAAAATTAGTTTTTAAATTTCCTTTTTTCTTTTGAAATGTATTGTAACAGTTATTTATGTAATCCTACATTGAAATCTGTTGAATTTAAAACAGTAAGCAACCCCATGACCCAATCAGATGAGGATGATATGTACGATGTGTGAAAGAGTTATAGTCTTGTACATTTAGGATCGTCCACTTATAATTAAAATTAGGTTATCTTTTTAATTATTTACATTGGCCAGAGAATGTCGTGTGAGTGTTTCACACCAGATTTTTTTTTGTTTATTACTTCTTCTTTTTTTCAAATAAGGATAAGGCCGCAGCCTGTTCCAAACGCACACACTTTATCATCTACCTTCATCATTTCTTAGGTCTACAGACATCCCTTTTCCTTCTGGAGCGTACCAATGCACCTGCTTAGTTATTCTGTGATCTGACATCCTTTCCACGTGCTGTCTTGTCTTAAACTTTGGCAATAATCCTTTATCGTTCAAGTTGTAAATATCCAATTCTAACTTTATTTCCTCATTCTTTATTCTGTCCAAGTGTGTATACTGTGAACAATTAGAACTGGCACAATTCTTGCTCTACGTGTACACACAGTTCCGCATAAAGTATATCCATAACCTATTCTTTCAACAAGGTCTCCAAATTTTAATGTACGCAAATGTCACCACCTTATTTCAATGTGCAAACATACAAACAATTATTTCATTTTAAAATATGTATTTAATTTGCCCCAGTAAAAATTTAAATTGTAAATTATAAAAACTAATCTGCATGTTAATTACAGTATTACTAATTACAGTAGCGATTGTATACTTTTGTGACTGTACCGTTGTTGCATGGCGAGGTGCAAAGAGTGGAGTAGATAAACACCGAAGCTGCTTGTGCCAATTCGAATTGTCCAAGGTATACACCCCTTAGTCCTTAACAGAAATCTCATCTCTGCCATCTGAATTTTCCGCTCTTGGGTTTTTGTAGTTGTCAGTGACTTACTTCCTTACAGAATAACTGAAGCTGCCATAACTTAGGCTCACAAAACTAAAGTTTTGTGAGCCTTCTCGCTCTATTTCCCAAAGGTCTGCTTGTAGTCCCGCATATCCACTGGAGTTTGCTGAATTTCCGCTCTTTATTGAAATCAGAATCAAATCTCACGTCACACCCTAAATAATGAAATTGAGATACTCTCTCCATGCCGGTATTATTCACAGCTATTTTTAAATGAACAGGATATTTGCCTTTAAAAGCCATTTTTTTTTTTTTTTTTTAATTCATTTATTTAACATCGCATCAACTACAACGGTCATTAGCGACGATGTTGGGGTGTAACTTTTTTGTACAATGGAGGATGAAATGATTTTCTTTTTGTAACGTATGGTAATATGCCTGAGTGGTATTCGAACCCAGGACTGCATGATGAGAGGCGAGCACGTTGCCAATGCGGCCGGCGCATTGGTGCAGTTTATTTATTTATGCTTTTATTTATGGAAAATTTTTGTTTATTTTAGTAAGTAGATGATAGCCTGTAAAGAAAGTATTATTTATTTTTAAAAAAATACTAATGGTTTCGTTTTTTTCTTTTGTTTCAGGAAAAATGTGTCCATTATGGCCATTACATACAATAATAATGTATCTGATGATACTGTTTCCATTATGGTTAATGTCTTGCAAAGTAATGCAAGTTTCTGCTTCAAATTTAATAGACGTAAAAAAGTGGACGGTGAATTTTACGCCCCCACATTTACTTGATTTACCGATGTCTGAAACAGTTTCGCTGCAATTATCGACGACAGATTTAACAAGAGATGATATAAATAGTACAATATATTTAAAAAGTGATAAACCTGAAGTCGCATCGATTTTAGGTTCGCCTGTACTAATTAAAACCGATCAAGATTTTAGTTCGGTGTTTAATATAAGTGCCAATTTTTTGGGGTATGCTAACGTTAAAGCAGTTCTTCAAAAGAATTCAGGTATGTATTTATTTATTTATTCATGTCTGTATACAGGATGTTTCTAATCTCCAAAATAATCTCAAGAGATAATTCTAGAACCAAAGATTATGAGAAAGTTCATGTAAATTTATGTCCAGAGTCCCACATCGCTTGAAGACTTTATTGCTAATCATGAGGATTATGTGAAGTTCATGTAAATTTATGTCCAGAGTCCCACATCGCTTGAAGACTTTATTGCTAAACATCAGGATTATGTGAAGTTCATGTAAATTTATGTCCAGAGTCCCACATCGCTTGAAGACTTTATTGCTAAACATGAGGATTATGTGAAGTTCATGTAAATTTATGTCCAGAGTCCCACATTGCTTGAAGACTTTATTGCAAAACATGAGGGTGATTTGTATGACATGTAAATGAGATGTAGTCTTGTAGAATACTGTCAAGATAAATTGAGTGCTGGTTCGGGCATGTGCAGTTAACACATTTCCCCCACCTCTTGTAAAGTACAGTCAGTGTAACACACAACTAGTGTAAATGTTCATATCATACATAATCGCTATACTTGTCTAGTTTATATAGTGAAGAGTGTACACTGTTTCAACAGTCACCGTGATCACGGTAATAGTGGTTTTTCATTCACCGTTACTTTAAATAGTTACTAGTGATTTAGTAATAACTGCGTATATAGGCGACTAAGTATATTTTTCGTTTGCGGTTATTATAATAAAGGGAAGGAAAGTAATTTTTTCAAATCAAATTTTTGAAATATTGTTTTCACCGGCTATACACGTTTTCGGGTCCCTTGAATCCCAAAAACATGTTTTTTGTGTTTGGTTTATGTGAACATAATATCTCATAAACAAAACATTGTATGAAGTGGAAACTTAGAATGTTTTGTAGGTACCTTAAGAGGACCTGATATTGAACATATTCGTATCCTAAACTAGTAATAAAAATACCAGTTGTGTGTAAAAGAAAATGTACAAGAATTAATTATTTTCAATGGAAAAATTTAATTTAATGAAACAGTTCACTAAACATAAATTTAATTTAATTTAAAAAGAAGGTTGGTGAAATTATTATATAAATTCATTATATAAAATAGAAATAATTTCAAACTGCAGGATGCATTATAAAGATTTATTTTTGAATAAAACAATTGTTTTAATGTATCGTCAGAATGACATAAATTACTCATGTAAAGTGTGTGCATATAAGAAGTGAAGTGATTATATGTGATGGATAAGGGACGGGGAGCGGAGAATATCAGGTACTCTTCTGTACGGACCACAAGCCAGTAGCTGGCCTTTATCCTTTACTAGAATTTGAATCATGGAACCTTTGTCTCAGTCATCATTGAGAATGCAGCGATGACTTTACCACTTAGAGATCAATAAAAATATACAATTTTTAAAAATTATTTTTATAAAACTAAAACATTAATTCTTTTAAGACAACTTGTTGTGTGAATATTGTCCAAAAGGTTTATTTATGTACTGTTTAAATTCCTGTGGTACACCATACTAAACATGTTTGTCTTATCTGGAACTTGGAGTACATCAAAATATTTATGTACTTCACTCGTTTTAACAATCCATGCTGTATTTACTAAGCACTTTATTCTGGAACTGAAAAATTTTCTACATTCATAAAATAATGAGTAGAATTTATTTTTTGTTCAGTGACTCACATTAAAATTTATGTGGTTTGTCTCACTATTTATTTTTTAGATATTAAATTGTTTACTTGTCATCATTAAATTATTTTTCTCATCATGCGGTCGTGGGTTCGAATCCCACTCAAGCACGGCATATTTTCATACGTTACATAAAATAATTTCATCCTCCATTGTACAGTTACACCCCAACGTCGTCGCTAATGACCGTTGCAGTTGATGCGACATTAAATTTAAAAAAATAATAAATTGTTTACATTTTATTTTTGTTTTCTTTACAGAAGTTCGTGAATCAGAAGAAAGCGTAAAAGTAACTGTAATTAGAAAACAACGTATAATTGACACTGCTTTCGTTGTATCAATTATAATTTTAGTGTCAATAATCTATATCAATTTCGGTTGTGCTCTTGATTGGCAAGTTATGAAACAAGTTCTAAGAAGGCCTGTTGGACCTTCGATAGGAATACTTTGTCATTTCTTCGTTATGCCACTTGTAAGTATTGTTTACTTCTAATTCATTCTGTTAATTTCATTGTATCTATCATATTTTTTATTTATGTATCCAGTATTAATAATAAAGGTTATACCTTTATTATTATATCCTTTAAGAATAGGCGAAAAGGACAAAATCGAGAAAGTGGAGAGGCAAATAGCAAGAAGGTGTATTGGAAAATGGTCCCTTCAAGATGGTAGTTTCTATATTGTACCAAACAAGGAAGTATATGAAACAATTGAGCCTTTAACCAGTATCATCAGGAAAAAAAGGATATCCTTCCTGGGACATATATTGAGAATGGAGGATACAAGATTACTAAGAAGGAAGACTGAGTTTTTCTGGCAAAAGAAGATGACACCAAACTGGATAAAGGAAGTCAAAAAGGATATGGAGGAACTAAACATCACAATAGCTGACCTCAAAACTAAGTCAGGGAGCTACAGGACATACAAACAGCGATCGGTTAAATTTAGGGAACAAATGAGGGTCAGGAAAGCCATGGTGATTTCGGACGCTGAGAGACTGAGAAGATCCGAAACATTGAAGAATTATTGGCGAAGAAGAGGAGAAGTACGGGAGCGACAACTGCGGGGGCGTTTTGGTGGAACATATGAAAGAGCTAGACGTTGAAAGATTGAACTTAAGTGGTCCTTTGTGGCCGTAAAAAAAAAAAAAAAAAAAAAAGGTTATACTATAATTAATTGATATCGAAACAGAAAAGTACCAAAAATGTTTTTCTTGCCTTATGAAAATCATCATGTACAATTTTTTTTGTTTTTTTACATCTAATATAGTTTACATCTACTAGTTATCATCCAGATTTCACCCAGATATAATTTTGTTTTATTTTAATTTTAAATTAGGGTTATAAATAAACGAAAAGTAGGATTTTCGGATCCAATATTTGAACTCCTCCACTGAGTTTCAGTTATCTAATCCTTGTATTTGAATTGCTTGATCATTAGCTATATCTACATTCGTGCACTTTCATTTTCAGCTTGCTTTTCAATGTTCAATTCAACATTTGTCAACACTTGCCTTATTTCATGCACTTAAAGGCATGCCATTCACCTTTGCACACTTGTGCCTCACTTATGTTGTGTTTTCAAGGTAAATGAAGATATTATTCTGTTAGGAGGAATCAGTGTGGCATATTTAGTGATTAGACAACTAAATAAATGTACCTACTGTTGTAAAAATTCAAAGATAGGGAAATAATTTTCAAACTGAACCAAAATAGCTTTTATTTAAAAAAAACTGGCCAGCATATTAAAACAGAACATCGTCTTTCACTTTTAAAATATTCATACTATAGAGAAAACTCTGATCTTCAATGTACTTAAATGCTGATTTTTTTATACAAAGGCTGGATGGAGTAACAGACGTTTATAAAAGACATTAACAGAAAACTGGTTAAAAACTGAGTTCTTTTTATGCGTAAATTACTGTTTCTTCGACTAATTTCTAAATAAAATAATTTAAATCAAACCAATCAACGCATAAAAGAACAGGCTATAATTTGGTGTAGCAATAACAATACATGGCACGCACTGTAAAACAGTACAACTTGAATGTTGAAACGCATGGAATCCAACGCTGGTGGAACTTCTTGCGCTACACTGTGTTATATGAAAATCTGCTACTTCTGACTGATCTCGGGTACACCTTGACGCATGTGTCCCTTGCATTGGGGGCATGCGCTTAGCGCAAGTGAAAACGCGCGACTGTGGACATAACTATTCAAGCAAGTGCGTAATATGTGGTATAATTCATTGTGTGGCCCATATCATTACTCCAAGATTCATTCATAAACATTCATCTGACAGACGTCAATGCCGGGAGATATTACCCGTAGCGAATTTTTGAGTCAGAGGGAGCAACTGTCCTTTTCAGTATTCCTGTTTTTTGTCTTTTAGTTAGTGTTGTTCTTGTCCTCGCACAAGCAGCTGGCTTTGTTTCGGAGATAATTAATTACCGTCGCCTATCAGACGAGTGTTTATGTATAATGTTGTTGTTGTTCAGGTCAACAGCCGAAAGGCTGGTTTGAACCTCTAGAGGTTTTACTAAGTAAAACGAGAAGTGAGGTGGTTTACCATTGCCTTCCTCACTGAATGGAAAAGTATGCTTATCAGCATGCCGGGCCCTCTGAAAAGCACATATTTTCCACTCTGTAAATGACAACTTCACTTCATTCAACACAGGGTCTGGCTGTACAATGAAATTCATTACTTTCAGAGAAGATAACTCTGATTAGTGTCTTTTACACCTCTACCTCTTCTGTTCTTAAATGATTCAGTCATTTAATTGACTGACCATGTGATAAGAAACAGAACTATTTATTTTAGCCCTGCAACGAACAGATTGAGTGTAAATAATTTGACTCTCCACCTGTCTGTTATGGGCAGATGTATAATGTATATTGAAATATTAGGCAAAAATAATGGAACATAGCTGAAATATTAAGCAAATCAATGTTTTCTACTGAAGATCAACCATAACCTGCTCAGGGAAGAAAGATTTGTGTTTATTGCCCTGTAAAAAGAAAAAGAATGACTCGCTATCAATGTAATGACTGCAAAAATTATATGTGTATGGAACATTTTGGAAAAATTTGTTTTCAGTGTTGTGAATAACAAAATCAATTTCCTTTTTTGTCAAATTATGTGAAAAATGTATAAAATAAAGAATAGCACATAAATTTTTCTTTAATACAGTAAAACCTCTCTAATTCGGAATTCACGATATTTCGGACTAATCCAAGAAGAGCATATTTTTTAATTTTTTTTAGTTAAAAATTAATAAAGTGCTACTTCAAAAAATAATTGCTTTTAACTGTCTAATAAAAATTGTTTCATCCTGTAATACATTATTGGTTACTCGGTGAAGAAAACGTTCCACAATTTAAGCTAGTGAAGTGAGAAACCACATAGACGAACTTATTGAATTTGCAGACTTCAATCTGGAATTCAATGACTATTATCTTGTCCTAAGAGAGATGCGCCAACAAGTTATAAGAAAACAGTGTAGCAAAGAATCACAGAAAAAAATAACAAGTTTTTTTCTAAGCAACCTCAAATGATCCCTGAGGATATTTGTCAACCCTCTACTTCAACAAGTACCAAATAATCGGTACGTAAGTACAGTGTTTTAATTAAATATTATTTTACACTGGACATTTATTATTTAACAATATTTTTACTGCCATAAATATTTATATTTCTATACTTTTAACTTTGTTGTTTTTCAATATACTGTACTGTAAATTTATTAAACATCGATATTTCAGACAAGTAACGTTTATTTTTTAATTTTAATTGCCTAAATTATTCAATTTTTAGATGTAAACAAATAAATATTTGCGATAATTTGGAATTTCAATAATTCGGAGTTCACTTCCCCCCCAATTAGTCCGAATTAGTGAGGTTTTACTGTATTAATTTTTCTATTTATTTTTCCAATTTTTTTGAAGTAGTCTGAGAGACGAATGTTTATGAATGCTGCTTCTGTGATGGATGTTTATGAATCTAGGGTTAAATAATTGCCTTTTATTATTCTGTAATAAATTATTTTATTTTGTTTACAGATAAGTTTTGGGTTGGGTCATTTATTATTTCAAGATTCAACTGCTTTACAGTTGGGTTTATTTTTCACCGGTATTGCTCCGGCAGGTGGTGCTTCCAATATATGGACATGTACTTTGGGCGGAAATCTAAATCTTAGTGTTACAATGACTGCGGTCAGCACTTTCTTTGCATTTAGTAAGTGTTCATTTATTTACTTGTTATTTCTTGTAATTTATCATTAGTACAGGGCGTGTTTTTAAAGTAAATATCGTTTGAAATTCAATAAAGCCAAGTTATTTTACTTAATTTTTTTTTTACATGAAAGCCTGTACCTTAATTTATTTTTCTACATAATTTACACTAATATTAAGACACTTATTGTATCGTACAATCAGCTTTCAAATTCTATCCTCATAGAAGTCTACTGTCTGATTTGATAAAGACTTTTAATAATTTAAATATTTGGTCACAATTTCATACAGAACACTTCTTGACATTTGAGGAAACTCATCAGATAACAATGAAATTGTAAACTTTTTTCATCAACTTTCTGTACCAAATCTTCAGTAACAGCTGATCTTTATTTTTCATTATTACAAGGGTTATCCAGAAAATAACCTCCGTTTTGAAATAAAAAGTAAACGAGTGAAGATACAAAACTTTATTATATACATATTAAAACTACAGTTTTTTTCTATTTTTCGACATAGTCGCCAAACTGATTCAAGCACTTGTACGTTGGAACAGTCTTTGAAATACCCTCTGCATAAAAATCTGCCGCCTGTGAATGTAGCCAACCATTCACGGCATTTTCAAGCTCTTCGTCATTGGCGAACCGCTGAGATGCAAGCCACCACTTCATGTTCGGGAACCGGTGAAAGTCATTAGGAGCCAAGTCCGGGCTGTATGGGGGATGATCGAAAACGTCCCATTTAAACTTGGCCAAAAGTTCATTTGTTTTCTTGCCCTCATACAGCTCGAAGAACAAAATGAACTTTTAGCCAAGTTTAAATGGGACGTTTACGATCATCCCTCATACAGCCCGGACTTGGCTCCTAGTGACTTTCACCGGTTCCCGAACATGAAGCGGTGGCTTGCATCTCAGCGGTTCGCCAATGACGAAGAGCTTGAAAACGCCGTGAATGGTTGGCTACATTCGCAGGCGGCAGATTTTTATGCAGAGGGTATTTCAAAGACTGTTCCAAGGTACGACAAGTGCTTGAATCTGTTTGGCGACTATGTCGAAAAATAGAGACAAACTGTAGTTTTAATATGTATGTAATAAAGTTTTTGTATCTTCACTCGTTTACTTTTTATTTCAAAACGGAGGTCATTTTCTGGATAACCCTCGTAACATTCATGCGGCCATGTAATAAAAGCTCTAACCCATTTCTGTATCATTCCGTCACTCATAGTATTTTCTCCATAAACTTCACTGATCTTACGATGAATTTCAGTCACTTTTACTACTCCTTTAGCGCTAAGAAAACAAATAACAGCGCGTATTTTGCAGTCTGCAGTATTCTCAATTGGCATAGGCCTTTTAAACACTCACAAACAAACTTAAACAGAGTTGAATGTTTCCATAATAGCATCTGTGGCTTCCTAATAGATGTAGGTACACAGCGCATTTTGGTCTAAATGCCAACTGCAGCACTGCAACAACTGAATTCCAAAACAGTACTACTTACTTGTAAACACACGTAAGCAACGTAAACACACGTAAACACATGTAACACACGTAAACACATGTAAGCCACACAATAGTGTGGCTATTAAATAACGAAACTGACGTAAAAAAATTTATTTTTATTTTATACATAATCACTTATTGTCACCTTCAGTATACATTCCTTCTCTAACCCTACAATGCTCCATGCGAATTATCCATTGTTGGAAACAGTGCTGGAAGTCATCTTCTGTCAGCTCCTTTAGGACACGTGCTGCTTTCTCTTTTACAGCTTCCACAGACTCAAATTTTGTCCCTTTTAAAAGCTCTAACCCATTTCTGTATCATTCCGTCACTCTTATATTTTCTCCATAAACTTCACTAATCTTACGATGAATTTCAGTCACTTTTACTTCTTTAGTGCTAAGAAAACAAAATCAACAGCACATATTTTGCAGTCTATATAAGTATATTCCCCTGACTCATCCCCTTTACATCGTCCATTAACAATAAGTAAATTGAATCTGTCGCAGAGCTCCAAAAGACGTTCACCCTTACTATTTACTACCATATCCTTTGAATGTCTATCCTTTGTAAGTGAATCCCCTAGTACCATTTCTTCCGGGACAGATTGTCTATTACCTATTCTACTATTAAAGTCTCCCAGCGCGATAAAATTTTTATTTTCATTTCCCTGTTCCAAAGTCTCCCATACCTTATTATAATCTTCTTCCCAACCTTCAATATTGCCACTTCCACTTAGATATACCGGAACCAACATAATTTTCTGACCCAATTGCTGTAAAAATAGCACCAATTTATTCCCCATGTTTACATATTTTACCCTCCCCTGTAAATCATCCCTAAATCCCAGCAACATTCCCCCCTTAGCTCTACCATATTTACAATCTCGCACTGCACACTCCCACCTTGTACAATAACCCTGGAAATAATTTTCCCCCCAATCATCTATTTCGTGCTGCTCCATGTGAGTCTCGAAGAGGACAAAAATGTCATGCTCCCTAACAAAATTCAGGAAATCGCTATCATATCTCTTACCCCTGAGTCCTGCAATATTATACCCCAAAATCTTCAGACCACCAACTACGTCCCTACGAGTGCCAGGACGCAGCCCGTGATCCGAAGAGCTCCCACCAACCTGGCAGACGATCCCCTCCTAACTTTTTTCCGCAAATGTTCTGCCCACATTTCCAATTAGATCTGACATCTCTCGACCGAAAATCTCTGAAAGCTTCTTCACACCATCCTCCCTTCGCCACCTGAGTGCCATTTCTTCCGAGCAAGTAAAATAACACCCCTCTATTATCATCTTATCCCCCCTGACGCTTATTTTTTTCGTATTATCCACTCGCAGGATCTCTCGCCTTATGCTCAATAATCTATTCATTTTTTCTCTCGTCACCTTGGAGAAGTCCTTATGGATCACGTAATCGGTTCCCTTCAACTTGCTTACATTTTTTAGTATTTCCTGGATATCCTCATCCTTTGGGATGTGCGCTATAATCGGGCCGTTGTCAATAGGTTTTCCCAACTGGTGGGCGCGATTTATCACTACCTGGTTAAGTCCCAACGTATCCTTACAGAATTTTTCAAGCACTACCCTGCTCTCCGCACCCCTTCTATATTTCATGCCACGGAAGATCAAGTTATTCCGTCTTGAACGATCCTCCAGATCTGTTAGCCTTTCAAACATCAAATTATTTTGAGATTTCAGTCTTATTACTTCGTCCTTCAACTCCTTATTTTCCTGCAGTACCCCCATTACGACTTTTTTCAAGTCACTGAAATCATCCCTCAGGGCAGCCAGCTTTCGATCCAGTAAATCACCAATAACCCTCACCATCGCATCATCCGGTTCCATATTTGTACAAATACTTTTACTGCCTTCTCCGCTGCAACTCCCCTGACTACTTTGTAGCGATTTTTTTGCTACTTGTTTTAACGCTTCCGGTGAAGATTTGGACCTTAAGCGCTTCCCCGGAGTAAAGTACTGGCTGATTTTTTTATCTGACATCTACTGCTCTCCCTGATATAATGCAAGTTTTACCATCAAACCTATAAGACTGCAGATTAACATTCACCCTGACACACAATTATTCAAAATCCATAAGGAAACAGGCACACAGGAGTTGCTGGATACGCCTAGAGGGCTACCAAGGCATGGGAACACAAAAGGAGGCCCATGGTAATTATTACAGTAAAAACAAAGTGGACGGCAAATGAAAATGAAAGGAATACAAATTTAATCAAAACATACAGACTATTAAATGTTAAAATAATTATAATGAATGGATTTTACCGTAATCCAATTAAAGCAAAATAAAATCCGATACCGCCTATTTTCTTATCAAATTCAGTACATAATCTGTTATAAATATTAAAGTAGGCTTATCTACCTCTCTAATTAAATCCTTTGTTTGAATAAATCTGTGCAGTATTGGTCATTACAACCCGTTCATTTATTTCTTAAAACTTTAATATTGGCAGCTCCTAGTACAAAGTTCAGTTTTTTAAAATATTACCGTAACTCTTATCCAATTAATTCGTACTGAAACCCATTCTACTATGCGATTTTTTGATTAAAAAGTTATACACAGTTTCTTACCACAATACTTTTTAGCACCACCTGCTCACACACTTACATAGATAGAGTACCATCACATAAAAAAACGATCAGTTGTATCTAAACCACTTTAATATACAAAAATAATACACTAACAAATACACACCACTACAATCTTCAAATTCAGTACTACCAACCTCCTTTTATATCTAAGTGTGGGGTGTTGGCAGAATTCAGGATGAGATGTTTCGGGAGGAGAGAATTGAGTAAGGAGGAAACCATTGAGTACTTAAATGGAAAGAATTGGTTAACTCTGGTAAAGTATCTAAGAGAAGCTGGCTCGTATAGGTACCAGTTGGTAAGGGAATTTAATGTTTAAATAACTAGGAAATGTAAGGGTACTAAAAGGTTTAAGGGTACTAGATGCTATGATAATTCTCTTCTCTCGGTGCGCTGGGTTTTGGGTCCTGTGGTATTGTACCGTTAATATAGTAAGTGGCGCAACGAAGGTTGTTTTTTTTAAAGTTATTTCTATTGGACTTGTTTGTCACCTTGAGTAATGAAACTTTGTGTATATTGTTTAAGAAGAGTTGTGCATGTAAATATTTTGTTCTTTTTTTATTTTTTATTTTTATAATGTAATGGTAAAGGGGACTACCAGCCGGGCAGACGACCGGGTAGGTCATGCTGGCAAGTGTTTTGCCTAGAATAAGAAACGCAACAAGGTGAAGGTGAATTGGCATATTGTATTTCTTGGTTCAATTAATTTATGGTTTGGTTTTCTTTGCTGTATTTTATGTGTGCTAATTTGTATTTTTTTTGTTTCTTTTCTATTGTTTGTAAATTTAAATGGCAAATAAAAAACACTATTATTATTATTATTATTATTATTATATTTTGCAGTCTGCGGTATTCTCAATTGGCGTAGGCCTTTTAAACACTCGCAAACAAACGTAAACACAGTTGAATGTTTCCACAGTAGCATCTGTGGCTTCCTAATAGATGTAGGTACACAGCGAATTTTGGTCTAAATGCCAACTGCAGCACTGCAACAACTGGATTCCAAAACAGTACTTACTTGTAAACACAACTCTTATACGAGGTGTGGCTATTAAATAACGAAACTGACGTAAAAAAATTTATTTTAATTTTATACATAATCACTTATTGTCACCTTCAATATACACTCCTTCTCAATCCCTACAACACTCCATGCAAATTATCCATTGTTGGAAACAGTGCTGGAAGTCATCTTCTGTCAGCTCCTTCAGGATACGTGCCGCTTTCTCTTTTGCAGCTTCCACAGACCCAAATCTTGTCCCTTTTAATGCAGATTTCACCTTAGGGAACTACTAGGAACTACCAGGACTACTACTACTTTTTACTTTCTCTTGCCTATATGAATATATAGGAAGGAAAGTATTGTTTTCATGTCGATTTTTCGAAATCGAGTTTTCACCGGATCTATACGTTTTCAGACCCCCTGAACCCAAAAAACATGTTTTTTAGCGATTGGTCTGTGTGTGTGTGTGTGTGTGAACAGAATATCTCAAGAACGGAACATCGTACGAACTTGAAACTTGAAACTTAAGTTACATATCACTACCGGACCCGACACGAACATTTTCATCAAAATCGGCCAACCGGAAGTAGTAGTTTATTCGTATAATTTTTCACTTTTTTGCGATTTTCTCAAAAACTAGTCCTACGATTTTTTTTAAAATCAACTGGTTTACTACATTTTTTATGCTCTACAATATAGGGTAGGCGCCATGTTTGCTGAAATTCTGCTTGAGGCTGTTTTTACGTAAAAACATTTTCTTTTTAAGATTGCGGCTTTAATATGCATTTTAGCGCAAAACGTTATATAATAAAAGTTGTAGAGAATGTAAAATTCTACAACTTTTATTTCAAACATTTTTTTTGTATAACGCTTAGTTTAGCGGTAATTTGCGATTTTCTGTTTTTTTCTCACGAAAACGTGAGAAAAATCGATTTTTTTAACATTTCGGTCTTAGTATGCATTTTACGACAAAAGTGTATATAATTAAATTTATAGAAAATTAAAAGATCTACAACTTTTGTTTAGAGCATTTGTCTCTACAGAGCCTAGTTTAGCGTGAAAGCGTGATTTTCCGTATTTTTAAGCCAAACTGAGTTCGATTGTCATTTTGCGTCATTCACTCATGATTAAAATAAGGTTATGTTTTTGAGGTTAGTTTTTGTTCATTTCTAATGTTTTAATACTAATGTTAGGTTTATTGTTAATTATTTGCATTGGCAAGAGAAAGTTGTGTGTGTGTTTCACACCAGATTTTTAATCAATGATTTAGTGTAGTTATTAGCAATATAGTAATATATGATCTTTTACTTGTGTTTCAGTTATGATGCCGTTATGGGTGTTCACTCTAGGAAGAGTAATATTTGATAACGGCAATCTAGTTGTACCGTACAGTTCAATTGGTAGATCAGCTGTCAGTCTTGTCGTACCATTGGCAATCGGTGCAGCGATACAAGCGTATTGCCCGAAGTTTACTCGATTAATGGTTCGGATATTAAAACCATTTTCTGCATTACTTCTTGCGTTCATTATCATTTTCGCTGTCGTTACCAATTTGTATTTATTTAAATTGTTTACATGGCAGGTGAGTAATACATATAGAATTTAATAATTTTATTTAAAGTTAATTCAACAATTTGTTCAGGTTACACTGGTCTACAAAAAAATAATTTTTTTCTGTAACATATTCTTTGAGGTGTATCTTAAAGTATTTTTCGTGCTAATTTTAAATCTACAAAACATTTTTGTCTAGGATGCAGGGTTTTTGTGTAACATCGATTTTAAAAAAGTATATTTTTTCATAAATTTGTACACAGTCCATAGCATTATACAGGGTGATTCATGAAGTTCTCCCCCCACTTCTACAGCACATTGTACTAGTAAAAATAATGAAAAAATGTTATATAAACATAGGTCCGAAAACGCTTCGTTAGCGAGTTACAGCTAGCGAAAGTTTCGCCTGGATTTCAGTTCACCAGGTGAAATGAGGTCTTCCTGGAATTGTGGTAAGGTAGATTAAGGGGCGAATTCAATCATTTCTTATGGTTTTTGATCTGATAAATTGAATAAAACAGGTCCCAGAACTGTAAGTTAAATAGTTTTTGAGAAAACCAGTGTCAAATGCAAAAAATGGAGTGAAAATCACATTTTTTCATCTTTGGGCAAGAATAACTTTGTTATTTCACCAAGAAACAGTTAAAATTTTTCAATAAAAAATGTAGAAAATTTTATTCTGAACAAACCGGTGTAAATAAAGTACACAGAAAGCGAATAGTTTTTGAG
Source organism: Catonia carolina (assembly GCA_035578175.1). Classification (NCBI taxonomy): domain Eukaryota; kingdom Metazoa; phylum Arthropoda; class Insecta; order Hemiptera; family Achilidae; genus Catonia; species Catonia carolina. The sequence continues at coordinate 20,882,272 of JAQMRL010000015.1, forward strand.
AAAACCAGTGTCAAATGCAAAAAAATGGAGTGAAAAAAACACATTTTTTCATTTTAGTTTTTCCGGTTAATTTTACTTTGTACTCTTATGAATAAAAACTCATTTAATCAAACATCTATTCGCTTTCTGTGTACTTAATTTACACCGGTTTGTTCAGAATAAAATTTTCTACATGTTTTATTGAAAAATTTTAACTGTTTCTTGGTGAAATAACACAGTTATCCTTGCCCAAAGATGAAAAAATAAGTTTTTCACGCCATTTTTTGCATTTGACACTGGTTTTCTTAAAAACTATTTAACTTACAGATCTGGGACCTGTTTTATTCAATTTATCAGATCAAAAACCATAAGAAATGATTGAATTTGCCCCTTAATCTACCTTACCACAATTCCAGGAAGACCTCATTTCACCTGGTGAACTGAAATCCAGGCGAAACTTTCGCTAGCTGTAACTCGCTAACGAAGCGTTTTCGGACCTATGTTTATATAACATTTTTTCATTATTTTTACTAGTACAATGTGCTGTAGAAGTGGGGGGAGAACTTCATGAATCACCCTGTATTATATTTCAACTCGCCTAAAACCTGATTTTCTTCGATTTTCTCCTATATTCATCTTGATACTGTACTATTTTTACGCCGGTTCGTAGTTCATATTTTGCCCACTGTTGGCGCTGTGATGGGGTTGCTGCTGCCGATAGATAGCGCAGCAGTCACACCTCTCTTAGTGCATGTACCAATTGGCAACATATAGTATCTACGCACTGGCGATGCGATAGTCGAGAAGGTGACAGTATTAAGTTCTGTGTGATCGAGGATCGATACGGGGATTTGACAGCTCAACATTGAGTCAGTTCTTTCCGTCATCTGCATCTCCATTCCCTACCCCTTGCTTCATCGGCGACTGCTCCCCTTCGGAGGCAGCGGTAAAAGGTGCTCGCTGCATCGGCGACTCGCTCCTATTTTATTAGGTAGCGGTACAGACGACCCCACTTCACTTCACCGGTGACTGCTTCTCTTCCGAGGCAGCGGTGAAAGGTGTTCCCTGCGTCGGCGGCTGCTCCTAATCATTTAGGCAGTGGTAAAGATGACCTCACCCCCCTTCGCTATGAGCCTCTGTCATTTATTTTGAACTATGCCGCCGGATGCCGGGCCGGTCCTATGAGCTCTGCAGACTGCGCTACTACGAGCCGGTGGCGACAATCTTCTGGTTTGTCCCTTTTTAAGGTCCAGTTGTAATCGGCAACTATACTCGGGCACCATTTCTCCTGGTTATGTGTTTCCATCATTGAGATATCTTGATGGAAGTATTCACCGTGTTCATCACTAACATCGCCAAGGTTTGGTGAAAAATGTCTAAATGTGAATGCAACATGTGCATTTTTAGAGACATATTGCATCCCAAATTTGGATAATTTTTAAGAAGTTCACTCACTATCTGTACATAGTTCTCAGCCTTCGTTTTTCCCAGGAATGATTTCACAATATTTTAAAATATTACGCTGCTTTATTTTTATCTACAACTTTTATTTAAAGCATTTTTCTCTACAGAGCCTAGCTTAGCGTGAAAGAGTGATTTTCCGTATTTTTAAGCCAAACTGAGGTTGATTTTCATTTTGTGTCTTTCACTCATGATTAAAATAAGGTTATATTTTTAGAGGTTAGTTTTTTGTTTATTTCTAATGTTTTATTACTAATGTTAGGTTATATTGTTTAAATTGTTTGCATTGGCAAGAGAGAGTTGTGTGAGTGTTTCACACCAAATTTTTTAACCATTGAACACAATTTGTTGTTGTTGTTTAGGTCAACAGGCGAAAGGCTGGTTTGAACCTCTGGAGGTTTTACTAAGTAAAAACGAAGAGTAAGGTGGTTTACCATTGCCTTCCTCACTGAGTTGAAAGAGTATGCTTATCAGCATGCCAGGCCCTTCGAAAAGCACTCACTTTTCACCCTGCAAATGACACCTTCACTTCATTCACCACAGGGTCTGAATGCATAGTGAAATTCATTACTCTCAGAGGAGATAACTCTGACTAGTGTCTTTTACACCTCTACCTCTTCTGTTCTTAAATAGTTCTTAAAAGACAATTTATTGTTTGTAATTGATAATATCAACATTTTATTTTATATGTTTTAGATCGCAGTTGCTGGCTTAGGTTTGCCATTGTTCGGGTACCTTATAGGTGGTGCCATCGCAAGAATATGCAGACAGAAACCAGAAGATATACTTGCTATATCTATTGAAACCGGTATTCAAAATACTGGTGTAGCGATTTTTATGCTCCGTTATTCGCTTGGCCAACCTGAAGCGGATCTTACCACAGGCAAGTATTTTATAAAATGCAGTACCCTTGAAATTATTTTTACTTTCTCTTGCCTATATGAATATATCAGAAGGAAAGTATTGTTTTCATGTCGATTTTTCAAAATCGCGTTTTCACCGGATCGACACGTTTTCAGACTCCCTGAACCCAAAAAACGATGTTTACCATGTTTACCATGTTTTTAACGATTGGTCTGTGTGTGTGTGTGTCTGAACAGAATATCTCAAGTATGGAACATCATACGAACTTGAAACTTAAGTTACATACCACTACCGACCCGACACGAACATTTTCATCAAAATCGGTCAACTGGAAATAGTAGTTTATTCGTGTCATTTTTTCACTTTTTTCCGATTTTCTCAAAAACTGGTTCTATGATTTTTTTAAAAATCGCCTCATTTACTAAATTTTTTATGCTCTACAAGATAGGGTAGGCGTCATGTCTGCTGAAATTCTTGGTGAGGCTGTTTTCACGTATAAAAAATGTTTTTTAAGATTGCAGCTTTAATATGCATTTTAGCGCAGAAATGTATATAATAAAAGTTGTAAACAATTTAAAATCCTACAAATTTATTTCAAGCATTTTTTTGCATAACGCTTAGTTCAGCGGTAATTAGCGATTTTCTGTTTTTTCTCATGAAATCATGTAAAAAATCAATTTTTTAAAGATTTCAGCCTTATTATTTTACGATTATAAGATTGTAAGATTATATTATTTTTTGGCATTTAAGATAATGCCTTATGCATTTTATGACAAAAAAGTATAATAAAATTTATAGGAAATTAAAAGATCTACAACTTTTATTTTAAGCATTTTTCTCTACAGAGCCTAGTTTAGCGTGAAAGAGTGATTTTCCGTACTTTTAAGCCAAACTGAGGTTGATTTTCATTTTGCGTCTTTCACTCATGATTAAAATTAGGTTATGTTTATTGAGGTTAGTTTTTTATTTTTTGTTTTTTTTTAATTCCTAATATGTGTACATTGCAATCTGTTCAATTCAGAATAATAAGCAACCCCATGACCCAATGAGATAAGGATGATGTGTATGACGTGTAAATGAGGTGTAATCTTGTACAGACCCAGGTCGACCACTCCTGAGAGAGTATGGTTAATTGAACCCCAACCATCAAAGTACACCGGCAATCACTGTCTAGTATTCAAATCCGTATAAAAGTAACTACCTTTACTAGGATTTGAACCAGGAACCTTCGCTTCCGAAAATCAGCTGTTAAACAGCTGATTTTGGTGATGGCTTTACCTCTAGACCAACCCGGTGGGTTTATTTCTAATGTTTTAATTTATATTCTATCTACTGTAAGAGTACTCCGTGCGAGGCAGGCCCCTATAGGTTGTAAACGAAAGTTTTACTCTATTTGGCGCGTATCTACCTTTCCGCCTGACAATTATCTTGTATTACGTTCCATCATAATCATAAAAATCTACAATCTACATCCAGCTAAAATAAACATAATCCTTTAAATGTTTTCAATTATAACGTTCTGATTACTTGTAATTATTTTAGTTTCATGAAGACCCCTTAATTAATTATTTTAACCATTACATTTATAAAACAATTTTTTTCTACTTTTTAATGTTTATCGCTTTTATGATTCTAAAACTCAACACATTCACTATCATGCATGTTAACAAAACATAGCTTACAAAACTTTTCGACTTCTGTCTATTAAAAAAATTAGAAACGAACCGATACAATACCAAAAGATAACTAATGAAACAAAAAAATGAGTTTTCAACACGGGCAAGTGCAAACAATTGTATTAAACTAGTCACAGACATTAATTTTAATGATATGAAATAAATAATGTGAAATGATAAACAACCAATCACTGGAATTATGTACTCTCCTGTTACAATTCAAGCGCATTGTTGTTTAGGTCATCAGCCGAAAGGCTGGTTTGAACCTGTAGAGGTTTTACTAAGTAAAACGAGGAGTGAGGTGGTTTACCATGCCTTCCTCACTGAGAGGAAAAGTACACTTATCAGCATGCCGGGCCCTCTGAAAAGCACATATTTTCCACTCTGTAAATGACACCTTCACTTCATTCACCACAGGGTCTGGCTGTACAATGAAATTCATTACTTTCAGAGGAGATAACTCTGATTAGTGTCTTTTACACCTCTACCTCTTCTGTTCTTAAATGATTCAGTCATTTAATTGGCTGACCATGTGATAAGATACAGAACTATTTATTTTAGCCTTGCAACTAACAGATTGAGTGTAAATAATTTGACACTCCACGCATTAGTCCACTCAAGCGCATTAGTCTTATATTATTACTTGTGACCAAAAATAAAACTAAGTCTTTATTAAAAACCTACTAATCATAAACAATAATCTAATAATAGTAAATAATGTAACGAAAAATACCAATGTAAGAGTAACAATAGTTAAAGTTTTAGTTGTTAATGGTAAACTAATGTTCGATTCATAAAATATTTTTTAACAGATGAATTGAACGTGTTTTCATTATAATATTAAGAGCGAATTAGAGTGAATTAGTGTTGTATGTAATTTTGTTTTTGATCATGCTATGCGTATTTTTAATTAATGCACATGCTCACTTGTGTTGCCGGTTGCCTACATTGGAGTACTCTTAGCGTAGACCATAGAGTAATAAAGCATAGAGGGGGAACTGAGATAGGCGGAATGAAACGGAGTTTGTCGTCTGCTAGTGTTATATGCTCACAAACATAGAGTGCGTTTTGGCGTCGCTTTAAAATTTGAATACAAAGCTAGTACATGTACCTGGCAAGTACGTTAACTTTGTAATGGCGACTGACGCTAAATTTTTTGTTGGTGTGCGATGCGGTAGTCAAATGGTTTAATGACTCCTACATCTGCTTCGGTTCGTTAAAATGGTGGGATCTGTTACCACCCGGATACAAAAGACGCGATGTGTCTTCGACGCGCACATTAGGCGTAATGCTTTGCTCGTTAAGGAATAGGAAGGTTTGTTGGATAGAAAGGAACACATACGGGTAAATAATACTGCGGTTAACAAGTGGTTTAACAGTACTTACTCGGTTTTGAGTGCGTAGATTTCCCAAGATGCTTCGATTCGTGGATGCCGTTGTAGAAAACGCTGAATGTTCGACTATATCTGTACAGATTTTACACAATAAACAAAGGCACGTTAAACATACACACAAGGCACTGTTAACACTCGGATAACTGCAGTTATTGTAGCGGTTTACAGGTTCGAAACACAGGATTGCACAGATTACACAATGTCCGGTAATTAATCGAATAAATGACATGAATTGTTTGTTAAATAAATGTAAGCGCGTTCACAATTAAAAGCTTCGTTGCTTGGGGCCGTAATTACGATATTGACGGCGACATGAGGTTGGAAGGTCCAACACGCTGAATGCAAAGGGACGCCAGCTCTCGTGGCTGCGAACGTCCGCGTAACAACCGTACCGTATGCTGGTTTTACTGGAAGTGAAGGAGAGATTTAGGAAGAAGGAACAATGGCGAGATGAGCGCAAGAAATTAATCCAATTTTGCTATTGGCTGGGCGCGAGCCACGTGACGAAGGATCACACATGCGTGGAACTAATTGATGAAGCAATCAATGTAAGATCAATAAAACGGATATACTCGCGCGGGAGGATTTATTCTGGAGGGTTCGACGGCGCGCGGTATTTGAATTTACTGTAGTACTGAACAGTTGGGAAGTTATTTTTAATTTTATGATGTGCAAAATGAAGTATTGTTTTGTTAATAATTGTTTATCTTGTGCAAGGGATAAGGAGCGTACATTCTTTAGTTTTCCGAGAGACAAAAACCTGTAAGTATTAGTATGATAAGTAAATACGTGTAGGCCAAAATACATCTTGTTTGTTTATAGGTTAAGCACATTTACTACTAGCAAATTAGTAAATAATGAAATATATGAATTGCCTATTTTAATTATTGTACACATTATCTAGTGATTAAGTTTGCCTGGTATAATAATTAGGTTATTAATTAAATTATTAATAACTAATACTTTATAGTATTAGGTTATTAATAATTAGGTTAGAGATATAGGTTAGGTCATGTGCCATTTTACTGGTTAGCTTTCTTTTTAATTGATGTGATGTGAAACTACTATAACTATTATTACATCAGGCAAACTTAAGCACCGCATTTATGTAATAAATAATAATTTAAATTAAATAATTTAAAAGTAGAAGGCAATTTATACATTTAATGTTTACTCAATCTGTTAACGGTTAACCTAAACACATACAAGATTTATTTTGGCCTACACATAGTTACTTATCATGTTAATACTTACAGGTTTTTCGCTTTCGGAAAACAGAAGAAATCACGTCCCCTAACCCTCTGCGAAGAAAAACCACTTCTTTAAGTAACAAAATTTAATTTCATTAATTATAACTAATCTCAACCCACTGTTTCATGACCCACGGTAATCGCCAATAACCAAACTGTTGATGCGACTTTTAAAAAAAATTAGTTCCCACAAATTTCAATTATAAAACAAAAAGTAAAATGAAATAAAAAATAAATATTGTATAGGATAATAGGCCAAAATTCAAATCTCCCTCATATGCATTACTAGCGCATTCTACAGGCGTAAAATTAAAATCTCCCTCATATGCGCTACTAGTGCATTCTACAAACATTGGAATTTGGAACAGGAAACACAGTAGCAGACGAAAAACGTTAAAACACTTTTTAACATGGGAGTTCCCCCTCTATGGTTTATTACTCTCTGGCGTAGACAGACTCTGGGTTGCATTGTTCATTATTTGCATTGGCAAGATAAAGTTGTGTGAGGGTTTCACACTAGATTTTTTTACATTTAGGCCTATTCATTACATTTGTTTACATTTATTTATTTTATTTACATTTATTTCAATTAGTTTTTACTAATTGATTATTTCTGTTTTTTTGTTACAGTGGCGCCAGTTGCCGTAGCAACAATGACACCGTTACCTTTACTTATACTCTACATAATACAAAAATGTAGAAATAAATCGTATGATCCATCTAAATCTACACTGCCACCGTTTACAGACAATGAACCACAGTATCTTCCACATAGTAATAGTAACAGCAGTGAACGACCTTTAACAGAAACTATCTGATCTTAACTTTTCAACTCTGCGTACAAAAATAGTACATCATTTTACGAATAGAACGATTTATAGTAATATATTATAATAACATAATAATGTAATGTAGTTACTGTAGTTTTTAATGTTCTTTTATTTGAACTTTTGTAACATATGACTGATTGAAATTCCATTCTTTTGAAGTATTTTTTTTAAATTTTGTATTTATTTATTGTTATTGCGGTACTAACATAATTTTAAAATCTTTTAAAGAATTTTTTCTTCGTGAAAAGTTAAATACTCTCGTAATATATTTTTTTTCATGTTACAGCTAGATATTAAAAATTATTTTTAAGTAGAACAAAAAGTTTTTCGTTTAGAGTATTTTTGTTGCGTTAAACTTTAAAATGATTTTAGTAGTTTGTAATTATTTAAAGTGTTTTTAATTTTTGACAGTGGAATAGATGACTGTGCATTTTTTTTTAGTCACGTTTCGTCATTCTGTTCTCTGTTTCTTAACATTTTTTGGACTTAATATTTTTATTGATGTTTTTTATATCCCAAGTGTAAAGTTTTTGTATCATCCAATCACATGTACTGGTCTTCACCTCCATTATTTTGCTGGGTGTCCTTGTTTCTTTCTTCTCCCTTGAGTTCCATATTCTGCTGAGCCATCTGTTTTTATACACCTGATTCAGGTGTCTGTACCAAATCACGTTTCCTAGTTTTTAGATAATAATACAAATTAAAAGGTCCCTCGGTGATGAAGTCATTAGTCTACAAAACAACAATTTCCAGCTGGAAATGTTGGAAGGATCAGAGATTTCATAAAGGATAATTCAAAATATGTAAAGGAGAGGAACCAAATATGGAATACCATTTTCATTTTTTCATTTTTCTGGGTTTCTATGACTTTTTTGAAATTACTTAAATTTTATATCAATAGTAGAAATAGTTTATTTCACAACTAGAAAATACAAAATCTTAAATTTACAAATATAATTTTTTTTTTTAATTTTCTTTAGCGACATGATTTTTACAATTCACGAAATAGGATCTTAATATGGTATACATTGGGTTATAATTTGGAATACTTTGAATAGATACATAATTTGCCGACATAGTTTTTAAAACACCAAAGTATTAGTCCAACCAGTTTATTCACAGTAATCGTAGACAAAATACAACCTTTCAGGACTTGTGGATTGTTCATGATATCAATTATTACACCTCGAGCATTGAATCCACTTTTCACCTTTTTTATCTTCATTATAATCATCTTGACAAAACACGCTGTATTTGGTCCGTTTAAATCCGGTAGTTGTTTCTGTCGGTATAACCAATGGTGTGAGAAGATCATGATTTCCAACGTCCTGTCTGGAAAAACACTAGTATTCCATGATAAGACCCTATTCCATGTATGGCTCATTTCCCCTAATTAAAATATATTCTTGAATGTTTGGGACTCAGAAAATATAATTATCGATATGAAGCAAAAAATAAAAATTACGTTTTACAGACATGTGGCACGAATGAATCCAGGGAGATTGCCCAGTCAAATCTTGAGATACTTTCAAGAAAGAAAATGAATGGGGTATGGTTCAGTAATGTGGACAGAATTCTTGAGGTGTGTAGGATTATATACCACGATATCCAGTAACATGATACTCCGAAGAAGTAGATAAAAAGGCTTCAGGGTTTCAAAGAAAACCGAAAGATCTAGACAGAGGGGAGGAAAGAACAACACAGGCAACAAGTGAGGGAGCACTGAACAAACATCGAAGAGTGGGGAAGTTGAAATGACGTGGCCCTTAGTTAGACAAATCAAAGAAAAAATTAAATGAAAATAAACCAAACTAATACACTTTTAAAATTTGTTCAAAAATTGTTGGTAGTTTTTGGCTAACTAAAAATAACCTTCCCTGTAACTCTCATAAGACCAATCTGGATGCCTGTACAAAATTCATTAACACTGCATGTATGCGATTAATTGAATAAATACTTCAGAAAATTAATTGGGTACACGATCATTGGTGTCTGGCCCTGGGAAGACACTTGGTTTGCAGCACATCTGTGTTGCAAAGTTTTAAGCACATTTTAATTGCAAAATTAATATCGATACATACTGAGTTTTTTCTTCCATGTAAGGCCAATTTTAGACCACGTGAGGTGAATTTAGACGTTTCTGGAAGCTCTTTTTGCTGCTCATATTCTCAGAAGATCGTTACAGGAATACCGAGATAAGGAAAGAACTTAACATCTTCTCTATAAACAACAAGGTATCTCAGAACAGAATGCAGTGGTTAGAGCATGTAAACAGAATGCGGGAGGATAGGATACCTAAGCAGACACTGGGCTATAAGTTGGAGGGCAGGAGAGAACGAGGACGCCCGTGAAAGAGATGGGCAGATTTGAGAGGTTTGGAACAGGCAGAGATGCCTAATCCTTGAAAGGTAAAGAAGAAGAAGACATTCTTAGCTTTTGTTTACTGTAGACTTTTCTCCTTTCTTCTGCCCATTTAGTGTTCTGAATTTGGTTCGGTACATTAAGTTGCGTTAGTATACTCTTTCTTAATACCCTTTCGGACTTCTTTGAACCATTTACCAAACATCTTAGGTCTATTATTTATTTATTCCTAATTTGTGTACGTTGCAATCTGTTCAATTTAGAACAATAAGCAACCCCATGACCCAATGAGATAAGGATGATATATATGACGTGTAAATGAGGTGTAGTCTTGTACAGACCCAGGCCGACCATTCCTGAGAGAGTATGACCAAACCATCAAAGTACACCGGTAACCACTGTCTAGTATTCAGATCCATATAAAAGTAACTACCTTTACTAGGATGAACCAGGAACCTTCGTCTCCGAAAATCAGCTGTTAAAAAGCTGATTTTGGCAACGACTTTACCTCTAGACCAACCCGGTGGGTTCTATTATTTAGCATTTTTTAAATTTGTTTTATCAACCCTTTTTCATCAATTCTATACACTTAACTATAAAATTTTAGTCTTCTTTTTCTAATTGTTTATTTTCCTTGTACAGTTCTTCTCGTTCACATAATCTGTATTGTCCATCTCCTATCTTCAGATCCAGTATAGTTTTTTTGGTCTTTCTAAGGGTTTATTAATAATATATATTGTGTTTTTTTTTTATTAAGGACTGCATGTGATAAATTATGGAAGTTAATCAATTATTGAGGTTATAATGTAAGTTTAAAGACGTATAGCAAATTAATGCAACAATTTTTGTTAGAGATAATAAATAGATGTGATAAATGTAATAATAATTATAGATAAATAGATGTCGGTAAAATGACTACCAGTTAATGCCCAAATACACAAATAAATGACAATTGATGTGTTCTTCAATTTTTTTATTATTTTTTTTGTTTAATATTCAGACTCTGCATAATATTATTTATTATTCTGTATAATTACATTACAAAATGCATAATTGTATTACTTTATTTAAAAGTGATGTTTTTTTTTTTGAAACAATTGTTACTGAAATGTTAAATTTTGTAGACTATATAATAAATTTTTATAAGAAAATATATTTTTAAAATAAAAAATATTGGATGAATTATTTGTGTGTTGTATTTTGTTTTTATAATATAATTAGAAAATCCCCGCTCATTGTGCTTCACGCGGCAAACTAATCCTACAGGTTTAAAATTATCACACAGCCTTACACGTTGAAAGCCAAATCACGACTGTAAAAATAAAATAAATTAGTTCTGGGAACAGAAATTTTGTTGGCATCATTATTAATGACAAGTGTAAAGGAAGAGATATAGTACATTTGTTTTTGGAAGAAGCTTGTAAGGGGAGGGCGAGTAGGTAGAGTAGGGATAGTTTCAACAGGGCAAGTGTTGTCTCCTTCTCACTTAATGATCATTCCCTCTCTTTCTAACTATATACTACTCTGTTACAACTACTACGCTAGACTAAAAACTACTTAAAAATTTTATATTTTCTGTTGTCTTTTGCCTTTCTCCATCTGAATCCTATATCTTTAATAATTTTCCACAGCGACCATTTACTTCCTTTGAAATTAATTTTCTCCCGTAAAACGGGAAGTAACAAATTCAAAGTTGCCCATTCAGCGTTTGTTTTATGAAAATCATATATTGTTCTTCTCACAACACACTTATCAAAATCGTCCACTTCACTCTTCACTTTCCTTCTCATTCTTTTCTTATTTGGTGTTCTGATTAGCATATCAGGGTTTTTTCTTTTTTTTTCAAAATTCTTAGAACTGTACTATGCGAAATCCCCAAAGCTCTGGGTACACGATTTTGCGCATCGGTCAGTAAAATTGGTCCATTTTGTTCAGCTTCTGACAATTGTATACACGGACTATATACTCCCTAGCCTGACCGCGTATTACCTGCCTTTTCCGTAAAAACAGTCGGCCTACTACCGAATGCACGAGGTGAAGACTTGTGAAGGGAATAGAACAACAAAAATATAAATTTACAACATACAGTCAATGTTTTTAGGATTTATAATACACTTAGGCCCTTAACGCTGCTAGCACTATGGAGAGACTGATCACTTCCCTTCGAGGTGCTTCCCGTACCACTAAACAATACAGCTCAGCAGCACAGAGCGTTGGTGGGAGAGCTTCTAGCTAGAACAAATGACCTGTACATCCTAAGAATAACTGAATATGTGTTGTGAGAAAAGGTTTTTTTTAAAACATAATGTGTGTACATTGCAATCTGTTCAATTTAATAAAAATAATATGAATGTGTAGTAGAGTGTAGTATGACACCCTTTTGAGATGGAGGTGCTATAATCTTGGTGGTTACCCATCAACCACTGCTGGGGAAACTTGGCCAACATGGGAATAAAGTTAGATAATGCCTCAGACAACACGGAGCTAGCACTATGAAAAAAGCGGCCTTCTATTATTTCGTGGGAGGTATGTGGAAAGATGAGCCTGCCGCATTGTTTATCATGTGGGAGTGTGACGTATGACTCCCATACAGAGTAGCAGCGGTACAATCTCGGCGGATGACTCGGTTAAATGAACCCGCCAAAACAAGTAAATAAAGCAGGTATGCCCCAGACTGCTCAGGACATACCTTAACCCTTTATAGGGCAGTACTACAGAGGAAAATAAACATGTTGTAAAATGTTAAATTTTATTTTATATGGACCTGAATAATGTATTTCTAGTGCCAGAACAGCACTATTATAAGAACAGAACAGCTCTATTATAAGATATTTTTTTTTTGATGTTAAGCCCTGGTAGGTATACTTACCAAGGAACGTTCATTGAAATGGGAATCACATAATGTTTTGATGTGTAAGAATGCTTACTAAAACAACTTGTAGTCCTATATAACAGAAAAATGTATAGAATAACTTATCTCAACTTTATAATAGCATGTATGCTTGCTTTCCCATAAAAAACTCGAATTTTCTAAGCACTGTACAAAAGTAACAACAAAACAACACGGTTGTGTGCGCTGGTATGAATCCTTACTACATTTGTGTAACTACATTTGTGTAGCAAATGGTTGCTGCGCACTTATTTCAAAATGTGGATAGCCTACTTACCAGAGAACATCTACAAAACCATCAAATGCCAATACGGTTCGACTGCATAGCTTATTCTTTAGAAAAATCGACCTTATTGCCAGTGGTAAGTATACTTACCAAAGACCTATAAAGGGTTAAAAACAGATAGATCCAGGAGCTATTGTGGGGAGGGGTCATAAGGGTGTTTAGGGATCCTTCCCAGAAAATTTTTGAAATTTTAAAGCTGAAAACTCAATTTTAAGTCTAAAAAATGTGTAAATAAGGACCAGCTGAAAAATACTTTCTATTCTTTAGGACATTATAAACTGTAAAAAGTGTTTACATCTCAAGCATAATTTAGGTTATTGAATCATCAACGCCATACGTATAATACCCAAACAATACTTACATAGCCGATAAGTACAAAAATGATAATGTTTTATAATATTATTTATAAGGTGAGTTAATAAAAGTAAACAAAATGTTTTACAGGTAGTTTTGTTTTTATATTTTTAAATACAGTATTTTGTATATAAAAATCTACTGTACTGTAATTCTAAAAAATCTACAATATTGCTTTTTTTATACAAAAAAAACCGATCTTAGGGGGGGTGATTGCCCTTAGTGCTCCCTCTCTGTATCTGCCCTTGGCAGTACTCCTACCCTACACCCAGTCATTTCTATTACCCGTCCATAAAGAATAGGCCTAAGTGTGAGAGAGTGATGTAAATTTCTTTCAAGGTAGTGGTACTACAATCTCAGCGTCCTAAGAAGAGTGGCTTGCCCTGTGGTTCACATTGCACCCACTTGTTTGGTCTGTGCTCTTAGGGGCAGTTGTAGGCTAGGTGGTGCGTGACCTTGGGTAAATGCAAGTGTTAATTGGCAACACCACATGAATCCAGGGGTAACAGTTATGGTTGATAGTGTGATATTCATGTAAGGATATCCACGAAGAACTGGACAGGATAACGGAAGAAATAAAAACTGGCTGCACTGAATGAATGCTGATAACAAGACTAGATAGAAAGTCACCCAGCAAAAAATTTTTAATTACTATACTAAGAACGAAAGATTTAGGTGGGTCGAGTTCTCGCTCGTGTATCCCTTCCACAACCTCCTATATACTCATTGTACTCCCCTTACGCTCATTACACTGTTACAAGAAGTACCCTATTTTTACGTGTTACATTAAATAAAAGTAGTTTATTCACTGTACTTTCATTTACTGCAGTTGAATGATATATTAATAATAATAAAATAAGCCTATTAATGGAATTGAATAACAGGTATCCCAATGAGATAATTATGATTTACGAGGTGTGGCTATTAAATAACGAGACTGACGTTGTAAAAAATTTAATTTTAATTTTATACATAATCACTCATTGTCACCTTCAATATACACTCCTTCTCTATCCCTACAAAGCTCCATCCAAATTTTCCATTGTTGGAAACAGTCTAGCAATGTTTTTTACGAAGCTGACATAAAATATTTTATTTTTATTTTATACATAATCACTTATTGTAACCTTCAATATACACTCCTTCTCTACCCCTACAACACTCCATGCGAATTTTCCATTGTTGGAAATAATGCTGTAAGTCATCTTCTGTCAGCTCCTTCAGGACACAAGCCGCTTTCTCTTTTACAGCTTCCACAGAATCAAATCTTGTCCCTTTTAATGCTAATTTCACCTTAGGGAACAGGTAGAAGTCACATGGTGCAATATCTGGTGAATAAGGTGGATATTCTAACACTGAGATGCTGTACTTGGCTAGGAACTCTTGACAGATAACGAGGAATGAGCTGGCACATTGTCTTGGTGGAGAACCCATGATTTGTCTTTCCACATTTCGGGTTGTTTTTTCCTTACTCTTTGATGTAGTTTAGAAAGTACCTCAGGGTAGTAATATTGATTAATTGTTTGACCTTCAGACACCCAGTGAACGTACATAATCCCATGGATATAAAAAAAACAATCATCATTGCTTTAAATTGATTTGCTCATTCGAGCTTTTTTTGCTCTCGGTGAAGTTCGGCTCTTCCGGTGCATGGATTGGTGCTTCGTTTCCAAATGATAAGTAAAAAACCTCGGTTTTATCACATGTTATTATCGTTTTCAAAAAATTTGGGTAATTTTCAATCACGTACAAAGTGTCAGTACAAACATTTTTGAGCGGCACATGTCCTGAAGGAGCTGACAGAAGATGACTTCCAGCACTGTTTCCAACTATAGAAAATTCGCATGGAGCGTTGCAGGGATAAAGAAGGAATGTATATTGTAGGTGACAATAAGTGATTATGTATAAAATTAAAATAAAGTTTTTTAAGTCAGTCTTTTTATTTAATAGCCACACCTCATACATAAAAATTAATGAAACTCTGGGAAAATAATCGCAATCGAACCGAATAACTCTTTTAAGGATATAATAACCAAACTGAACTTCACGTCCAATAATCTTTTCAAGACTAAACGCCAACTGACCAACCAGCAGGCCTACTTGTAGGCTATAATCATATTGTTTTGTTCTTTATTATAATATTTTTGACTATGTAAAGTACTGTAGATTTATAAACTCATTATTGTGTGCGGTTATAAACGAATATAATAAAGAAATTGTATCGTTACAGCAGCACTGAAGCCAATAAATTATTGATGCAGACAAAACTTCCAAGTCTGGGTGACTCGCAAATAATACGAGTAAACAGCCTTCTGTATTTTATTTTCATTTTGATTATATTGTCATAACAAACTATTACATTACATTATAACAATGTTTATAGCAAACTTTGTTTTTTTTTGTAATTTTAAATCCACACAATTGAATTTTGTTTTTTTGAAAATGTTGATTTTTTTAATGTTTTAATTTTTGTACGAATTATAAACTTTACAGGTAATAAAACATACGTGCAGTAGTCCAATGCTAGATATTATAGGTGGAGTACATTTTTTGAAGGTAAAGGTTTTTTTTTTTTTTTGGTTTAACGTACGACGTGAAGGTAAAGGGTGAAGTAAACTTTAAAATAAGGTATAAGTTTCAAGTCAACAGGAGCAATAAGAAAGGAGAAATTGCTCGACTACTGGGCGTGGCGAAGTACACAGCAAAACTCCCACCCGCCTAAATTTATCATGGTTATATAGATGTAGTCTGTAATGTTGCCCATAACAGATAGGTGGAGTGTTAAATTATTTACACTCGATCTGCTAGTTCCAGGGCTACAAAAAAAGTTCTGTTTCTTAATTAACACAATATGAAAAATGTTAATTAACACAATCTAATTGGCTAATTAATTAGCCAATTATTAGCAAAATTAATTAGCCAATTAATTAGCCAAAAAAAAAAGATTAGCAAGAGGTTTGGAGCTCCATGCCACCTTTATAGACTTAAAAAAAGCATTCGATTCTGTACCGCGTAAAAAATTATGGACTGCTGTGAGGGATTCTGGTGTAAATGCGGCCTACATAAACGCTATAAAGGAAATAAAAACAATAAATCAATTATTGGGTTTGGAAGTCAAGAATCAGCTGCTATATTCACAAATAAGGGCGTTAAACAAGGTTCATGTCTATCACCAACCCTGTTCAAAATTTACTTAAATAGTGCTCTCAGACAGTGGATCAGGAAATGTAGCCCTATGGGAATACAAACAGGAAACAGGCCCATATGTACTATATTGTTTGCAGATGATCAAGTTGTATTAGCAGAAGACCAGCAGGATATGACATATATGCTGAACAAACTGATAGGAGATTTTCAGGAGTGGGGACTTGAGGTCAACATGGATAAAACAAATTATTTGAATATTGGAGGCAAGAACAAGACATACAGACAGATTTTGGTGCTATAAAAATGGTGAGGCAATATAATTACTTGGGTGTTACAATAAATGAGGATGGTAGAGACAATGAAGATATTTTGAGGAAGATAGGGAAAGGAAAAAACATTATCAGAGCACTGCATCCAATTCTGTGGAACAAAACACTTACAAAAAAGACAAAAACAAACATATATCAAGCTATGATGGAACCAATATTGACGTATGGATCTGAGGTGTGGGTCATGGATCGCAGACATGCTGCAAAATTGCTTGCTGCAGAAATGATGTATTGGAGAAGATGCGCAGGCTTATCATTATTAGATAAAGTAAGAAATGAAGTAATAAGAGAGCAGATGCAGGCAAAAGAAACAATACTAAGTAGCATTGGGAGGAATCTGGTAAAATGGTATGGCCACCTTCGTCAAATGAATACGGAGAGAATACCATTGAAAATCTTTGAATGGACTCCAAACCAGCATCAGAAGCGGGGTAGGCCAAGGAAAATATGGATGACCAATGTTCGACAGGAGATGGAAGGTAGAGGATTGCGAGAGGGGGACTGGAGAGATAGGGAGCGATGGCAGAAGGGATGCGAGAAGCGACTCTAAGGTTGCAAAACTTGCTTCAAAAAAAAAAAATTAGCCAATTATATGACTGAACCATTTAAGAACAGAAAAGGTAGAGATTGCAGAAGACACTAATCATAGTAAAGTATCCTCTGAAAGTAATGAAATTTTATTATACAGCTAGACCCTGTGGTGAATGATTTTTTTTTTTTTTTTTGTTTAACGAATGAAGTTTTTGTGGTGAATGAAGTGAATGTGTCATTTGCAGAGTGGAAAGTAGATACATTTCAAAGCCAGATACATTTTAAAGCCTGGCATACTGATAAGCATGTTTTTCCAGCCAGGGAGAAAGGCCTGGTAAATCACCTCACTCCTCGTTTTACTTAGTAAACTTCTAGAGGTTCAAACCACCCTTTTCACTAATGAGCTGAACAGTCTATAGTTATAATAAAAGACACAAGCTAATTCTAGGAATAAACCATGTAAAAATACAAAATATTCAAATCATATTACTAATATTACATTATCATTGGGTAGTAATAATAATAAATGACACAGTTAAGTGAAAAAACGAAACCAATCATGAAAATATGGCATTTAGCCTAACCTAGATATTATGTATGTAATGACTTAAATAATAATATGATGTCATGATGTGTGTACAATGCAAAGGAAGCCCATGTATATTATACGTTTCATTTAATTTTGCTGAATCACTTTATAGTTATACTGTTGTAGGTCATGAGACTGATTAAATAAAGGGAGATAAAACAAAATACAAGGTCACGTGATGAGTTTGGGCCATAGAAGTTGACTCTTGTCAGATTATTTTGTTATAGTGTCGTCTGCTCCGGCAAGTGTATTTTTGTTAATATTGTTGAGGTTATTGTAATTAAGTTTCTAGTTAACATATTGCCTGTTTAAATATACGAGACTTGAAAGAAGTATCTGATTTAATTTTATTATTAAACTTAAATCGATTTGATCAAAAAAATTTAAGATGAGTAAACAAGATGCATTAATCTTATATTATCACTTTTTCTCACAACCAGCTAGAGCATTAAAAATAATCTTAGAATCGAATAATGTACAATACACACCGCAAAAAATTAATTTATTTCGGTTACCTCGTTATCAAGGTGGTAAGTAAAGAGTTTTTACATATTTTATAATCAGTTTTAAGTATAAAGTAAGTTAGATCTGCTATTATAAATCTGCTGTAAAACACTCACTACTTTCTCTTGCCTATGTAATTAATGAAAAATATACTACATTATGTTTAATCATGAGTACGTAATGAAATATGAAAAAACATAATCTAATTATAAGTGAATGACGCAAAATGATGAAAGTCAACCTCAGTTCGATTTAAAAATACGGAAAATCACTAATTTACACTAAACCGATTCACGAAAGAAAACACCTGTCTTTAAACAACAATATCTTTTGAACCGTTGTATGTAAAAACAATTATTATGATACATCAAATTCAAGCTTGTTTTATTGTTGATTACAGGATTGCATTAATATAGTATAATAAGTTGTAACCCTATACATTTTAAAGTACGTGTGAACAAAGTATTATAGTACCTTGAAGTTGGGTATACTGTAAAATTGCTTAAAAACAGGGTACTTTTTATGTGTAATTCGTTATATTTAATAGGTACACTATTAATTTCCAAAAATGTTAATATTTATCCTCTAATCAATAATAAAACAAGCTTTAATTTGATGTATCGTAATTGTTTTTACATGTAACGGTTCAAAAGATGTTGCTGTTTAAAGTAAGGTGTTTTCTTTCGTGATCGGACTATAAGCTAGAAAACAATGGTTGAAATAAAAGTTGTAGATTTTTTTATTTCCTAATACTTTCATTTATACATTCTTGTCGTAAAATGCATACTAAAGCCGCAGTCTTATAAAATCCAATTTTTTATCGATTTTGATGAACAAAAACAGAAAATCACTACTAATCTCCACCAACTAGGCGTAGTAGAAAAAAATTTTAATTTTTAGAAGTAAAAGTTGTAGGTTTTCTAATCTCCTACAACTTAAATAATATATTAAATTCACTTTTGCCCTAAAATGCGAGTTAAGGGCGCAATCTAAAAAAAACTATTTTTACCACGAGATCACAGCAGCTCCTACAAGAAATTTTGCAGAAAGGTGCGTAGCTTATCATGTAGAGAGTAAATGATAATAATTTATTTATTCCATTTAATACAAATACAAAATTGTATCTTATCTACTGGGAATATATAACCACCAAATCAAGTAAACGGTGGTTATAAAAAATAATACATAAAAAAAGTTTACAAATGAAGTACAAAATCAATGACGTCATCCACTTCAAATTTGGCACTGCAAACCAGCATCGGTAAAATACCAGCACTAACCCATAATTATTCTTAATAGTGGATCAACATCAGTTATGTCATTCAGCCAATCTTTAACCTTTCTTTAAAATGTTAACAAGTTATTTTTAATTTCAATCGGCAACAGGTTAAAGCACTTCGGACCTATATAAACAAAAGTTTAAGCAAAAAAAGAGATTAATTATTAACTTTCAATTCATCACACAAATTACCGTCTAAAAATTCGTAAAATTCTTAACAGCTGATTTTCGGATACAAAGTTCCTGGTTCAAATCCTAGTAATGGTAGTTATTTTTACTTTCTCTTGCCTATAATAAGAAGGAAAGTATTGTTTTCATGTTGATTTTTTGAAATCGACTTTCCACCGGATCTACAAGTTTTCAGACCACCTGAATCAAAAAAAACATGTTTTAAGCGATTGGTGTGTGTGTGTGTGTGTGTGTGCGCGCGCGCGCGCGTGTGTGTGTGTGTGTGTGAACAGAATACCTCAAGAACGGAACATCGTATAGGTCATTTGTTCTAGCTAGAAGCTCTCCCTCCAACACTCTGTGCCGCTGAGCTGTTCTGTTTAGTGGTGGGGGAAGCAGCTCGTAGTTGTGACAGTAGTATACAGTTAGAAAGAGAGGGAATGATCATTAAGTGAGAAGGAGACAACTCTTGCCCCTTGAAACTATCCCTACTCTGCCCACTCGGCCTCCCCTTACAAGCTTCTTCCTAAAACAAATGTACTATACGAACTTGAAACTTAAGTGACATACCACTACCGGACCCGACACGAATATTTTCATCAAAATCGGTCAACCGGAATTAGTAGTTTATTCGTGTAATTTTTCAATTTTTTGTGATTTTCTCAAAAACTGGTCCTACAATTTTTTTATAATCGCCTGGTGTACTAATTTTTTATGCTCTACAAGATAGAGAAGGCGCCATGTTTGCTAAAATTCTTGGTGAGGCTGTTTCCACGTAAAACCGTTGTTTTTTTAAGATTACCGTTTTAATATGCATTTTAGCACAAAAATGTATGTAATAAAATTTGTAGAGAATTTAAAATCCTACAACTTTTATTTCAACCATTTTTTTGTATAACGCTTAGTTTAGCGGTAAATAGCGATTTTATGTTTTCTCTCACGAAAACTTGTAAAAAATTAATTATTTTAAGATTTCGGCCTTAGTATGCATTTTACGACAAAAGTGTATAAAATCAAATTTATGAAAATTAAAAGTTCTACAACTTTTATTTAAAGCATTTTTCTCTACAGAGCCTAGTTTAGCGTGAAAGAGTGATTTTCCGTATTTTTAAGCCAAACTGAGGTTGATTATCTTTCACTCATGATAAAAATTAGGTTAGTTTTTTTTTGCGCCCTGGAGACTCCAGGAGAAGTATAGGACATGTCGCCAGATTAACACCTGAAATACATATAAGAATCACACAATGTATCACTACTATTAAGAAAGAAATTCTTGTACGCTATAAAAAGTTTCACCGATCAAGTACCTAATTTTTTTAGATTTTTTTTAAAGGAATTCAAATCCTCACAACACTTTAAAGATTGGGGTAATTTATTTATGAATTTCTCCCTGCATAAGTAGGTTTTTGTTCAAACAATTTTGTGGAGTGATTAGCCACATAATGATCATTCCTGTTTCTCGTGTTATGATTGTGAACATTGAAATTCTGCATAAAATTATTTTGCCTAACATACATAATCACCTCAAAAATGTAGAGACAGGGAACTGTAAGCAATTTAAGCTCCTTAAATAGTGGCCTGCATGAGGTTAGCTGGTTAGCTCCCACCATACACCTAATAGCTTTCTTTTGAATTTTAAAAACCCTATTCATATTTCCCATGCTAGAATTACCCCATACTAAAATACCATAGCGGATATGAGACAGAATGAGGCCATGATAAGCTACCATTAGTAATTTTTTATCATTTAATCTGGCAATTTGTTTAAGTGCAAATACCCCAGATGATATTTTACTACAAACTTGATTGGTATAAAAGTCCCAAGACAAAGATCTATCTAGAGATACGCCCCGGAACTTCACTGTTTCCACATGCTCTAAACTATTATTATGAATAAATACATCAACTTCTCTATTTTCTTTAACGTTATGTTTATTTTTAAACTGCAAGTACTGACACTTTTTCCCATTAACTGTTAATAACATTTGATTCAAGAACTGTACTACGGACTCTATGTTAACATGTGTATTTACTTCAAGAGCATCTACCAGTAAGCTGTTACTGATTACTGAAGTATCATCAGCAAACAATTTATGTTTATTAAGGTTAGTTTTTTGTTTATTTGCAATGTTTTATTACTAGTGTTAGGTTTATTGTTAATTATTTGTATTGGCAAGAGAAAGTTGTGTGAGTGTTTCATACCAGATTTTTATAAAATTACTTTTATATAAATTTGATTACTATAAAAATCAGTGGTTACCGGTGTAGTTTAAGGCCGGTTACGCACTGTCGACCAGTCGCCGGTGACCAGAAATAGGTATCAAAATACAGAAACTACACTGGCGACCAAAAGTTAAAATGTCAGTATCGTTCAAAAGAACACGAGAGGCCAGCTGGTCTCCCATTCGTCTCTCATGTATTTTTGGTCGTTTGCGACTTCTTGGTTACCGCTACAAGTGCGTATTTGTGCATAAATAATCTTTTCAATCTCGTTGGCGCTGTGTGTAACGGGCCTAATGATTGGGGTTCAATTAACCATATACTCTCTCAGGAACGTTTGGCCTGGGTGTGTACAAAACTACACCTCATTTACAGGTCATACACATCATCCTTATTTCATTGAGTCATGGGGTTGCTTATTGTTCTGATTTGAACAGATTGCAACGGACACACATTAGGGATACAAAAGTTTAATTAACTACATATTTACTTTCTCTTGCCTATATGAATATATTATAGGGAGGAAAGTATTGTTTTCATGTCGATTTTTCGAAATCGAGTTTTCACCGGATCTACACGTTTTCAGACCCCCTAAACCCAAAAAAACTGTTTTTAGCGATTGGTCTGTGTGTGTGTAAAATATCTCAAGAACGGAACATCGTACGAACTTGAAACTTGAAACTTAACTTACATACCACTACCGGACCCGACACGAACATTTTCATCAAAATCGGTCAACCGGAAGTAGTAGTTTATTCGTGTAATTTTTCACTTTTATGCGATTTTCTCAAAAACTGGTCCTACGATTTTTTTTTAAATGCCTTAATTACATCATTTTTTATTTTCTACAAAATACGGTAGGCGCCATGTTTGCTGAAATTCTTGGTGAGACTGTTTTCACTTAAAAACATTGCTTTTTCAAGATCGCGGCTTTAATATGCATTTTAGCGCAAAAATGTATATAATTAAAGTTGTAGAGAATTTAAAGGTCTACAACTTTTATTAAAACATTTTTTTGTATAACGTCTAGTTTAGCGGTAATTAGAAATTTTCTGGTTTTTTCTCACAAAAACGTGTGAAAAATCTATTTTTTTAAGATTTCGGCCTTAGAATGCATTTTATGACAAAAGTGTATATAATAAAATTTATAGGACGTTAAAAGATCTACAACTTTTATTTAAAGCACTTTTTTGTACAGTGCCTAGTTTAACGTGAAAGCGCGATTTTCCGTATTTTTAAGCTAAACTGAGGTCGATTTTCATTTTGCGTCTTTCAGTCCTGAAAGACGCAAAAAATAAGGTTATGTTTTCGAGGTTTGGTTTCTGTTTATTTCTAATGTTTTTATGACGAATTTTACGTGTTATTGTTAATTATTTGCATTGGCAAGAGAAAGTTGTGTGAGTGTTTCACACCACATTTTTATTCTCCACAAAGCAGGGTAAGCGCCAAGTTGGCTGAAATTATTGAGAAGATTGTGCTCTCGTGGTAAACATGTTTGTCTTAAGATTGTAGCCTTAAGGGTGCGCTCTACCTCTGCCGCGCCGCTCAATGTAAGGGTTTAGATGATTACAACCAACTCGGTTGTTATGCAAGTCATAATTAAAGTTTGACATGCCTTTTAAAGCTTAAAATACGCTCCATTTACCAGTTAAATTTTTTTGTATGAGCATTAAGTTTAAGCTTTAAAAAATTGAAGTAAATCTCTTAAAGTTGTAAAGTTTTCTAAAATTATTTCTAAAGATAGGAAAGTATTTGTCGCAAATTAGTCTGTATCAGTAAAAAGAATATCATTTTTAGATTCTAAAAATATAAACTTTAACGTGTTTACTTATTTATCAGCGGGGATGTCTTGCAATCCAAAAAACCTTTACAAGCACAAATTTTCCAGCCGTTCGATGGCGTTCCGAGCTGACAGTTACGGAACTACTACACATTACATTATCTGCTAATCAAGGACATTTCCCCTCAGCTTGATTTCGCTCTAGGTCATACAACGTTGCCGGATAGAGTAATACGTTTGTCTCCTGTAGACTGTTTACTCCCGTTGACTGTTTACTCCCGTTAGTATTTGTTTTGACAGAAGTAAAATTAATCGCTCACCCAACCTACACAAATATTAACTTTAATTGATTATGAAAAGGATAATTGTTCGTTTAGGAAAATATTATACTGTTAGACCTACTGATTGTTATTTCTGTAATTAATTGGTAGCCTACTGTTCGGATAAAACAAATATTTTTTTATTTCTAATTTTTTCTAATAATAATTTTAAAATTAAATTTTTAAAATTTAAAAACAGGTATTTTTACTTTCTTTTGTTCTATGTGAATATAGCCTATAGGAAGGAGAGTATCGTTTTCATGTTGATTTTTTTAAACGAGTTTTCACGGGCTATATATAAGTTTTCAGACCCCCTGCAGCCAAAGAACATGTTTTCAGCGATTGGTCTTTGAATGTGTGTGTGAACAAAATATCTAAAGAACGTAATAACGTACGAAGTTGAAACTTGGAAATTAAGTTACATACTACTAAAGGGGGCCCGACACGACCATTTTCATCAAAATCGGTCAACCGGAAGTAGCAGTTTTTCGTAAAATTTTTCACGCTTTTGCAGTTTTCTTAAAACCGGTCCCTACGATATTTTTTTTAATTGCCTCATTTACCACATTTTTATGCTTTACAAGATAGCGTAAGCGCCATGTCTGCTGACATTCTTGGGGAAACTGTGCTGTCGCAGAGAATATAATGTAATGCAGCCTTAATATGCATTTCAGAGCAAAAGTGGATTTTTTATTTCACACACTTTTTTTGTATAAAGTTTTACGGCAATTTGTGATTTTCTGTGTAATGAAAATCTGTAAAAAAACGGGATTTTTAAAATTGCGGCCAAACTGAAACTTATCCACAACAAAAATGTATATATAATTGAAGTTATAGGAAATATAAAAAACTTTTACTTCATGTATTTTTTTGAACATCGCTTACTTCAGTGGCAATTAGTGGTTTTATGTTTTTTTTTTGTTCATCAAAATCTGTAAAAAAAGATTGGGGCCTTAGTATGCATTTTACGAGGAAAGTTTTTAAATAAAATATTACATACTGTAGACGAATTATAATTATTTTAGGGGAGACTGTACTTTATATATTTATATGTAGGCTACTGTACTTTATATGCTTGTAAATATTCTTAAAATCATTTTTAAAAGGACCTAGATATTATCCTGATGTAAAAATTATCACAATCTTCTGAATCACATTTTGATCTTATAAACACCTGGTTCTTCATATAAACTAAATTTACTATTTATATATTATTAGCTGTATTTAGTTTTACTATGTTAGCGGTAATGTCATTTACTACATAATGCTATGTAAAAATTACTAATGTATAATGTAGGCAGTAGTGTAATTTACTATTTTTGCGGTATTTAGTTTTGTTTCATTTATTATCGTAGGTCTACTAGGTTTTTAATTGTTAGTTTCAGTTTATAGATTGGCTGTTTTTGATAATATGTACGTGTACCATTTTTTTGTTAAATGGTAAATATTTATTGTCTGTAATAGGTATTAAATGTGGAATGATTATTGTTTTTAATTTGGTTAATTAATGTTTGTTATTTGGAGAGATATTGATTTATGTTGTTAAATTAAAAACGTGATGCAGATATTTAAAAAAAATCCCTTTGCACTAAAACGACCAGTATAAAATTATGAAAAATATTCGTTCTTGATGATTCGATAATTTTTCTGGGTAAACATAATGAAAACTTAATTTTTTTCATTGAAGTAATTTTTTTACGTAACTTTGCTATTCTGCTATTTCTTGTATTTTTTACTGGTATTTACGAGTACTTTTGCATTGCGCATCGCTTCATCAAGTTAAAAATACATAAAACTTAAAAATTGTATGAAGAAAAATTATTATTCATAAATGGCAATTGGAACTAAAATTTATTTACCATAGATAACTTTTACTTATGCAGTAGACCCTCTGTTAATCGACTTCTGTTATCCGACTCTCCGGGTTAACCGTTGAACCCCCTGCCGACCACTAAAACTCCGGTTTTGTTTTTTAAGGTAAAAAAGTTTTTTAATTCATGAGCTGATGTAAACTACTTTTCTTATAATTTTGTACGATACTTAAATTACTGTATTAATCTAATTAGGGCCTATATTAGTTAAGTACAATAGTAGTAGACCAACATGCGAAGGACAGATTTTTATAAACTCGACATTTTACATTTGAAAAAGCGGACAGATTACACAGCGTGCTGTGGCCAAACAAACAAAAATTACAAGTTATGTTAAACAAAAGTAATCCACTGAATCCTTTAACTTTGTTACGTTATTAGTGTAGTACCTATACTTTATTACATAGTTAGTTTATTTTGGTATCAGCATATTTTTGTGTGTAAATCGTGTGCGTGTACAGTACAGTGTAAATAGTAACAAGAGTAGGGGTAATGTTTTACAAAAATCATAGAAAAAATTATTTATTTAAACATTATTTACAAATTATTTAACATTACATTATTTAAACATTAGACAAATACCTCTTCGGTTAAACTGAGCTTTTCACTTGACCGACTACCCGTCGGTCAGCACTAAGTCGGTTAACAGAGGACCTACTGTGGTAGATTTTAACCAGTAATAATTATTAAATTGTGTTAATTCTTTTATTAAATTATCACTACATATTAATGTTTCTATTTCAATTTTCTCCGAAGTTTGAATTTTGTATTTCTTGTAAATTGTTTACAAAAGTTATGTGTTTTAATATAAAAAATGTATCGTTATTTATTTGAATGTGTTATGTATTATTATATTTTTGTTTAACATATTTTATACGTTTGTAAATATTCTTAAAATCATTTTTAAAAGGACCTAGATATTATCCTGATGTAAAAATTATCACAATCTTCTGAATCACATTTTGATCTTATAAACACCTGGTTCTTCATATAAACTAAATTTACTATTTATATATTATTAGCTGTATTTAGTTTTACTATGTTAGCGGTAATGTCATTTACTACATAATGCTATGTAAAAATTACCTAATGTATAATGTAGGCAGCAGTGCAATTTACTATTTTTGCGGTATTTAGTTTTGTTTCATTTATGATTGTAGGTCTACTAGGTTTTTAAATGTAAGTTTCAGTTTATAGATTGTAATCGCTGTGTCTGTTTTTTATAATATGTACGTGTACCATTTTTTGTTAAATGGTAAATATTTATTGTCTTATAGGTATTAAATGTGGAATGATTATTGTTTTTAATTTGTTTAATTAATGTTTGTTATTTGGAGAGGTATTGATTTATGTTGTTAGTAAACAGGCTGGTTTTAAATTATGGTAAAATGATTTTGTACATTATTGTAGAGCTAAAAATAAGAAAAAAGTTCATATAAACATAATGTCCGCAAACGCTTCATTTGCGAGTTACAGCTAACGAAAAATTTCGCCCTGATTTCAGTTCCTCTGGTGAAAAACAGTTGTACTGAATTTGTTGGGGGCTAATTTTTGCATCAAATATGGTGGATATAGCCTATATGGAAAATATCACAACCTACATTAAAGTTCAATAGTTCTAGTAGGGCCAACATGCGAAGGACAAGTTTGTATAAAATCTCATTACGACGTTTTACATCTGAAGGAATGGAGCGACTACGCTGTGTGCTGTGGCTAATGAAACAAAAATTACAAGTTGTGTTAAACAAAAGTGATCCATTTAATTTTTTAACTTTTTCATGTTATGAATATATAGCATTTTACATTATTTTGATATCAGCATGTTTTTTGTGTGTAACTCGTGTGCGTGTATAATAATAACAAGAAATTATGTTTATTGGATTCGAAATAAAATTAAAACAATTTTTAGGCTATAATGTACTCGTATATAAACTTCAGTTCAAAAACACATCTCGGCATGTTTCCAGCCGTCTGCCGTCTTCAGTGTATATAAATACGGTACATGTAAATATACGTGAAATAAACACACATTTCAAAGTAAAACACGCATGTCAATGTAACAATGAAATAAGTACAAATCAGCATTATAATTTTACCTATGCAATTACTGCTACATTTTAGAGTTTTAATAGGGGTTATTTTATACAAAAATCATAAAAAAATTTATTTATTTAAACATTCATTAACAAATACCCTTCGGTTGACTACCCGTCGATTAACAGAGGGCTTACTGTAATTGTTAACCAGTATAAAATCATTAAATTAGTTATTAGTGATTTAATCATTATTAAATTGTGTTTGTTCGTTTATTAAATTATCATTATTGTTCTTTATCTCAATTTTCTCTAAAGTTTGAATTATGTATTTGTTGTTTTTTGTTTCCAAAACAGTTAGTGTGTTACTATAGAAAATGTATGGTTATTTATTTGAATGTTTTCTGCATTATTAGATTTTTGTTTACCATATTTTATAAGCTTTTAAATGTTCTTGAAATAATTTTTAAAAGGACCTAGATATCAACCTGATGTAAAAGTTATTACAATCTTTTGAATCACATTTGATCTTATAAACACCTGCTTTTACATAAAAACTAAATTTACTTTTTAGCGGTAGTGTAATTTACTATATTAGCGGTATTTAGTTTTGTTTCATTTATTATCATACTAAGTTTTTAATTGTAAGCTTTAGTTGATGTATTCTAATCGCTGAGTGTGTTCTTGATATGTAAAATGGTAAATACTTATTGTCTTCAATAAGTTGTAATGTGGAGTGATTATTGTTTTCAAATCCACTCACAAAAAATACCACTAAAAATTGTTACAGTCGTCTTAGCAGCATTCAAGTAAAATGTTAATTTTTACAATAGGCTATATCTTTCCAGCTTTCGAGCAGTTTTTTCTAGAAAACGAGCGCGTTAAACTTTTTTAAGTGAACTGAAATTTTTAAGAGAAGTAAACAAAAAGCGGTATCTGTAGGCCTACATAAAAAGTATAAGTTACAGAAATATTTTTGTAATTAGGAAGAGTATTTTGTTACGCTTGCTAATAAAATGTCACAACATTTAGTTGAACATAAAATAACAAAGAAATAAAATAATTTCTAAAGGAAATAAAATAAAAATTAAAGGAGGCCTAGGTTAAAAATTAGATTTCTTTAAATTAAACGTGTCTTCGTTTTTAAATTCGTAAGAACCAAATTGAATACATGAAAAATCATTGAATTTTAAAATATAATAATTATTAAAACTTAAATTCTGTACAGATACTAATATTAATTTGTAAATGAAAGTAAGAGTTCCGTTTGATTTTGTATTATTTATGAGAGTAGAATATTTAATATTTTTATTATGAGTTTTTAAGAACCTGTAACCAAATTATACCTAACAATATAAGTTGTAATACAAATATTTTTTAGTAATAATTTAGTAGTAGAGTAAGTAGTCTTAGAATTCGGCAATCTAGTTTTATTTCATATGGTTGACATCATTCGATGTTATAGTCAGCCTTTTGGCAACACCGGACCACAGATACTCGCATGCATAACAGCACACGTTGATCTCCAGCTCCCTACTACTGCCTTTAAATGCCCCCACTTTTACCTACACAATACTGAGATTATGAGAGCGCACCTAGCGGTAGCAACTGAAATCGCTCGGCGATTTTCTCCTACTTCTGAGGCGCACCCTTAATAAATGCTCTTTAGAGCAAAAGTATAATATAATCAATATTGTAGAAAATAAAAAATCTACAACTTGTATTTCAAACGCTTAGTTTAGCGCCCATTTGTGATGTTTATGTATTTTGATTCGATTAGCTGCTCATAATTCCCCTCCGCTTCATCTGCTTCGGACGTTCCCGAAACTTTTACTCTCTTGTTCTTTGAAACTTAACTGTTTACTAAATACGAACCCACCGGGTTGGTCTAGAGGTAAAGTCATCGCCAAAATCAGCTGTTTAACAGCTGATTTTCGGAGACGAAGGTTCCTGGTTCAAATCCTAGTAAAGGTAGTTACTTTTATACGGATTTGAATACTTGACAGTGGTTACCAGTGTACTTTGATGGTTGGGGTTTAATTAACCATACACTCTCAGGAATGGTCGGCCTGGGTCTGTACAAGACTACACCTCATTTACACGTCATACATATCATCCTCATCTCATTGGGTCATGGGGTTCCTTATTGTTCTGAATTGAACAGATTTCAACGTACACAAATAGGAATTAAATAAAAATAAAAAAAAACTAAATACGGTTTACCTTACTCTTTATTCTATTGTAAAGTCCAGCCTCTGTTAGTTTGCTCCTAATGTAAACAAATAATGACGTCACTAAGCATGCGCATTATATCAAAATGTGTACACGCTGATTAAAAAGTAACAACAAAATACTTTTAAAAGTATCTAAATGAAATTGTTAGGCCTACATCATATCATGACTGATGTTTTTAGTACTTTAAGTATTTATAATTTTAAAAATAGTTAACTTAATAGGAATATGACGTCTGTAAAGTCGGAGACTCTAGTGTGCACCCTGTAGTAGCTGGCTTTGGTTTATTGACAGTAGAAGCAAACTAAGAACGGCTGAACTGTACAGGTCTACTTGTCGTGAATTTCCAACAATTTTCCATTTATTACCATAAAGTACCGGGTGAGCATAAAGTCTTGCCCTGATTATAAAAATTTATTGCAGAATAACTGTTTGACATAATAATTTAAATTTGATGCTGTTACATAGGTTAGTGTTAATAGTTTTTTTTAAGATTACTTACATTAGTAAACTTCAACGTGTGCCCCCTTGGTAGCTCGGAGAATGTCGAAGCGGTATTCCAGTTCCCGCCAGGTGTTTTGTAACATGTGTTCTGTCACAGTACCCACAGCAGCTTGTATCCTAGCCTTCAGTTCGTCAACGTCAGCAACTGGTGTGGCGAAGACTCTATCCTTGATATAGCCCCAGAAAAAAAAGTCAAGGGGAGTAATGTCTGGAGAGCGGGGTGGCCAGGGTGTTGGACCATCCCTTCCAATCTACCGATCCGGAAATGTTTCATCACGGAAAACACCATTAACGCTAACATTTACTTAGATGTTTTGCAACAGTTCATTGCACCACAGTTAGAAGAATATCAACCATGGATAGCCTAATTTTCCAGCAAGATGGGGCACCGCCCCACTGGGCTTTGATAGTGCATAATTTCCTGGATGAAACATTTCCGGATCGGTGGATTGGAAGGGATGGTCCAACACCCTGGCCACCCCGCTCTCCAGACATTACTCCCCTTGACTTTTTTTTCTGGGGCTATATCAAGGATAGAGTCTTCGCCACACCAGTTGCTGACGTTGACGAACTGAAGGCTAGGATACAAGCTGCTGTGGGTACTGTGACAGAACACATGTTACAAAACACCTGGCGGGAACTGGAATACCGCTTCGACATTCTCCGAGCTACCAAGGGGGCACACGTTGAAGTTTACTAATGTACGAGTAAGTAATCTTAAAAAAAACTATTAACACTAACCTATGTAACAGCATCAAATTTAAATTATTATGTCAAACAGTTATTCTGCAATAACATTTTATAATCAGGGCAAGACTTTATGCTCACCCGGTATAATAACATTAATGACAATATAAGAATAAACTGTAACCTAATTATTGTGTCTACGACATAATTAGGCCTTACATTTTGTTGGCTACATTACTTACACAGTTTGACATTTCTATAATCACTGTCCTTCATGAATTTTACGTTTCATAATACGTAAATTGTAATTTAATTGGCCAAATAAATACACTGTTGTTTTTTTTATTATTGCAGGAATAGGGTTAGAAGAAGAATTTAAAAATATTACTAGATTTGAAAAATTGCCTGTCATTAAACATAATGACTTTGTTTTGACTGAAAGGTAAGTTTGTTTTTTTTATTACAGTGGGTTCTGCGTATTTAAATTACTGGATTGTTGAATTAGTTTTCTTCTTCCTCTTGGCTTTCCAATCTATTCATTGCCCATATTTTTCGAGGCCTACCCAGATCACGTCGTTCGTCAGGAATGCAATTCAATGCTTGTTGTATTGTAAAACTAGGTTGGTTCAGGATCTGGATATAATAAATAATAAACAGACTTCTTTAAATTTATAAACAATTATTTATTGACACAATTAACTATTAAATTTAGATTAGGCCTACCAACAAATTAATTACATTATTCCAATTAAATTAATTACAAAACTTATACTTATACTAAACTTTACAATAATTAAGAAACTATCAAACAATCAAAACAAAAGATTTACCTGTCCACAATTACTTGAAACCATCCACACGCACTCGCACTATTAACGTAATTCAGAACTAATCCCGTAACGACACTATTTCGAAATGGCCAAACAACACTTTCCGTTTATAATTCAATTACTGATTCACGCACTAACTTTTTTCGTATCCACTGTCTGATAGTTTCTCCGAACAATCAAAAACATTGCAGTAAAACCAAAACTTTTGGGGTATTTTCTGTTATTCCCCCCCCCCCCTAGCAAATTTTGTCATGTAATCTTACAGTATTTTTAATGATAAAAACGGGAAAAATATTTAAAAAAATCCTACACCAATATTCTTCTAGTTAAGGTTAAATATAGGTAGGGTAAATGGATTGCTTTTTCTTAATATTGTTACTGTATGTAATAATGAAATATTAAACTCATTGAGTACATGACACCATTATATAAATAAACTAACATAATTTAACCTAATTAACATCCTTCAATTAAATATTATTAACATTAACTTGAAAAATATTGATATATAATTTTTTTAAATATTTTTCCCATTTTTGTCATTAAAAATAATGTTAAGATTACCTACTGTCACCGCCACCCCTTCTAATTAATCATTTACTGTGTTGCCGGCTTCAATAGTTCTCCGCCCTTTGATGGCATACCGACAAACCTTTCGGCTGCGCACCGCAGAGGCCTTTGTCATCAAGGCCAAGCCAGTAGCCACTCTCTACCACAGCGCTCTCGGCAGCTATATAAAGAGCGCTGCACTGAGCCGAGCAAATCATATAGTCTCGTTCTAACTACCGAGCGAGACGCATGTGTGTGCTCCGTTAATATTGCCTACGTGCAGTCAGAGGTGTTCACCATTTGTGAAAGTTCTATCTATTGTGTTACTAGTGTATATTAACAATGGTTGGGAAATACCAACGTTTTTAGTTTAATTATCAGTATTTAGTTATTAGTTAAGTGAATAATTTATTTTAAGTTTAGTTTAGTGCTGTGTAATAGCCGTTTTTATACGGACTGATAATCTAAAAATGGAAATCGATTCCAATAATCAAACGGAAACCAACGAAGGCGCAGCCGGCTGGGAAACCGTTAGTAATAAGAAAAAGCGTTCGGCTTCACCAACTCAGCCTGGAACTACACAACAGCAGCCGCAACCTAAACAGGTAACGAAAAACAAAATACCACCGTTAGTCTTTAGAGCGCCACCGGAATGGCCCAAGTTAGCTTTGGAAATAAGCAATGCCACTGCAAAAGATGTTACCATCAAATCAAAAGGTAACACATACGCCCTTTACGCGCAGGATATCCTGGATTATCATACCGTAAAGGGCATTTTCATCTCTAGCGGCATTGCGTTCCACAGTTATCACGTGGACGAACCGACGGAGCTGAAGGTGGCTATCAAAGGCCTCCATCATAGCTTAGCTCCGTCGGAACTCACACAAGTGCTTACTGAACTAGGCTTCGCCGTCACGCACTGCCAACCACTGAAGGGCAAGGGCGGCAAGCCTATTAACGTCCACCTGGTGAAAATCAAGAAAAATACCGGTTATGATAAAATTTACGATCTTTCTCATTTGTTCCACATCGAGGTGACAGTGGAAGCATTTAAAGCCAGACCAGGCCTGCCACAATGCTTCCGCTGTCAGCGTTACGGGCATTCCTCCGTAAACTGCCATCACCCCCCGCGCTGCGTTAAATGCGGGGGTGAACACGACGCCAAGGTGTGTGAACCCGAGCAGATTACTTGTTGTAACTGCGAGGGCGATCACACTGCGAATTACAGAGGGTGCCCGCACCACACCCGCCTCGTGCAACAGAAGAAGAAGCCAGCCGCGCCCACCACCACGTCCAAATCGCCGCTTCTAGATGCTGCGTCGAGTTCGGTTCAAACCCCGTCCCAGACCCTCCCGCCCCAGAGTATTTCCTACAAAAAAACCATATTTTAACTATTTTAACTAAAAACAGCCTAAAAACCACCCACCCGCACCGCACAAACCCCAACCTAAACCGCCACAAAAACCACGCCCTACGCCCGTTCCCGCCACGCCGGTCTACCTTTTTAAGCCGGCCGAATTTCCAACGCTCCCCAAACCTAAAAACACCACACCACAACAAACCTCGGCCCCAGCATCCAACCCGCTGGGCCCCCTTCTATCACTCCTCACGTCCCAAAAGTTTATCTCTTGGGTCCTAACAACCTTACCTAAATTATCCGCTGCAACCGACTCCTCCGAAATTATTTCCATCATTATCACGTCCCTGCCCGCCCTCCTCGCATAAATGGCCCTCTCTATTTTATCGTGGAATGGCAATGGGATCCGACGCCAACTGAACGACCTCCGTCGATTCCTGCGGGAGTACAACGTAGACGTCGCCCTCCTCCAGGAAACCCACCTCCAACCACGACACACCTTCCGTCTCTCCCCGTACGTCATCTACCGTGCGGACCGACCGACGGACGGCGTTGCTGCGGGAGGCGTCGCCATCCTGGTACATAGGCGTCTCTCACACAATGTCGTCCCTCACACTCCCATTCCGTCCATAGAGCATATAGCCGTCACTGTGCCACTCAACTCCATCCCCATAACCTTCGTCTCTCTATATAAACCCCCGCAAATCCCCTACCGCGACTCTGCCTTAAAACAGCTCTTCGATTTCCAGCAGCCAGCCTTCATCGCCGGAGACTGGAATAGTAAACACACCGACTTCGGATGCTCCGCCACCAACCCCTCCGGCGTCGCCCTTGTGCGTTTCCTCCGCCACGCCCCACTCACTACTTCACTCCATATCCCGGACACACCCACCCATGTATCAAACAACCCTACCCACTCCCCGGATATCCTAGACTTCGGTATAGGAATATCCCTCCCGCTTCCGCCAACAACTACAGTCCTTAACGACCTTTCTTCAGACCACCTACCAGTTCTTTTTTCTTTCCGCCCCCCGGATGTAGTCTCCAAACACCCTCCCAGGCGACCCACAACTTCCTGGCCCACATACCACTCCCTTGTTAACGACACCCTTCCAGATGACGTCCCCGTAATCAGAACCACTTCCGAATTAGACGACCATGTCCATCTTGTCACCCACTGTCTCCAATCCGCCCTAAAACATAGCTCTCGCCCTCCTCCACCTCCTCACCGCTCCAAGCTACCTCCCCGAGTACAACAGGCCATCCAGGACCGCCGCCGATGTCGCCGCCTGTGGATGACGACCCGAGCGCCACTTCACAAGGTGGCCTTTAACAGAGCAGCAGCTGTCTGCACCCGCCTCCTCCAGGAAGATCGTCAAGAGAAGTGGGAGGAGTACCTTGACACCCTGGATGAGAGAGGCCAACCATGGGAAGCCACCAGGGCACTGCTAGGGCAGCAGCGCCACCCCAGCCCGTTGCAGACATCAACTGGTCTGGTGTACTCGGCCCAACAGGTAGCAAACACCTTCGCCGACCACCTAGAATCCCACTTCACCACCCCAACCGCACATCCTAAACCACAGCGAGAGGCGAAAGTTATCTCCACCGTACTCCGCCGTATGCAAGACCCCACCCCCTCCGCTATTCCTACCTTCACTGAAGTTGATCTCCAGAACGTCCTACGCTCCACTCACCCTAAAAAGGCCCCCGGCCATGACGGAATCACCGGCATGGCCATCCTAAACTCCCCTCCTAAATTAAAGTCCCACCTCCTCACAATATTCAATGCAGCCATTGCCCTTCAATATTTCCCCGTCCAATGGAAAACTTCCAAAGTGGTCTTGATTCCTAAACCCGGAAAACCACCCACCGATCCTGCCAGCTACAGACCTATATCTTTACTCCCGATCCTATCTAAACTCTTCGAAAAACTTATCCTTCCACACATAAATCACCACATCGAAACTGTCGTGCGCCCCGAGCAATTCGGGTTCCGCCAAGGTCACTCTACCACCCGCCAACTCCTAAGAGTGACCTCCAACCTCATCGATGCCCAAAACTCCAACCAGCACACCACCGCAGTCCTCCTGGATTTCCAGGCGGCCTTCGATAAGGTGTGGCTGTTCGGATTGCTGTTTAAAGCCACAAAAATCTTACCCCCACCCGACATCCGACTTCTACACTCGTACCTGACCGGTCGCCATTTCTTCGTGGCCACCACCCACCCCGCCTTCAACAACGTCTCCTCCACAATCCGCCCCATACAAGCAGGCGTTCCCCAAGGGTCAGTCATCGCCCCTCGCCTGTACCTTCTCTACGCCAATGACATCCCCCTCATCCCTTCCATCTCCCAGAGCCTGTACGCCGATGACACGATGTACATGCGATCCAGCCCTAACATCCATTTCAACACGCACAAGCTGCAAGATCAACTGGACAGGACGTCAGCCTGGTGCCAAGATTGGAAGATGACACTTAACCCGAAGAAGTGCATGGCCATAAATTTCTCCAGGCATCAAGCACAACCACGGCAGCTTAGGATCGAAGGCCACGACCTGCCGTGGGCTTCTACGGTTAAGTATCTTGGCATCACCTTCGACAGGCGTCTTACATTCAGTCATCACGTCCGGGAAAAGATCACCAAAGGCAGAGTCCTCCTCTATAAACTCACCCCTCTTCTTCGTTCTCCATCACTCAGAACCCCTCTAAAAATCCTAATATACACGGCTATCATCAGATCCTTTCTCATTTACGGGGCACCAGTTTGGTGGCCCATCCTGTCCCACTCCAACAAACGAAAACTTTCCGCTCTTCATAACCGCATTCTAAGACAAATCGCCCAACTCCACTACACCATTAACAACAATTCCATCCATAAATATCTCCAAACCCCCACCCTGGAGGAGTTCATCCAGCGAACTTCGAGAGTCCTGCACGACAAAGGTCAACGCTCTGTACAGCCAGCTGTCAGAGCAATCTACGAAGCCATTCGCCCACCGCAGACAAAAATCAAACAGCCATTCCACGACTTCCTATAATAAAATCCCTGCATCAGCTAAAATTCCCGGCCCCTTAACATAATCTTCCCACTGGAAAAAAAAAATAAAAAAAAAAAAAAAAAAATAAAAAAAAAATTATCAAATACAACCTCTCTACTTTTAAAATCCAATTCCCCAACCACTGCCTTCAAACAATTCTTCCCAAAAACTAATTACCCCGATAAATAAAAATATACAAGTTCCCCGTCCCAAAAATTCCAAAATTTTATTCTTTCCCAAAAATTCCAAATAAATCTCCTGGCTATAAAAGCATTCCTTCCCGGTCATATGTTCTCTCCCCTTCTCGTGTTCGAGTCAATCTCTCCTCAAATGTTCCCCAGTCATCGTTAATAAAGAAAAATAAGCATAAAGTTCCTTAATCCAATTCCCCGAACGACAAGGTAGCCTAGCTACGACGTCGTCGTCCTGAGCGTAAGCTCATTCTTTCCTGAACTCGAACTCGAAACCGAGCAAATCAATACTGATCCAGACACAGAGGGATTCACTTTGAACCAGACAGCAGACAAGACGTCCTTCATGGCACACGGCTGCCGGACTCCAGCAAGGACTAATCGGCGACCCCGCAAGAGAGAAGATGATGCTTCCGCTTGCTGACCCGTCACCATAAGCCGTCGATCAGGCCGTCATCGCCCGCTGACGCGAGCGATGCCCACAGCAGTCCCTCAACCGAGCCTTACGCCCACTGGACCCAACGAAGCAGCCATCGACGCAGTACTGCGAGGGAAGAAGATGATGTCTCCGCTGGACAACGACACGCTGTGTCGCCCAGCTCCTCAACTGCCACGACGACTACGACCGACGCCTCTCCAAGGCGACCACCACTTGAACGGCCCTTTTCAGGGCCACCAAACAGATTAGGTTAGCCACTTAATGTCGCCATCCAGTGACACTACATATAAAATATTCACAAAATTTGACAGATTATGCTGTGGGGGGAATAAAAGAAAAAACCCAACTTTTCTACTAGTTTTGATTTACGAAACTAGTAAAAAAGGTATTTATAATGCTGTATTTACTTTATCAGGCACCCATTGGCAACTATTTTTGTTCGTATTGGCTCCGCCCCTCATATAAAAGTCACTGTATAGTTTTTGCCTTACAAATAAATAAATTAATACTTAATTACTTAATTAATGTTGTTCACAAATTAATTTTTAATTTTAGTAATTTTGTTCTGAAGAAGGTGGTGCCACCGAAACGCGCTTAAGTTTTTTAAACTTAAAATGCAGTCAAAGGTAAAAGTGATAAATTTCATTTATACTATAATTTGATTTATATTGTATTTAATTACAGCTTTTGTTATGTTTCAGTGTGGCTATAATTAGGTATTTATGTCGTGAAACAAATATTGCTGATGTTTTGTATCCAAAAGATAGTAAAAAACAAGCTAAAGTTGATGAATTTCTTGAATGGCACCATACTGAATTAAGACATCCATGTATGGCACATTTCATTTACAAAGTAAGTTCTAGTAAAATGGATTTTATTATATAGGTTCCAATTATGTTTATTTTTAGTTTAACACATTATTTGTGTAGAGTACTCAGACTGAATTGTGGCACAGCTTTTCCCCTATGGGGGGGTAGACTTCGATAAGCCAGCGGCTAGCCAGCACAATGAACCGTCAAACCAGAGAAACCGATTCGAAGCACGGTTACCCGCTTAAAACCGTAAAGCACAATAGTATAGGATGGAGGCACAATGGAAAACAATGTACTTAAAATAGTAATAGTCGTAATGAAACTTACAGGCAAGGCGTAGATAATCCTTCGGAGGCGCAGGTCGTCGCTACTTTGTGGCGCCACAAGATTCGTTGATAACACTAAAACAGTTTGATAATAGTAATCACACATTTATACGTTAAGTTATTCGCTAAGCACATAAACGTTTATAACACTGGTTGCGTCGACATTCAAGCACATTGATCAGGATAGGTTAAGATCGGAAACTCGCAATAAAAGGAATAAATTCCGGTAATTACGGTTAATTCGTTAACAAACATAATCATACGGTAAAACTGAATCGATTAGCGCAATTAAGACACATTTTAGGGTGGTACGCTGCACCCCACGAGAGCGATAAGCCGGCACGACCGCAGGCCTAGACTGTACATTACACAAGTTGAACAAGGACTGGTAGCGTCGTTTTTCTTCTATGGCGGAAAAGGCAGCAGGAGAAATCGGGAAGACGAACAATGCGCAGGCGCTGTTATCAGAAAATCAATAACCATTGGTCGATAAAGATCACGCGATCCCCCCAACGCAAATAGGGCGCTGGAAAGGCAATGAACTGAGAAAGGACCAATTTGTTCTAGAAAGATCCAGGCGGGAGAATCTAGGCGCTTAATTCGAAAATACGGAACTATACTGAACATTCCGCCCACCTAAAAATGCGGAAGCGGATTTTTACAATATCGTAGTTAAGACAATTCGATGAAAACGTAGAGTACGAAGCGAAGAGCGCACCGCCCACCAAAAAGGCAGGAGAAGTGCGACAAACGTTGAGGTCGAAGATATCGTTGAG
The DNA here is from genome assembly GCA_035578175.1 of Catonia carolina. NCBI lineage: Eukaryota > Metazoa > Arthropoda > Insecta > Hemiptera > Achilidae > Catonia > Catonia carolina. The sequence goes on from JAQMRL010000015.1 coordinate 20,922,129, forward strand.
AGCGAAGCGAAGAGAACAAACGTTGAGACGACGAAGAAGACGAACGGAACATCTGGATGGGCGTCCACAGAGCGCGGTCTGTAGCGGCCAGAAGACGGAACATCTTCCACAGGCTCACGCGCGAGCCAAACGGTAAACGGACATTTTGCTGTGCTTCTAAGCGAGGGCTTAAAAGCAAGCGCGACGAGAGGCGAACGGAAACGTTGAATGCAGAAACGAGAATCTGAAGAATTCGATGATTTCAGAAAATCGCAGTCGTTGAAGGCCTAGCAGAGGCGCAAAGAAACGGAATAAATCTCGATACACATTCTGAGGGCTTCCAAAGGCTTATTCAGAACAGGCGGGCGTCGTTCAGCCAGGCAGCTCGTAAACGTTGAAGGCCTAGCAAAGGCGCAGAAGAAACGGATAAATCTCGATACACATTCTGAGGGCTTCCAAAGGCTTATTCAGAACAGGCGGGCGTCGTTCAGCCCGGCAGCTCGTAAACGTTGAAGGCCTAGCAAAGGCGCAGAAGAAACGGATAAATCTCGATACACATTCTGAAGGCTTCCAAAGGCTTATTCAGAACAGGCGGGCGTCGTTCAGCCCGGCAGCTCGTAAAAGTTGAAACAATCAATTAAGTAAGTGAGACGTTGAAGAAAGAGCAGTCGGCGCTCGGCGTTGGTACCAAACTCAAACAAGACACAGAAGACGGCAGCAGCTGAGGAAGAGGAGGAGGTGCAGCCGTCAACGGCGTCGAGGCGAGAACAAAGGACGATGGCGTTCTAGTAGATCTCGTTGATCATGGTAATAAACTCAAAGTAAAACTGACTCAAATACAAGGCGAGGCAGCCGAAAAAGCGAACAAGACGCAAAAGAACACCGCGAAAAGCGACCATCGTGGGGGTGAGTTTAACGTCGTCCCAGGACGCCCGGGAACTTTAGTTTGCGGGCAGCAAAACTAAAGACGAGACGGGGCGTACGTAATGCCCGTGCTGAGTTTTGATCTCGACAGTTCTAACAATATTATCGTGTCCAGGAAAGACTTGCGATATTACACCAAGCGGCCACTGCGCCGGCGAGGTGTCCATTTGCCGGGAAATGACAACTTGACCGATTGAGACGTTGGTTCCGGGTTTGGTCCACTTATTTCGTTGAATTTGAGTGTGCAAATAATTTTTTGACCAGATTTTCCAAAATGTCTGAGTTAAATATTTTATTAATAGCCATCTGGACTTGAGAGACAGCTTTTCAGGAGGCTGGACAAGTGAAACACCTATTAAGAAATGACCTGGAGTCAGATTGGTGTCGAGTTCGGCAGGGTCAGTTGAGGCGTCGAACAGAGGACGGCTGTTGAGCACAGCTTCGATTCGAGCAAAGAGGGTGGCATAGCCCTCGTACGTAAGAATGGTTTTTCCCAAGAGGCGAGCGAGACAATGCTTAGCTGACTTTACGGCGGCTTCCCAAAGGCCTCCGAAGTTCGGCGAAGCGGGTGGGTTGAGGTGCCAGCGCACGTTTTTGGCGGCTAGAGCGTTTCCGATGACTGCAGATGACTTGATGGATCGGTAAATCTCGTTGAAAGCGTTTTTGGCTCCGACAAAGTTCGTTCCGTTGTCTGAGAAGATTTCCGCAGGCAGCCCTCGGCGTGATGCGAAGCGGTCAAATGCGGCGAGAAAGGCGTCAGTTGTGAGGTCGGAGACAAATTCCAGATGCACGGCCTTAGTGCGCATGCAGACGAACAAACATAAATAACCTTTTGTCGTGGTGGCTTTGCGGGTTCCGCTTACCTTAACCGCAAAGGGACCGGCGTAGTCTACTCCGGTCGAATAGAAGGCGCGAACGTGGTTGACTCTTGAAGGCGGAAGATCCGACATAAGCGGTTGTGTCGTTATTTTACTGAAGCGTACACAGCGAGTGCATCGATGTATTCGCTGACGAATTACGCTGCGGGCAGACAATATCCAAAATTGTTGCACTACCAAAGATTGAGTAGTACGAGGCCCAGAGTGCAGTGAAACTTTATGATAATAATCACAGACCAAGTGCGTAAGGTGGCTGTGCTTAGGCAGCAAGTAAGGATGTTTGCTGTTGAAGTTGGTGTTGGCGCGAGAAAGGCGACCGCCCACCCTGAGCGCCCCATTTTCGTCTAAAAATGGCTGAAGCGCGGCGAAACTTGGCGTTTGTACTTTGTTAGAAGTGCACTTGTCTATTTGGCTAGAGAAGTACCGTTTTTGAGTTAGCTTGACACAGACGACTCGGGCTTGAGCAAGTTCCCCCGAGGTGATGATCGGCGCAAATGTGACTTCTTTCGATTTGGCTCGTTTGATGAATCGACGTACGTAGGCGATTACTCGTAAAGCTCGGGCGTAGTCGGAAAATTTCAATAAAATTTCATCCGCTACTTCGTTGGATGCAGAGGCGATTAAGCTTAGTTTTTCCGGGCGAAGATCTAGTTGTTCGGCAGACAGAGTCGGTGTGCTAACAGCTGGCCATGAATTGAAGGGCAGATGATAGCGAGTAGGTCCGTTCCACCAGATCTCGGAAGACAGAAGGCAGTCGGGAGTACATCCTCTCGAGGCGACGTCAGCGGCGTTTTCGGCAGTAGGAATGTGCGACCACATACTAATGTCAGTTTTCTGCAGGATGCGAAGCACTCGATTGGCGACGTAAACTTTAAGTCGATGTGGAGGCGTGTGGAGCCACGCTAAGACAATACTGGCGTCGGTGTGAAGGCGGATCTCGGTGCAGTTTAACGAAGTTCGAAGATCAAGTACAGACTCGGTCAAGCGTGCCAGCAGCAATGCGGCACATAATTCGAGGCGTGGTATGGTGACAACAGTTTTAGACGGCGACACACGACTTTTAGCTTTGAGCAGGTGAACAGAGACAGAGTCGTGATGCTGGACGTGTAAATAAAGGCACGCAGCATAACCTTTTTCAGAAGCGTCACAAAAACCTAGCAATCGGTATACGGCGTTCGGTACGGTCATTTGGCGAGGTATAGTAAGTGTTTTCAAGCATGACATCTTACTAGCGAAGTTGAGCCATATTTCGTTAATATCGTTGGGCAATGGATCGTCCCATGCCATTTCGTTATTCCAAAGCGTTTTTATCAATGTTTTGATCCAGAACGTCACTGGAGTAAGAAACCCTAGTGGGTCGAAAGTATGAGCGAGGTACGATAATACAGCTCGTTTGGTAGGCACATCGGTAAATTGCGCGACTTGGTAAGCAAAGGCGTCGCTAATAGGAGACCACTGCAAGCCGAGAATTTTGATAGTAGAGTCGCTAGAGAAATCTAAAGCAGACTCTAAAAATTCGTTCGGAAATCGGTCTAATAATTGAGCGCAATTAGAGGACCACTTGCGAAGTTCAAATCCTCCGCGGGCGAACAGCTCCGTTAATTCGGTAACAAGTTGATTGGCTTCCTTTAAAGTTGAAGCACCTGTGATGATGTCGTCGACGTAAGAGTGCTGAACGATCGAGTTGGCGGCTAACGGATAATTTTCCCCTTCATCGGCGGAAAGTTGTAGCAGAGTGCGCTGGGCCAAGTAAGCGGAAGGTGCGAGGCCATACGTGACGGTGTTCAATTCGTATTCTTGAGGCGACGAGCTATTGGCGTTTTGATAAAAAATGTGCTGAAAGCGGCGATCAGAAGCGCGCACATTTATTTGGCGATACATCATTTTTATATCGGTACAAATGACATAACGGTGAGTGCGAAATGAACTAAGAATATCCACTATGTCCTTTTGTAGTTTAGGACCCGGCAATAAAATATTATTAAGTGTATTGCCGGCGGGATCTGGAAACGAAGCGTTAAAAACAACACGTATTTTGCCGTTAGGATCATGTGTTTTAAAAACTCCATGATGCGGAATAACATATTGAGATGGTGAAGGCGCAAGCGTCATATGCCCTAATTCGAGGTACTCGTGCATGAACTGATGGTATTTTTCAGCTACGATTGGTTTAGAAGCGATGCGAGCCGCGAAGTTAGCGGCCGAACGGGACACGATTTGTCGATTTGATTTTAAAGGAGAGAAATTCCCTTTAAATGGTAAGACGACAGTGTAACGACCTTTACTGTCCCTTGTGGTTGTATCAGCATACAACTGTTCGCAGAATTCGTTGTCTGGATGAGGTATCGGCAGGTCGGCTAATTCTTCCGACTCCCAAAATCGTTGCAGGTCGGCTTGAACGTCGGTGACTTGAGTGAATAACGTTGTAGAATTTCGGCAGTAATCTGGCGAATTGCTGAGCGGAACTTGACCAAAAATGACCCATCCAAAGACAGTGGATAGGGCGGAGGGTGTGCCAGCGATAAATGAGCATTGTTCATTCGACACGATGTCAGCGAAAACACAGGCGCCAAGTAATAAATCGACAGGCGCAGCGCGATAAAATTCAGGATCTGCTAGCGGCTTATTGACAAACTGGGCCGCGGCAGATTTCGATATGCAAGCAGTTGGTAAATCATTAGTGATTTTATTGACTACCAAAGCGGTGACAGACATTTTAAAATCGTTATCTAAAATTGAAGCGACTTGTAATTGAACAGCGCCCTTAATTATAGCGGCAGTTGAAGTGATACCGACTAAATTTTGGCGACTGGGCGTTATGGCTATGTTAAGCGATTGAGCCGCGCGATTTGTGATTAGACAAGTTTCAGATCCGGAATCTAATACGGCGCGAAGTCGGACATAATCGTTGTGCTCGTTACGAACCAGAATATTGACAGTACCAAGTAAAACAGCGGTGCTGTCAGTTTGACATGTAAGCGCAGTGCGATCCATGATGTTGGACGGCGGCGTAGAATGGCGAGAATCGTTAGTCGGCGGCGAAGTTGGACGTCGAATTTCAGACCGTCGATCAGATGCAGAGTATTCGGCGGTGGCAATTCTCGTAGGCGCAGACTCGGCGGAACTGCATTGTTGATAACTGGAGGATGGTCGACTGTGTGTGGTGTCAGCAACTCGGCGTGAGACGCTGGACGGAATTCGGCGTTCAGAATCCAGTTGAAGGCGATTATAACCAGATAGAGCTCGTTCTCGGTGCAGTAGCGTGTGATGCTCCTTAGCACCGCACGTTTTACAAGATTTTTTTGAGCGGCAATTTATTCGATTGTGTTTTCCAAAACAGGAGAAACAACGGCGCATATCGGTGATGGCTTGATAACGATTATCAAGTGTAAGCAACAAAAAATCCGTACAAGTGTAAATATTATGACTGGTTGAATTACAAAAGTGACATCCAATGGCATCTGGGTCACGAGGTTCGAAGTCCTTGGTTTCGGCAAGCAAGGAAGTGCGTTTGGTCGAATTGTTTTGAAATTGTAAGGATCGACGTACAATTGGTTTCGTTGTTGCAGTCGGCGATTTGGGCGTTACAGTCGCTAATTCTGTAGCGCGCATCCTAGGGGCGATATAAGACATGAGACCTGCATAAGTCGGTATTGCAGTGGAGTCAACAGTGGCTTCGAACGCCTGTTGAACCGAGTTGTTTAAATTATGGTATGACAGACTAAATAACAGAAAGTCAACCAAATCGATATTTAACAATTTTAAAGCGGAAAACGCCGATTCGTGAACGCTAAGAAAATTTTTAAATTGCTCGTAAGTAGGGTGAAAATGACAGTTCTGGGAAGACCTTGACCTTTGACCCCGGGTCATGACCTTGGCCTTGACCTTGACCTGCCACGTGTCGACCTTTGCCCAAAAAAACCCCAAAACCCCCCCTCAAAAAAAACCCCAAAAACCCCCCACACACCCCCCTCCCAAACCTCCCCCTCTCCCCCTCGAAAAAACAAAAAAAAAATCCCCCAAACCCCCCTCCCACCTCAAAAAAAACGCACACAAAAAATTTGGCAAAGTTCCAAACCCGATTTGCTCCGCAACGGCTGGACCGATTTTGATGCGGGCGGTACCCACGTGACCGGGAGATCGAGATCTACAAGATAAGCCTTAATCCGCAGCCGTATCCCCGATGGAACCCGAGATCGCTTGTAACACGTGACCCGGGGGTCGGATCATCGAGGTTCAGGTGCGCGCAGGATCCGGACATTCCGTGGAACGCGTTACGTCCGGTTTCGGCCGTTAGGTTCTTTAGGGATCCGATATGCACGCGCCACGCCGTTTTCGACATGAGTGGAATCTATGAGCAAATTCTTGAGTAGAATCTCTTCTCCTTTCATTCAAAAAATGTTTATCATAATACATCATTCAGTTTGTTTTAGATTGAAAATACAAATAAAAAATACTACAAAACAAAATTAAAATTGAAAATTAAAAATACTACAGCTTGTGTAGTTGTAGGTTTATAAAGTACAATCTACGATGCTATCTCATTCTAAATTTTACAGACTACATTAATTTGAAGATTATTTTTTGTAGGAACAATAGGGCCTATTAATCACATACAGTTATTAAAGCTCTGAAGGATAAAACATCAGAATCAGTCATAATATAAGTAAAATGTAATATTACTAGAAGATCTTTTTTAGTGATGTCAAGTACATAAAAGCTGCGCAGCTAGCAGGAATAAGCAGGAAAAAGCTGCGCAGCTAGCAGGAATAAGCAGGAAAAAGCTGCGCAGGCATAAGCAGGAAAAAGCTGCGCAGCTAGCAGGAAAAGCTGCGCAGCTAGCAGGAATAAGCAGGAAAAAGCTGCAAAAAGGGAATTTCAGGTTTTCAAAATATCTGCATGCTGTTTTTAATATTCTCAATCAAAACTGTTGGTTCAGCTTTCTAACATCAGGCTTATGCCTATTCCTTGATACTAAGAAGACGAAACTTAAAATAAAATAATAAACGTGACATCTCTGTATAATAATATCCATTACTTTCAGACGAGTTAACTCTGATTAGTGTCTTTTACACCTTTTCCTCGTCTGTTCTTAAATGACTCAGTCATTTAATTGGCTGGCCACATTATAAGCAGGAATAAGCAAGAAAAGCTGCGCAGCTAGCAGGAAAAAGCTGCGCAGCTAGCAGGAATAAGCAGGAAAAAGCTGCGCAGCTAGCAGGAAAAAGCTGCGCAGCTAGCAGGAATAAGCAGGAAAAAGCTGCGCAGCTAGCAGGAAAAAGCTGCGCAGCTAGCAGGAATAAGCTGCGCAGCTAGCAGGAATAAGCAGGAAAAAGCTGCACAGCTATCTGTTCAATTTAAAACAATAAGCAACCCCATGACCTAATGAGATGAGGATGATGTGTATGACGTGTAAATGAGGTGTAGTCTTGTACAGACCCAGGCTGACCATTCCTGAGAAAGTATGGTTAATAAACCTCATCCATCAAAGTACACCGGTAACCACTGTCTAGTATTCAAATCCGTATAAAAGTAACTACCTTTACTAGGATTTGAACCAGGAACCTTCGGCTCCGAAAATCAGCTGTTAAACAGCTGATTTTTTGCGTCGACTTTACCTCTAGACCTCTAAGCAGGTTTAACGAGCAAAATTATCATAATATCAAGAACGAATATTTTTTGTAATTTTATATTTCTCGTTTTAGCGTAAAGGGAATTTCAGGTTTTCAAAATATCTGCATGCTGTTTTTTAATATTCTCAATCAAAACTGTTGGTTCAGCTTTCTAACATCAGGCTTATGCCCATTCCTTGATACTAAGAAGAAGACTAAACTTAAAATAAAATAATAAACGTGACATCTCTGTATAATAATATCCATTACTTTCAGACGAGTTAACTCTGATTAGTGTCTTTTACACCTCTACCTCGTCTGTTCTTAAATGACTCAGTCATTTAATTGGTTGGCCACATTATAAGAAGCAGAACTATTTATTTTAGCCCTGCAACTATCAGATTGAGTGTAAATAATTTGACACTCCACCTGCCTGTTATGAGCAAAGGTATAAGCTTTAGTTCTATACCGTAATACGATGCAAATAAAGCTGTATTATGTTAATACATTATTATTATGGTTACAAAGTACTGGTGTACTTTGTAACTATGGTTACAAAGTACTTTGTAACCACTGTCTAGCATTCAAATCCGAATAAAAGTCACTACCTTTACTAGGATTTGAACCACTGAACCTTCGTCTCCAAAAATCAGCTGTTAAATAGCTGACTCGCGGCGGCGACTTTATGTAATTTTATATTTCTCGTTTTAGCGTAAAGGGAATTTCAGGTTTTCAAAATATCTGCATGCTGTTTTTAATATTCTCAATCAAAACTGTTGGTTCAGCTTTCTAACATCAGGCTTATGCCTAATCCTTGATACTAAGAAGAAGACGAAACTTAAAATAAAATAATAAACGTGACATCTCTGTATAATAATATCCATTACTTTCAGACGAGTACTCTAAGCTATATAAATACCGGGTACGTTCACTGCTTTCATTTGGTGTCAATCATGAACTACCGTCAAAGATTAAAAACTTTTTACGAAGTAAGACGTGACGGGCAGAACAAGGCGACTATTTTTAAACGCTTTCCTAATGGAAACGTTGATGTCAAGGAATTGGCATTGGCGGGCTTCGTGTTCGAAGGTGGTGATGACGACACCGTTAGATGCCCGGACTGTCGTATCCGGCTGTACAAATGGGAGAGGAACGACCAACCGTTCAAGATACACCGTACAAGAATGCCGGATTGCTGTTTCGTCGAGAGGAAGGAGAACGAGTGGCTCGAACGGGACAGAAACCTGCTGAAGGGAAGCTCCAACCTCATTTAATCAGTTCTTTTCAGAACTCATCACATCGCTAGGGTTACCAACCCGAATGTGAAGGTGAGTGTTTTTCTACTTTAAATATTTTTAAATTTTAAAAGACTAGCACTTTTATAAAATATGCACTTTGAATCTTTTTTTTTTTTTTTTTTTTTTTTTTTAAAGATTTCAGCCTTAATCAAATTTATACGAAATTAAAAGATCTACAACTTTTATTTAGTGCTTTTTTCTCTACAGAGCCTAGTTTAGCGTAAAAGATTGATTTTCCGTATTTATAAGCCAAACTGAAGTTTTTTAATTTTGCGTCCTTCACTCATGATTAAAATAAGGTTAGGTTCATTGAGGTTAGTGTTTTTGTTTATTTCTAATGTATTATTACTAATGTTACGTTATATTGTTAATTATTTGCATTGGCAAGAGAAAGTTGTGTGAGTGTTTCACACCAGATTTTTTTTTTATTTGACGTCGCATCAACTGCAAGGTCATTAGCGACGACGATGGGGTGTAATTGTGTGTAATGAGGATGAAATGATTTTTTGTAACGTATGAAAATATGCCGTGCCTGAGTGGGATTCGAACCCAGGACCGCATGATGAGAGGCGAGCACGTTGTCAGATTTTTTTGTTTTGCTTTGTTTAGATTTTAGAATATAATTTTTTTCGTTACTCATGTTAATACTTTTTATTGCTTGATTTTTGTATCATACTGTATCTTTACAAATTCTTTAATTTAATTGTGCATATAATGTACATAATATTTTGCATAACAATGAAGATTATTTATTTATTTGAATTGTGTAATCATAAGCGGAATTCCTCTGGCTAATGCTTGAAGATATAGGGTCTACGGAATGTACACACACAACAGACAGTGTGTACTTACTATATTTATACATCAACCAACATTATGTGAAAAAGATTAATAGAAAGCAACATTAAAAGCGTGAGAATTAATAAATTTTTTTCTCTTTAATTTTTTATTTACAACTGTAAAATGTTACAACAAGCTTTCATGCAATAGAGCAACAGAAAAACAATTAAATCAATTTATTAACTTTACTAAAAAAATTAGAAAAGGCTTGTATGCATGTGAATATATTGTGTTGAAAAATTGATAACCTTCATTTTATTACAGGTTAAAAGATTTCAATCATTATGGAACGATAGAACTAAACATTTCGAAGAAATAATAACCAAAATTAAATCGGATGAAGAAATACAGAAAATAAACAAAATAATTAAACAAGGAGCCGGCATAAGAAATACATGGAAACAAAAAGTTATTTCAACACAAGAATTAATTTCTAAAAAGGAAACGGAACTCGAGGAATTGAAAGGTAAATATAATTTGTATCTTAAAATAAAAAATATATTACAATAAATATATAAAACGGAAATTGAAAGTATAAATTTATTAATAATTTCTGTTAATAAAATCAAATTGTTATTCTTTTGTTTTAGCTCAAGAACAAAAAATGTCGATTCAAATTATTGATCATACACGTATTATATCGTAGCAAAATGTGGCGTATATGGCACGTATTAACAGTTATATGCAGGAATATAAAGAAAAGGCGAATGTGGTATTACCAGAGGAATATCAAATGATAAAAGAGTCGGCCGAAGATATGACACCGTACGAAGAGGCCGGAAACGATATCTTGGATGAAATAAAGCTTCATAACGACAAGTATTCATGTAGGTATATACAGCAAAATATATATAATTGTCCCGTCTGTAAGGACATAACAACGCGGGAATTTTCATGGTTTTTTGGAAAATGCAAACATATGTGTTGCAGTGATTGTATAAAAGAAATGTTTTTTTGTCACAGACGGTGGTGAAGAAGCAATAAAGTGTCCGTTATGTCGTGAAGCTAGTACTACAGTGTTGAATTTCCAACGCAAGTCGGAACTAAACACTTGTAATATGGAGGAGACGAAAGTACTTTTATTAGGTTGGGAATGAATGTGTTCGTTTTGTTATGAAAAAAGTTAATCGATTTCTCGAAATCGAGTTTTCACCGGATCTATACGTTTTCAGACCCCCTGAACCCCAAAAACATGTTTTTAGCGATTGGTCTGTGTGTGTGTGAACAGATTATCTCAAGAACGGAACGTCGTACGAACTTGAAACTTGAAACTTAAGTTACATATCACTCCCGGACCCGACACGAACATTTTCATCAAAATCGGACTACTGGAAGTAGTAGTTTATTCGTATAATTTTTCACTTTTTTGCGATTTTCTCAAAAACTAGTCCTACGATTTTTTAAAAATCAACTGGTTTACTACCTTTTTTAAGCTGTACAATATAGGGTAGGCGCCATGTTTGCTGAAATTCTGCTTGAGGCTGTTTTTACGTAAAAACATTTCTTTTTAAGATTGCGGCTTTAATATGCATTTTAGCGCAAAACGTTATATAATAAAAGTTGTAGAGAATGTAAAATTCTACAACTTTTATTTCAAACATATTTTTGTATAACGCTTAGTTTAGCGATAATTTGCGATTTTCTGTTGTTTTCTCACTAAAACATGTAAAAAATCGATTTTTTTTTTAAGTTATACAAATGTTATTAAAAACGGTAGTAATTTAATTTGTATATCGTTATAAATAAAATTTCATTTTATGTAAAATAATATGCGAATATAAAAAATTTGATTTTGCAACGGATCTGTGGCAGACATAACTCTTTTAATTCTTGGTTATTGTAAGTGACGATATCTAGTAGTCTCTATGTGTTCTAAAGATGGTACCAGATTATTGTATTCATGATCATCACTACAAGCCATCACTGATGATATCTTCCTCATTTATATAAATGGGGTATACGGGACAGTCGAAAAAGGTACTCATGAGAAATCTATAGAAGTCTCCGGCCTATCTGAGGTCCTCTACTTCTTCGATACATATTTGAAACGAAAATCCGAATTCGTTCCCTACGTTCTGACACAGCTGAGAGACTTCCTCATCCTCAGAGTCTACGAGGTCGTATATCTTCCACTATTTTTAAATCTAATAACTTTTTTATAAGCAAGCTGCAGTCTAGCATAGTGTATCTTTTTATATAGAAGTCTCCGGCCTATCTGTGGTCCTCTACTTCTTCGATACATATTTGAAACGAAAATCCTAATTCGTGCCCTTCGTTCTGACACAGCTGGCAGACTTCCTCGTCTGTCCCTGTTAGGACCTGTTACGTGTTTACATAGGATAGCCCACTTGAAGCACCTTTCGTCTCGATTCTTAACGTTAATAACAGCTCTTCTTCTTGACAAACTGCGGAAGAGGTAGGTACGATGAGCCTCGGAGCGGCCTGTATCGGTTGATCCTGAGAAGGATCCCATCGACAGATACTAGAGACCATCCGCTCCCCTTTCCCATGAACTCTACCTCCTCCGTCTATAAGCTTATGGACGCACATGTCTACGAGCGCTCCTATATCCGACCCGGGAAAGACGCGGGTGTTGGCAGTCTTGAACCCTATATCTTGCACCTCTCCCGTCGACGCCTTCTCGTACGTGCACTCCACTAGGATGTTGAACTTGAACGAATCTAAGGAGCGCACCATCTCCTTGAGCAGCGACTCCATCTCTTCCCTCAGGTGTGACAGGAGCACCGTTACGTCCTTGAAGATGCTGTCGTCGTTCTTGTAGTAATACGTCCGGAGGTTACAACCGAACGCATTCTCCAAGACGCAAAAGGTGTCAGACTCTTGAACTTGATCCAACCTGATTCGCGTGGCTTGCCTTTCCATATTTCCTGCAAAACCATATGTTTTAGTTTAACGGGAAAAGTATGGTACTTTGAAATGAAAACAATGATAAACAGTTTATTACATTTATTCTATTATTAATATAAAAATATAATACTAATACTGATACTAATAATACTACGGAATGTGCATACGTCATAAATCTAATAACTTTTTTTTTAAGCGAGCTGCAGTCTAGCAGAGTGTATCTTTTGTATACCCTAAGAGCATTTTTCTCTACAGAGCCTAGTTAAGCGAGCTGCAGTCTAGCAGAGTGTATCTTTTGTATACCCTAAAAATTACAAAAATAGTATTAAAAAACTGTAGTAACTCTCACAGCTAAAATTGCGTTTTGACTAACAGTCATATCTTCCATTATTTTTATGATTGTAATGTTAAATTATTTAAACTGGAAACAAACTGTTGAAACAGTTAGTCTTTTTTCTTGAATAATAATTATTATTCATTGTAATTCTTTTTGCGAAGAAAGAAAAATAATAAAAATATAATAACTTTTTTATAAACAAGCTGCAGTCTAGCAGGGTGTATCTTTTGTATACCCTAAAAATTATACAAATGTTATTTATTTAAAAAAAAAAAAAAAAAAAAAATGGTAGTAACTCTTACAGCTAAAACTGCTTTGTTAATCCTCGCATATGTCTACTAGCCGACTTTATCCGACCTCTAAACGTAGAACCGCACCAGAATTGGAGTTTACGCCGCATCAGTATTATTAGTCGTAAGAACTTAAGAGCTCATCGCCATACATGTATTCGTTTTCATCTTCATCATCATCTTATATCAATAAATGTTTTATTCTTTTATGAATCTGTCTTTTATTGCTTGCAACCTAAACCGCTTATAGTATCTGAAATACATGCAGGCAGGATCGGTGCTCGATTCCTGGGAGGGTCTGTCCCCGGCAGATCCTCGCATCGTGCTGCGCTTTCGCTTCACGATAGACAAAGCCCTCCGGCTTTGGCACTAGTTTCAGGGCTACAAAAATTAGTTCTGTTTCCGATCATATGATCATCCAATTATATGATTGAAACATTTAAGAACAGACGTGGTAGAGGTGTAAAAGATACTAGTCAGATTTAACTCCTCTGAAAGTAATGAATTTCATTATACAGCCAGACCTTGTGGTGAATGAAGTGAAGGTGTCATTTGCAGAGTGGAAAGTATATGCTTTTCAGAGGGTCCGGCATGATGCTAAGCGTACTTTTCCACTCGGTGAGGTAGGCAATTGTAAACCGCATCACTACTCGTTTTATTTGGCAAAGCCTCTAGAGGTTCAAACCAGCCTTTCGGCTGATGACCTAAACAACGCATTATACGTAAATTTAATCAAAAAAATGAATATGCATTAATTTCTATGTGATTTTAAATTACCTAATTAAAAAATCTGCTGAGTAGCTATATCTGTAGTCACCTATTCTTCATGACATCGTAATGAAATGAATACATTAAGGTCTTACTGGGTATATTAACTACGTATATAATAAAAAACAATAAAATAAATGATTATTGCGCGCACATAAACTCAATTAAAAATAGATAAGTAAAAATTAATTGAATTGAATGTTTAAGATAACACTTAGTTTGGTGTGCAACACTCACCCGATTTTCTCTTTCCAATGCAAATAATGTCCAATGTAACCTAATAGTTTTTAAAAATTCATAATATGTGTACGTTGCAAGTATGGCATTTTGAAATGAAAACAATGATAAACGGTTTAATGCATATTTTATTGTTTAATATAAAAAATATAATTGAATAATAGAAATAAGTGGCTGAGCCTTTATTAATTTACGTCTAAATAATATTATAAAATTTTAAAATTAATTAATCTTGAGTAATTATAAAAGTTATCTGTTGTTTGACCTTTTTCTTTATTGAAACAGCACATGTCACGACACACGCACACATATGCAAATGTAAGAAATCCATTGACCATTCTGTTTCTTAGTTAATAGACTGTATTAACTTTAATGATATATTTAATCGATAAATTTAACGTAACCATAATAATGTATTAACATAATACAGCTTTATTTGCATCGTATTACGGTATAGAACTAAAGCTTATACCTTTGCTCATAACAGGCAGGTGGAGTGTCAAATTATTTACACTCAATCTGATAGTTGCAGGGCTAAAATAAATAGTTCTGCTTCTTATAATGTGGCCAGCCAATTAAATGACTGAGTCATTTAAGAACAGACGAGGAAGTGGTGTAAAAGGCGCTAATCAGAGTTAACTCGTCTGAAAGTAATGGATATTATTATACAGAGATGTCACGTTTATTATTTTATTTTAAGTTTAGTCTTCTTCTTAGTATCAAGGATTAGGCATAAGCCTGATGTTAGAAAGCTGAACCAACAGTTTTGATTGAGAATATTAAAAACAGCATGCAGATATTTTGAAAACCTGAAATTCCCTTTACGTTAAAACGAGCAATATAAAATTACATAAAGTCGCCGCCGCGAGTCAGCTATTTAACAGCTGATTTTTGGAGACGAAAATTCAGTGGTTCAAATCCTAGTAAAGGTAGTGACTTTTATTCGGATTTGAATGCTAGACAGTGGTTACAAAGTACTTTGTAACCATAGTTACAAGGTACACCAGTACTTTGTAACCATAATAATAATGTATTAACATAATACAGCTTTATTTGCATCGTATTACGGTATAGAACTAAAGCTTATACCTTTGCTCATAACAGGCAGGTGGAGTGACAAATTATTTACACTCAATCTGTTTGTTGCAGGGCTAAAATAAATAGTTCTGCTTCTTATAATGTGGCCAGCCAATTAAATGACTGAGTCATTTAAGAACAGACGAGGTAGAGGTGTAAAAGACACTAATCAGAGTTAACTCGTCTGAAAGTAATGGATATTATTATACAGAGATGTCACGTTTATTATTTTATTTTAAGTTTAGTCTTCTTCTTAGTATCAAGGAATGGGCATAAGCCTGATGTTAGAAAGCTGAACCAACAGTTTTGATTGAGAATATTAAAAAACAGCATGCAGATATTTTGAAAACCTGAAATTCCCTTTACGCTAAAACGAGAAATATAAAATTACAAAAAATATTCGTTCTTGATATTATGATAATTTTGCTCGTTAAACCTGCTTAGAGGTCTAGAGGTAAAGTCGACGCAAAAAATCAGCTGTTTAACAGCTGATTTTCGGAGCCGAAGGTTCCTGGTTCAAATCCTAGTAAAGGTAGTTACTTTTATACGGATTTGAATACTAGACAGTGGTTACCGGTGTACTTTGATGGATGAGGTTTATTAACCATACTTTCTCAGGAATGGTCAGCCTGGGTCTGTACAAGACTACACCTCATTTACACGTCATACACATCATCCTCATCTCATTAGGTCATGGGGTTGCTTATTGTTTTAAATTGAACAGATAGCTGTGCAGCTTTTTCCTGCTTATTCCTGCTAGCTGCGCAGCTTATTCCTGCTAGCTGCGCAGCTTTTTCCTGCTAGCTGCGCAGCTTTTTCCTGCTTATTCCTGCTAGCTGCGCAGCTTTTTCCTGCTAGCTGCGCAGCTTTTTCCTGCTTATTCCTGCTAGCTGCGCAGCTTTTTCCTGCTAGCTGCGCAGCTTTTCTTGCTTATTCCTGCTAGCTGCGCAGCTTTTTCCTGCTTATTCCTGCTAGCTGCGCAGCTTTTTCCTGCTTATTCCTGCTAGCTGCGCAGCTTTTTCCTGCTAGCTGCGCAGCTTTTTCCTGCTTATTCCTGCTAGCTGCGCAGCTTTTTCTTGCTAGCTGCGCAGCTTTTTCCTGCTTATTCCTGCTAGCTGCGCAGCTTTTCTTGCTTATTCCTGCTAGCTGCGCAGCTTTTTCCTGCTTATTCCTGCTAGCTGCGCAGCTTTTCCTGCTTATTCCTGCTAGCTGCGCAGCTTTTCCTGCTAGCTGCGCAGCTTTTTCCTGCTTATTCCTGCTAGCTGCGCAGCTTTTTCCTGCTAGCTGCGCAGCTTTTTCCTGCTTATTCCTGCTAGCTGCGCAGCTTTTCCTGCTAGCTGCGCAGCTTTTCCTGCTTATTCCTGCTAGCTGCGCAGCTTTTCTTGCTTATTCCTGCTAGCTGCGCAGCTTTTTCCTGCTTATTCCTGCTAGCTGCGCAGCTTTTCCTGCTTATTCCTGCTAGCTGCGCAGCTTTTTCCTGCTTATTCCTGCTAGCTGCGCAGCTTTTTCCTGCTAGCTGCGCAGCTTTCTCCTGCTTATTCCTGCTAGCTGCGCAGCTTTTCCTGCTAGCTGCGCAGCTTTTTCCTGCTTATTCCTGCTAGCTGCGCAGCTTTTATGTACTTGACATCACTAAAAAAGATCTTCTAGTAATATTACATTTTACTTATATTATGACTGATTCTGATGTTTTATCCTTCAGAGCTTTAATAACTCTATGTGAATAATAGGCCCTATTGTTCCTACAAAAAATAATCTTCAAATTAATGTAGTCTGTAAAATTTAGAATGAGATAGCATCGTAGATTGTACTTTATAAACCTACAACTACACAAGCTGTAGTATTTTTAATTTTCAATTTTAATTTTGTTTTGTAGTATTTTTTATTTGTATTTTCAATCTAAAACAAACTGAATGATGTATTATGATAAACATTTTTTGAATGAAAGGAGAAGAGATTCTACTCAAGAATTTGCTCATAGATTCCACTCATGTCGTTTTAGTGATCCCTTATAATTTAGTAAACGTGGAAAGTTTAATAAAAAATGATACAAGAAATTTTTTTTTTGTTTATATTTTTGCACCGGTAAACTTATTTTCAACATTTTTGACGGTAACATGCACTGATGGTATGATTCGATGGGAAAACGGCGTGGCGCGTGCATATCGGATCCCTAAAGAACCTAACGGCCCAAACCGGACGTAACTCGTTCCACGGAATGTCCGGATCCTGCGCGCACCTGAACCTCGATGATCCGACCCCCGGGTCACGTGTTACAAGCAATCTCGGGTTCCATCGGGGATACGGCTGCGGATTAAGGCTTATCTTGTAGATCTCGATCTCCCGGTCACGTGGGTACCGCCCGCATCAAAATCGGTCCAGCCGTTGCGGAGCAAATCGGGTTTGGAACTTTGCCAAATTTTTTGTGTGCGCGCGCGTACGTGCGTTTTTTTTGTGGGTGGAGGGGGGTTTGGGGGGATTTTTTTTATTTTTTAAGGGGTTGAGGGGGTTTAGGGGGTGTGGGGGTTTTTGGGGTTTTTTTTGAGGGGGGGTTTTGGGGTTTGTTTTTTTGGGGGGGGCAAAGGTCGACACGTGGCTGGTCAAGGTCATGACCCGGGGTCAAAGCTCAAGGTCTTCCCAGAACTGTCTTTTTCACCCTACTCTCGTAGTCAAATTCAGCAGGGACTTGATAGCTCATAATTTGTGATAAATACAAGGAGGCTAACCTACGCGGATTTGAGTACCGGTCGGTTAGCAATTTGTGCGCTAAACTGTAATTTTCCTTAACCAGAGGCAAGTGAAAAATTAATTTTAACGGTTCGTCCCGCAAAGTTGTTCGTAAATAGTGCAGCTTCTGCACCGATGACAGTTGAGCGTTGTTATGTACTAAGTCGTTAAATAGTGATATAAAATTTGGAAACTCGTCGAGTCTTCCATTGAATACAGGCAATTTTATTTTTGGTAGTTGCGCCGGAGAATTAGGCGGAACTGATTTGTTTACTTCGTTAAACGTCGGCGAAACATAAGCGAGAATTTGGTAATATTTACTTATTACATCGTTTTGCAAGTCGGCAAGGCTTTTTTCAGCCTCGGGTGTGTGATTATCGTTTAATTGATCAGATAACTGCTCCAAAATTGAGAGAAATTCGTTGTGTAAGCGATCCGCTTCGGCGCGAAAGGCTTCGTTAGCTACAACTGGTACATTTATATTAGATTGTACAGAGACAATCATATCCAAAGCTCGAGAGATTTGTCTCGCTTTGACAAACAGCGGATTCGATTCGGAATTCATGTTGCACAAAAAATAAATTAATTATTGACAACGACGTTAAAGAAATTATTTTTAATGTTTTAAAACGATTTTGTTTTTCATTTTCGTTTTTGTTGGTTACGTAACAGCCTAAAACAACATTTGTTTGAAGCAGAGATGACATACGATGAAATCCGAAAATTCGGTATAATCGGACCTATGACGTTCGGATTATCAAAGTTGACTTGGCAAGTTTGATGTCTGGTTGTTACGAATTGCACACATTATTTAATTGTAAGCACGTTATTAATAATGTTTAATGCTGATTAGAATTAAACATACCGAATTACAAGTGTTTGTAAGACGTTTACAACTTGAATGTTTGATGAAGTTATGCCGGTTAGCGCGGTAGTGAGTAAACAACTGATGACGTCCACCGCTGCTGTGTTGAGAATGGCAGTCAATGAAGTGGGGGTGCGTTCTCCCGTATGCGCACAAACCATTGGAGGGGGCTCGATACAATGGCGAGCACCGGTTAAACAAGGCGAATAGATAAACGAAGACAAAAAATACAACTTGTTTAAACCTGTCGCTAACTACGTCATACACACTAATTCCCAACGTTTGCACAATTTTACTAAACATGAATTAATTTTTTAATTTTTAACAAATGAAATATTTTTAATCGCTCGTTTTTCGTATTTGTAATAGTATTTGAACTGTAATATAATGGACTGTATTTTAATAAATGAAACGATTTAAATAAATTCAGGTACGCTAAACTCGCTGAATAAATTTCGCCCGATTTAACCATTTAAAGGTATCCAGGCCCGGAGTGACCATTTGTAGAGTACTCAGACTGAATTGTGGCACAGCTTTTCCCCTATTGGAGGGTAGACTTCGATAAGCCAGCGGCTAGCCAGCACAATGAACCGTCAAACCAGAGAAACCGATTCGAAGCACGGTTACCCGCTTAAAACCGTAAAGCACAATAGTATAGGATGGAGGCACAATGGAAAACAATGTAAGTTACTTAAAATAGTAATAGTCGTAATGAAACTTACAGGCAAGGCGTAGATAATCCTTCGGAGGCGCAGGTCGTCGCTACTTTGTGGCGCCACAAGATTCGTTGATAACACTAAAACAGTTTGATAATAGTAATCACACATTTATACGTTAAGTTATTCGCTAAGCACATAAACGTTTATAACACTGGTTGCGTCGACATTCAAGCACATTGATCAGGATAGGTTAAGATCGGAAACTCGCAATAAAAGGAATAAATTCCGGTAATTACGGTTAATTCGTTAACAAACATAATCATACGGTAAAACTGAATCGATTAGCGCAATTAAGACACATTTTAGGGTGGTACGCTGCACCCCACGAGAGCGATAAGCCGGCACGACCGCAGGCCTAGACTGTACATTACACAAGTTGAACAAAGACTGGTAGCGTCGTTTTTCTTCTATGGCGGAAAAGGCAGCAGGAGAAATCGGGAAGACGAACAATGCGCAGGCGCTGTTATCAGAAAATCAATAACCATTGGTCGATAAAGATCACGCGATCCCCCCAACGCAAATAGGGCGCTGGAAAGGCAATGAACTGAGAAAGGACCAATTTGTTCTAGAAAGATCCAGGCGGGAGAATCTACGCGCTTAATTCGAAAATACGGAACTATACTGAACAATTTGTGTTGTTGTTGTTTAGGTCATCAGCCGAAAGGCTGGTTTGAACCTGTAGAGGTTTTACTAAGTAAAACGAGGGGTGAGGTGGTTTACCATGCCTTCCTCACTGAATGGAAAAGTACACTTATCAGCATGCCGGGCCCTCTGAAAAGCGCAATTTTCCACTCTGCAAATGACACCTTCACTTCATTCACCACAGGGTCTGGCTGTATAATGAAATTCATTACTTTCAGAGGAGATAACTCTGATTAGTGTCTTTTACACCTCTACCTCTTCTGTTCTTAAATGATTCAGTCCTTTAATTGGCTGACCATGTGACAAGAAACAGAACTATTTATTTTAGCCCTGCAACGAACAGATTGAGTGTAAATAATTTGACCCTCCACCTGTCTGTTATGGGCAGAACACATTATTTATGGAACTAAAAAGGTGTAAATATAGACCAAGCGGTAAAACACTTGTTATGAGACAGAAAGATATCAGAGAAGGCGAATTAATGAGATATACTTTGTATTATGCACCAGTAGTGCTGTGTGGAGCAGAAACGTGGGGGATGAATGAGAAGAATTGGAGTAGGTGACAGGCTGGGGAGATGAAGTTCTTAAGAGCAATAAAGGGTAGGACAAGGAGAGATAAAATAAAGAATATCGAGATTAGAATGGAGCTAAATGTGGAATGTATGAGGGAGAGGGTGGAGAAAATGAGGATAAGATGGTATGGCTAAGTGAAGAGAATGGGGGAGGAAAGGTTACCTAGGAGGGTGGAAGGAACAAAATTAAGAGGACAACAAAGAAAAAGGCGGAAGGATGAAGTTAAGAGGTATGTGGAGGGACGGGAATGCAACTGGAAACAAATAGAGAAGGAGAAACGGTGGATGGAAATGGAGAAATGGTTACTGGTGTACTTTTATTGTTGGGGTTCAATTAACAATACTCTTTCATGAATGGTAGGCCTGCGTCTGAACAAGATCTTATCATTTACATGTCACACAATATCATCCTCATCTTATCGGGTCATGGGTTGATTATTGGTGGCAATTTCAATTGTCATCTATCATTTTGTTTTGTCCATCTGCCCATCACACCCAGATGTCAAAAACTACGAGAGAAAGCAACAAACAGTTTTTGTATTCCAAATTTACGCATAAAGTTAGTGGCCCTAAATTGAGTTCGAGTTCCGGTTTTGACCGGAAGTGACCCAAAATTGAAAGTAAAGAAATCTAATTCAGAAACTACCAGAGATAGCAACAAATGGTTTACGAATTCGTATCTATACAAAAAGTTAGTGGGCCTGGCTTGGGTTTGAAGTTCCGGTTTTGATCGGAAGTGTCCCAAAACCAGAAGTAAAGAAATCAAAGTTAGAATTTGGAAACAAAACTAGTGTCATTAGATTCCTCTTAAGGTGAGACTGTACTTTGTATCCCACCGATGTTAAATTTGCAATTTTTAGGTACATTTTTCATAGGATTGGTTAAATATAAAAAAATGAAACTTTACACACTTATCGATGTTGGGTTTGTCTAGCAACTGGCACTTTTTCAATTTAATCTGTAGGACCATAAAATATAAAATAAAATAACGAATAACATAGAATTTTTACAAATTTCTTTCTACGGTTTTTTGCATATAACTAATTTTAAGAGCATCTGAAGAAGTAATAAAAATGCCAGTTTACGTGCATGTACAAGAAAAATAACTGGTAAAAATTTCTGCATGGTAGGTTAATGGTTTTCGAGAAAAATGTACCTAAATGTTAAAAATCTAAATTTCCGGGAACAGGCAAAAAACAAAAACAAAATTTACACAAACATGCAAATTTCCTATCAACAGTTGGTTAGAAAGCTGAACCAACAGTTTTGAGAATATTAAAAACAGTATGCAGATATTTTAAAAAACTGAAATTCCCTTTACACTAAAACGAGAAGTATAAAATTACGAAAAATATTCGTTCTTGGTATTATGATAATTATTTTGCTCGGTAAACCTGCTAAATAGTTAATTTTTCAATAAAATTTTTTTTTTTTACGTAATTTAATGTATTTCTGGTAGATCTAGGCCTGAAGTACTGAAAAACATAAAACACCGAAAATCTAAATTTTCAGTCAAAACCATCGACAGTCTCACCTTAAAGAGTAGATACAGAAATTTCTAATAGTTTTTGTCTCAAGTCAAAGGCCTTTTTAAAAATTGACACCACCAATGAGACACATTGTCTCATGAAAAGGATTTTTGTTCGTGAATTGAACAGCTTGTAACATACACATATTAGGGTTAAAGAAAATTAATCTTGGGATTTTTACAAAACCTATTGCAGAACATAATTACACACAATTTGAGTAGAAATTGTTGCTTATTTGTTTCAGTTTATAAGGACAGTAGCATATGGGAAACAACCAGATCCAGAACAAGAAACTCTTTTGTTTAATCAAATGGAGGAAGCTTGCGACAGAATGGAAAAATTATGGTTGAGTGACACTCCGTATATTTGTGGAAGCAATATCACAATCGCTGACATTTTTGGGGCTTGTGAATTAGAACAACCTAGTAAGTTTACATATTATTTTGTTTTTATTTATTTGTTTAATACAGTAGCATTACTGTGATTCATAATTGCAATCATGATTTCTTTCTTATTAAAGTCCTTGCAAGTTTTAAGATGCCATTTGCAATTTTTATCATTTAATCTGATAATTTATTTTAATCAAGTATCCCAGTTGATATTTTACTATAGATTTGATCCGTATAAAATATTTCAAGACAAGGATCCTATCTAGTGATATTCTGCGATTTGTGTTAAGTAATAGTAATCAAATATTGTTATTTACATCAAGGTTCAAACATGAAACTTAACCCTTCCTTAAATGCTTCAGTCATATAATTGGCTGACCATGGATTAGAAACAAAACTATTTGTTGTAGCTCTAGAACTATAGTCGTTTGTAAGTTCAGTTGACACAACAGACCAGTACAGGACAGTGTATTTGTTATGGGGCTCTGACTGCTACTAGCACTTACACAAACATCGGCTTTGTAGATCAATTAATGCCATCATAACCAATAACATTCCTCTCCTCCATAACAAACCTTTATAATGTAGAGTAGTCTATATGACTATTAATTAATAATTAGCACTATATGTTTATACCTACTCAACTTCATATGTGAATTCCAAATCTGAAATATTTTATTCAATATCTGTACTGTGAAATATTTTTTAGATTTGTAATACCCGATCGCGTCATTTGTTTACATTTATCACGCAGTGTTTAGAAAGTCTGGCGAGGGAATGTGGAGAAGGCATTAGCAGGTCTGCAGTAAAATAGATAAGATATTTATTTTATCTCCCTCCTAATAGAAGAAAATTTTTACAGTTTTTTGATTTTTTACAATTCATTAAACATTCTACATAACTCATAATTTTTTTCTGTTAAGCAAAACTTGAATTGTAGTTCTACCTTAAAATTACGTGTTTTATTGAGGTTTAAAAAATGTATTTATATACGCACCCAGGTGCCTTTAATTGATGTTTTTAGTTGTGCTATTACCAGTGACGATTCCCATTTGATCTATTGTGTCAACTGAAAGAGCAAACGACTAGCAAATGAAGTGCAAATAATTTAATACTCCACCTGCCTGTTATGCGCATCCTATTACCTTAATGTGATCTTATAATATTTATGGGATATTGTGTAAGTATTTAAGAAAAATTATTTGCCAACTGATCTTCTTTACATTGTTGTTGTTTAGGTCATCAGCCGAAAAGCAGGTTTGAACCTGTACAGGTTTTACTAAGTAAAATGAGGAGTGAGGTGGTTTACCATTGCCTTCCTCACTGAATGGAAAAGTAGGCTTATCAGCATGCCAGGCCCTCTGAAAAGCATATATTTTCCACTCTGCAAACTACACCTTCACGTCATTCACCACTGGGTCTGGCTGTATATTGAAATTCACTACTTTCAGAGTAGATAACTCTGATTAGAGTCTTTTACACCTCTACCTCTTCTGTTCTTAAATAATTCAGTCATTTAATTGGCTGACCACGTTATAAGAAACAGAACTATTTATTTTAGCCCTGCAACGGACAGATTGAGTGTAAATAATTTGATACTCCACCTGTCTATTATGGGCAGTTCTTTCACAACATTCTTTACATTATAACAAATTCACTACTACTTTAATTTGTTTTTTTTTCTAGAAATGGCCGGTTATGACCCTCGTAATGGAAGACCTAAATTGAGTGCTTGGTTGAAAAGAGTTGAACAAGATTTACATCCGTATTATGCTGATGCTCATGAATATCTTAACGAAGTGTCCCGTAAATACAAAAATAAATTACCAGAATCATTTGATCAAATATCATAAACATGATCAGCATCCACGGTGGTTTACAAAAACCTGTAACCACTTAATAAATTTTATTGTATTGCTCATATGTACTCAATGTAGAGCACTACATAATTTTATGTAGTGCTCATTTAATGACACCTCATAATGTGTAGTGTATTAAATATACTGGGTGTCCCACGAGAGGTTGTTATTTTTGAATTAATATGCCGGAAGTATCGCACATTCTACAGACTGGAAACTTTACAATTATAATAAATAGATATGTAAAACAAGTACCCTCGAGTTTCATTTTTGCTTATAATTAATCAAAACAAAATGGCGGAAAGTAATTTTATTTGCGTAACCATTTTAAATTGGTGATTTGTTACAATGTTACTTAAGTAATAAAATGAAAGTGATAAATTATTAATGAACACAATTTGATTCATTAACCTTTATTCGAACTGATGTCCATCAATAGCTATGCACCGATAGCAACGAAACAAAAATGAGTCATAAACGTTTTTGAAAAATTGCCGAGGTATCAACAGCAGTTCCTTTTTTTTGCGCCCTGGAGACTCCAGGAGGAGTATAGGACATGTCAGCTATAACATCTGAAATACATATAAGAAACACAATGTATCACTACTATCAAGAATGAACTTCTTGTACGCTATAGAAAGTTTCACCAATCAAGTAATTTTTCAGATTCCTTTTAAAGGAATTCAAATCCTCACAACATTTTTAAAATCGGGGTAATTTATTCATGATTCTTCAATCAGCCTCATTAATTCATCGTCTGTTGCAATGGTGCGAGAATAAACTTTTTCTTTCAAAAAGCCCCATAGAAAAAAAACGCAAACAGACATATCTGGCGATCTTGGAGGGCAGTCCATGAGGCCACTTCCACAACCTATCCAACGGTTAAGAAGATTTTGGTTTAAAACCACTTAGGCCACATTAGCATAATGTAGAGGAGCTCCATTATACTGGAAAAATCCATCCTGCATCTCCGCCTGAGAAAGATGAGGTTAATAAGAATAAGAATGAGAAAGATGAGGTACTATATGATCAGTTAAAATTGATGCGTATCTGTCTTCAGTTATTGTCTGATGGGATATGTCATACGATAAAACACCATCCTTAGTGACAGCAATGGTGAACAATCAGCAAGCGAAAGCATCATATTCTCTTTTGCGGGGTTGTCGATTAGTCTTCGCTGGAGTCCTGTAGCCATGTTGCCAATGGTGGATGTCTTGTCTGCTTTCTGGATCAGAATTGAATCTCTCTGTTTCTGGATCGGAATTGAATCTTGGCTCACTGGAGCGCTCTTTATAATATATTTGCCGAGAGCACTGTGGTAGTGTTCATTTTTGATATTATTTTCTTATTCCACCATTTTGTTTTTATTAATCATAAGCAAATGAAACTCGAGGGTACTTTTTTACATATCTATTCATTATAACTGTAAAGTTTCCAGTCTATAGAGTGTCCGATACGTCTGGCATATTAATTCAAAAATAGCAACCTCTTTATGGGATACCCAGTGTAATTTTTGCATTAGTTCTATTCTCAGGAATATTTTAAATGAAAACAATAAATCTGTATTGCATTACGGGTATTTTAATTTCAATAATTACAATTAATATGTATATTTTTTATTGTTTTGTAATATATCATTGTTATAAAAGTTTTAAAATATATTACATTCGTAAATTTATAGTCATTTATTTATTTCCTTTTACTAGACAAAAATTTATTTAAACACCTTACAGGGTCTGTCTAATCAATATTCATACTGATTTTTTCCAACAGAGGCGAAGCGACGGAGTGTGTTCGCTATCGGTAGGATTAGGAGTAGGGGATGTCAGGCAAGCAGAGAGACCCAACACAGTTACCTCCAAGCACAGAGTAAATAAAGCTACTGTTCAGCCGATGTTAGTTTGCTCCTACTGTCAACAAACCAAAGCCACCTACTACAGAGTGCACGCTAGAGTCTACAACTTTACGGATGTCGTATTCCTATTAAGTTAACTATTTTTTAAATTATAAGTACTTAAAGTACTAAAAACATCAGTCATGATATGATGTAGGCCTAACAATTTCATTTAGAAAAATACTGTTAAAAGTATTTTGTATTTAAATACTTTTGAAAGTATTTTGTAGTTACTTTTTAATCAGCTTGTACGCATTTTGATATAATGCGCATGCTCAGTGACGTCATTATTTATTTACATTAGGAGCAAACTAAGAGAGGCTGGATTATAGAGGGGGAACTGAGATAGGCCAAATGCAACACTGTTTGTCGTCTGCTAGTTGTTACTGGAGTACGTCGATAGAGTGTGTTGGCGTCGCTTTAAAATTTGGATCCTAGGTGTCGTACAGAGCAAGCGTGGGGAGACCATGGTGTCAAACCATTGGGCTTATTTAGCAGCCTACTAACTTGGAACATCGAAATCCTGGAATATTTCAAGAACAATATACTCTGAAAAATTCTGCGTACGTATGCCTTTGTACATTAAGAATAAATCTCTACAATGAAAAATTATAATCATTGACCACAGTAAAACAATAAATATCATAAGTAAGGAAAAATTATCAAAATCGTATTAATGGGCATCCAAATTATTTAACATTAAATCTAATACTTAGCGCAATAACTTATCTAACTTTACTGGACTCAATTTTTGGGTTTTACGTCCAACTTTTTTGAAATTATTGCTAATGCAGATAATGAGAAGGGTGATAGATGAAAATGAGTGATTAAAAAATGCCAGACCTAACGGAATCTAACCCGGGACTCTAGCGTACAAACCAGTTGCACTGATCACACTATAGTCGATTTCACGTTCAGAATGCAGTACGCAAAATCCATAAGCAATGTACACTTCAGCCGTTCTTAGTTTGCTCCTACTGTCAACAAACAAAAGCCACCTACTACAGGGTGCACGCTAGAGTCTACAACTTTACGGATGTCGTATTCCTATTAAGTTAACTATTTTTTAAATTATAACAACTTAAAGTACGAAAAACATCAGTCATGATAAGATGTAGGCCTAACAATTTCATTTAGAAAACAGGCTTAAGAGAGGCATTATACTGTTCATTTTTTTAAATATTTTTACTAATAATTTAATGATTAGTTTATCATTATTGTTTTATTAACAAGTTATCTGCCCAAGGACATTTAATTTATATTCTCGTTTCTTTTTGTCAACGTAACTAATAATAACTACTTATACTTATAACGTAACTAACAATAATTACTTATTATTCGTTAAAAATATAATAGATTTTAATAATACAAATTACACATTACAACAAAAATTTATTCAACGTACTTCAGTTGTCACGTGACAAACTTAGAACTGGAGAGTAATGACAGGCCAGTTGTTTTGCCTGTACGGCAATTGGTTCTGTTGTATTGTGTAGGTTATAATACTTTGAGAAGTTGAGGTTGTTAATAAATAGCCTGTTTAAATACTTATTAGACGTAGAACCATTACACTAGAAAATAAAGTTGAATTTATAGTAATTATTAAATTGTTTTAACTAAAACCCATTAAAAATGAGTAAAAGTTCGTTAATCTACTATTATCACATATTCTCCCAACCTTCAAGAGCGATAAAAATAATATTAGATTCTAATAAAATACAATACACACCACAAAAAATTGATTTATTTCAAGGTATGTAAAAAATTTTTTATATTTTTCTTAATTGGTTTTAGCAAAAAGTAGGTTAAACAGTTAGTTCTGGCAGATGTGCAATCCTAAAATAACTACAATTTCGAAAAACTGGATACAAACAAGAGAATGTAACTCAAACTGCATGAAAATACGTACTTTGTACCATACAAGTTGTTGTATTTTTTCTTTATTGCCTTGGCAATTTAGAAACATGTAATTTTGTCATTAATTAACCTACATTTTTAATGAAAAATTTTCGTGTCAGGACCCCTTGTTGTACCTAACTTAAGTTCCAATTTTCAACTTAGCTTGCTATTCCATCCAGAGACAGACCAATTCGTAAAAACTTGTTTATTGGGTTCAGGGGGCTAAAAACATGTAATTACGGTGAAAAATCGACATGAAAACCATTCTTTTCTTCCCTGTATGTTCATTTATATAGTGCAAGAGAAAGTAAAAATAAAATTACTTCCCTAGATTTTTCATTTTTTGCCATCTTTTGGGACAAAATTTACCTTATAAAAGGAAAACTATTTATGTTATCTTAAAGTTAGTACTAAATTTTAATAAACGTGCAGGAAATATTTCAGGCTGATTGAACGATTTTTGTGAAAGTTGATAGATCCATCTTGAATTAAAAGGTGAAGAACTCATAGTTTTATTATTCTATTTCATATGTAAGAATGCGATAAAAAAGGTTTACATAATTTTTTTATTGAAAAAAATAAACATTTCTGAACTCACCCAGCATCAAAGCACTCAGTGGGATTTTAAGGATAACTTTTGAATTGAGAACTATACAAAATTTTATTCAAAATTGATGAAATAATTTAAATCAGGATTCAACGACCAATATTTCATGAACTAATTTTGGATAACATAAATTAATATTTTTTTAGAGTATGTAAATAATATATTATTAAATAACAAAATCTAACGGGTGTTTCAAAAAGGACGCACTTCGAAGTTTGAGAACGCTAATTTATTACATTAAGTAATACAAATTATACGGTATGAAATTATTACCTTTATAACATTCAGATTACCTTTAAAACTTCACAATAAAAGTTCAAAGTGACTTCCTCCGCTTGTAATGCAAGTTCGGATGCGTTTCATAACATTTGCAGCCACTTTTCGTAGTGTTTGCTCATTAATGTTTGTAATCTCACTTTCAATATTAGCCTTCAGTTCTTCAATTGTATGAGGATTGTTTTTAAAAGCCTTACTCTTTAAATTCCCCCAAAGAAAAAAAGTCCGCAGGAGTAAGATCTGGGGATCTTGGTGGCCACAATCCTTTTGATATCACACGATGGCCAAAAAATTCTCGTAACATATTTAGCGTTTCAGTAGAAGTATGGCACGTTGCGTTATCCTGCTGAAACCAACAATCTCGATCGTGTAATTCTAACAACGCTATAAATTGTTCAATTAAGTTGCGGTACACCACACCATCTACAGATGCGTCAAAAAATAAAGGCCCAACAATACGACGCTGGGAGATCGCACACCAAACACCAATTTTAGTGGACGTTCATGAAATGTGTGAGGATTATGAGCGCTCCATATTCGGCAGTTTTGGCTGTTGATGTAACCATCCAAGTGGAACCATGCTTCGTCACTGAAATAAACACGATCCAATATTTCAACACCGTTGTCATTAACAAGAGAACGTATCCAACGACAGTACTGTATACGTTTCCCATGGTCAACTTCTTTCAGTTCATGAACGACACCGATGCAGTAAGGATGCAGATTTCATTTTTTTGTAGCCCTTAAAGCGGAAGGTAGTGATAATCCAGCCTGTGAAGATAACTTTCTAAGTGATTTGCCGGGTGAGGTAGTCAAACGTTGTTTCACATCGTCCAAAACTTGTTCTGTTAACACTGATGGTTGACCTGTGCTTTTCCGATCCTGTACACTGCCAGTCTCACGAAATTTATTATTCAGACGCGATATTGTGGTGTTATTAGGTACTTCAGAATTGGGAAATTTTAACCGGAACTCGTCTTTCACTCGTTCGTAAGATTTATATGCGCAATAAATTTCAATAATAAAAACATGTTCATCCTTTGAAAAAACCATGTTTGAACTTATACAGACACTACAGATACAAATGAATACTGGGATAGCACTAGTACATGTCAGTAATACACAATGGGTCAACAATGAGTACGGTAGTGCCAACTGTTATTTGGGGGAAAAAATATTCCCTATGCAGAAAATATTAACCCTTAAACTTCTAAGTGCGTCCTTTTTGAAACACCCGTTATTTAAATAGAAAGTGTATGATGTTATTCTATGAGGCTATAGCTTTTGCATCATGTATGTAATAGTATTGATCTATAAACCACATTTGTAAGACGCAGCTTAGAAATGAGTAATATACTGTGACTCATTTTTAATGCGTGTGGCCCAACTTAAAAGACAAGTGTGATACATACTTGGATCACGTAGCAGTCAGCATATTTTTAATACATACAATTAATTGTAAATATAAATTCACAAGTTACGTTATTTTTTTATTGCAGGAGAACATCTCCAAGATGAATTTAAAAATATTACTAGGTTTCAAAAAGTGCCTGTCATTAAACATAATGACTTTGTTTTAACTGAAAGGTAAGTTTATTTTTCATTATTTATCTTCAGCATCCTCTTTATTTACGCCAGCCGCATTGGCGTAGTTGGTAACGTGCTCGTCTCACATCATGCGGTCTTGGGTTCGAATCCCATTCAGGCACGGCATATTTTTATACATTACAAAAAAATCATTTCGTCATTCACCGTCTGCATTAGCAGTAATTGTAGAACAGTCGGACGTTAAACCAAAAAATAAAATAAAATAAAAAATACTCTTTATCGCTCTTCTAAGTTTCCTCGGGTTGGGCCCTATATGACTCCTCACCACCTCTCTCTATCACTGAAATATTTTTACTCCATTGCTCTCTTGGCATTGTATATTTTCCCAATGTATTTGTAACTGAACGCTTCTACTGTATATTTAATTTTTTTTTTGTTTAGTTGACATTTTTTTAGGATAGGCTACAATTATAATGGACTTAATTTTTTTTTTTTTAAATTCTTAATATGTGTTTGTTGCAATCTGTTCAATTCAGAACAATAAGCAACCCCATGACCTAATGAGATGAGGATGATGTGTATGACGTGTAAATGGGGTGTAGTCTTGTACAGACCCAGGTCGACCACTCCTGAGAGAGTATGGTTAATTGAACCCCAACCATCAAAGTACACTAGCAACCACTGTCTAGTATTCAAATTCATATAAAAGTAACTACCTTTACTAGGATTTGAACCAGGAGCCTTCGTCTCCGAAAATCAGCTGTTAAACAGCTGATTTTGGCGACGATTCTACCTCTAGACCAACCCGGTGGATTTGACTTAATTAATATTGGCAATTGATTCTAATTGATTGGATGTTGAAGGAGAAGAATATCAGGAGAATAGATACGTTTGAGCTTTGGTTGTATAGGAGCATGCTAAAAATACCCTGGATGGATAAATTACCGAACAAGACAGTCTTGCAGAGAATGGCAACAGAAAAGGAAGTTGTTTACACCATTCACATTAAAATTATTATGTTTTTGTAAAATAAATTTAATTATATTATATTTTTACTTTCTCTTGCCTATATGAATATATAGGAAGGAAAGTATTGTTTTCATGTCGATTTTAATAAATCAAGTTTTCACCGGATCTACACGTTTTCAGACCCCCTGAACCCAAAAAACATGTTTTTAGCGATTGATCTGTGTGTGTGTGTGGTGTATACAAAATATCTCAAGAAAGGAACATCGTACAAACTTGAAACTTAAGTTACATACCACTACCGGACCCGACACGAACATTTTCATCAAAATCGGTCAACTGGAAGTAGTAGTTTATTCGTGTAATTTTTCACTTTTTTGCGATTTTCTCAAAAACTGGTCCTACGATTTTTTTTTAAATCGCCTGGTTTACTCAATTTTTTATTCTCTACAAGATAGGGTAGGCGCCATGTTTGATGAAATTCTTGGTGAGGCTGTTTTCACGTAAAAACATAGTTTTTTTTAAGATTATGGCTTTAATATGCAATTTAGCGCAAAAATTTATATAATAAAAGTTGTAGAGAATTTAAAATTTTACAACTTTAATTTCAAACATTTTTTTGTATAACGCTTAGTTTAGCAGTAATTAGCGATTTTCTGTTTTTTTCTCACGAAAACGTGTGAAAAATCTATTTTTTTAAGATTTCGGCCTTAGAATGCATTTTACGACAAAAGTGTATATAATTAATTTTATAGGAAATAAAAAGATCTACAACTTTTATTTAAAGCATTTTTCTCTACAGACCCTAGTTTAGCGTGAAAGATTGATTTTCCATATTTTTAAGCCAAACTGAGGTCGATTTTCATTTTGCGTCTTTAACTTTTGATTAAAATAAGGTTATGTTTTTGAGGTTAGTTTTTTGTTTATTTCTAATGTTAGGTTTATTGTTAATTATTTACATTGACAAGAGAAAGTTGTGTTAGTGTTTCACACCAGATTTTTCCCAATGTATTCATAACTGAACGTATCTACTATATATTTAATTTTTTTATTTGTTCAGTTGCTGACACGTTTTTAGGATAGGCTACAATTTTATAATTGACTTAATTAATATTGGCAATTGATTCTAATTGATTAGACGTTGAAGGAGAAGAATATCAGGAGAATAGATACGTTTGAGCTTTGGTTGTATAGGAGCATGCTAAAAATACCTTGGATGGATAAATACCGAACAAGACAGTCTTGCAGAGAATGGGAACAGAAAAGGAACTTGTTTACACCATTCACATTAATATTATTATGTTTTTGTAAAATAAATTTCTGCCTATAATAGACAGATGGAGTGTCAAATTATTTACACTCAATCTGTCCGTTGCAGGGCTAAAATAAATAGTTCTGTTTCTTATCACGTGGTCAGGCAATTAAATGACTGAATCATTTAAGAACAGAAGAGGTAGAGATGTAAAAGACACTAATCAGAGTTATCTCCTCTGAAAGTAATGAATTTCATTATACAGCCAGACCCTGTGGTGAATGAAGTGAAGGTGTCATTTACAGAGTGGAAAATATGTGCTTTTCAGAGGGCCCGGCATGCTGATAAGCGTACTTTTCCACTCAGTGAGGAAGGCATAGTAAACCACCTCACTCCTCGTTTTACTTAGTAAAACCTCTACAGGTTCAAACCAGCCTTTCGGCTGATGACCTAAACAAGAACAACAAAATAAATTTAATTATATTATATTTTTATTTTTCAGTGTAGCGATAGCTAGATATTTAAGTCGTGAAACAAATATCGCTGATCACTTGTATCCAAAAGATAGTATAAAACAAGCTCAAGTTGATGAGTTCCTTGAATGGCATCATATTGAATTAAGACATCCCTGTATGTCGTACTTCTTTTATAAAGTAAGTTTTTATAAAATAATATTTTTCTTCCTGAAATTGATTTATGTTATATTACTAAGTTTGATACAATAGTTGATCTATAGTACACCACAGTTTTAACTGCGTTTAATATTTATCTCCTTGTTTGCTCTTTTAGTGCAGTATATGGGACACAAGATGTCTTCTCAATGTTTTCCTTTCGTATTTTGTCAGTAATCGTTTTCGTTCGGTAAATCATTTGGTAGAATATATCTTACTTTACCCATAACGGACAGGTGGAGTATCAAATTATTTACACTCACTCTGTTCGTTGCAGGACTAAAATAAATAGTTCTGTTTCTTATCACATGGTCAGCCAATTAAATGACTGAATCATTTAAGAACAGAAGAGGTAGAGGTGTAAAAGATACTAATCAGAGTTATCTCCTCTGAAAGTAATGGATTTCATTAGACAGCCAGACCCTGTGGTGAATAAAGTGAAGGTGTCATTTGCAGAGTGGAAAATATGTGCTTTCCTGAGGGCCCGGCATGCTGATAAGCGTACTTTTCTACTCAGTGAGGAAGGCAATGGTAAACCACCTCACTCCTCATTTTACTTGAGTAAAACCTCTACAGGTTCAAACCAGCCTTTCGGCTGTTGACCTAAACAACTAAACAACATGTCTTACTGTTTTGTATGCCAGATCGCTTTGTTTGTGCGGTTATTTGACAGTAATATTTATATTTTTTTTTTCATTTTACTCTGAAAATAGCAAAGCTGCAACTGAAAAGGCTGGAAGGAAAGAAACAACCTGGTACTGCCCTGACTGTAATGTTGCATTGTGCTTACCAGTGTGTTACCGAGTGTTTCATACAAAGGCTAATTATGTGTAAAATATTTTAAATTTTAGTACTCAAACATTTTTAATGTGTAGTTTATTTCATTGCCTTTCTGTAGAATTTATGTTGTTGTTTAGGTCATCAGCCAAAAAGCTGGTTTGAACCTGTAGAGGTTTTACTAAGTAAAATGAGGAGTGAGGTGGTTTACCATTGCCTTCTTCACTGAATAGAAAAGTATGCTTATCAGCATGCCGGGCCGTCTGAAAAGCACATATTTTCCACACTGCAAATGACACCTTCACTTCATTCACCACAGGGTCTGGCTGTATAATGAAATCCATTACTTTCAGAGGCGATAACTCTGATTAGTGTCTTTTACACCTCTACCTCTTCTGTTCTTAAATGATTCAGTCATTTAATTGGCTGACCATGTGATAAGAAACAGAACTATTTATTTTAGCCCAGCAATGAACAGATTGAGAGTAAATAATTTGACTCTCCACCAGTCTGTTATGGGCAGAGTAGAATTTATATAAACTGTTTTTTAGTTGTGTTTAGGATTGTAAAACTCTAAAAGTAGGTAGTGTGTAGCACGTAACAATTTCTTTTTACTTTCTCTTGCCTATATGAATATAAAGGAAGGAAAGTATTGTTTTCATGTTGATTTTTTGAAATCGAGTTTTCACCGGATCTACACGTTTTCAGACCCCCTGAACCCAAAACACATGTTTTTAGCGATTGGTCTGTGTGCGTGTGTGTGTGTCTGTGTGTGAACAGAATATCTCAAGAACGGAACATCGTACGAACTTGAAACTTAAGTTACATACCACTACTGGACCCGACACAAACATTTTCATCAAAATGGGTCAACCGGAAGTAGTTTATTCGTGTAATTTTTCACTTTTTTGCAATTTTCTCAAAAACTGATCCTACGATTTTTTTTTAAATCGCCTGGTGTACTGTATTTTTTATTCTCTACAAGATAGGGTAGGCGCCATGTTTGCTGAAATTCTTGGTGAGGCTGTTTTCACATAAAAACATAGTTTTTTTTAAGATTACGGCTTTAATATGTATTATAACGCGAAAATGTATATAATAAAAATTGTAGGGAATTGTACAACTTTTATTTCTAACATTTTTTTGTATAACGCTTAGTTTAGCAGTAATTAGCAATTTTCTGGTTTTTTCTCACGAAAACGTGTGAAAAATCGATTTTTTTTAAGATTTCGGTCTTAGTATGCATTTTATAACAAAAGTGTATATAATTGAATTTATAGAAAATTAAAAGATCTACAACTTTCATTTAAAGCATTTTTCTCTAAAGAGCCTAGTTTAGCATGAAAAAGTGATTTTACGTATTTTTAAGGCAAACTGAGATCGATTTTCATTTTGCGTCTTTCATATATGATTAAAATTAGGTTATGTTTATTGAGGTTAGTTTTTTGTTTATTTCTAATGTTTTATTACTAATGTTAGGTTTATTGTTAATTATTTTCACTGGTAAGAGAAAGTTGTGTGAGTGTTTCACACCAGATTTTTAAATAATATTTATCACTTTGTTTATTTTGTTTCAGTTTATAAGAACAGTAGCTACTGGAAAACAACCTAATCCAGAAAGAGTAAATCTTATGCATACACAAATGGTCGCAGCTTGTGACAAAATAGAACAATTTTGGTTGAATGACACTCCATATGTATGTGGAAACAATATTACAATCGCTGACATTTTTGGGGCTTGTGAATTAGAACAACCAAGTAAGTTTTCAGTTTTATTATTTGTTTGTTTAGTTCCTGTGATTTGCTATTATGTTATTTAGAATGACATAAATTATAATGTTATTATTATGTTATTTATGATATTATCATCATGTTATTATGTTATTAGAATATGTTATTATGTTATTAATAACATAATTATGTTATTTAGAATGACTGGAAATGTTCACACCGTAATTATCCTAATGTAAGGTGAGAGCTTTTAAAAATTTAGAAGTTCAAAATTTTGGGGTTGTTTTAGATTCATTTACAATAAAACCTTGTT
Source organism: Catonia carolina (assembly GCA_035578175.1). Lineage (NCBI taxonomy): Eukaryota > Metazoa > Arthropoda > Insecta > Hemiptera > Achilidae > Catonia > Catonia carolina. The sequence continues at coordinate 20,958,472 of JAQMRL010000015.1, forward strand.
TATCTACATCAGATTTGAAGAATTTTTTTTATTTAATGTTTACATAGATCATTTTTAACTACATTTTTAACAGGGTGATTCAAAAAGAATACCATAATTTTAAAAATGTGTATTTAATGAAAGAAACATAATAGAACCTTCTGTTATATATCATTACAAAGAGTATTTAAAAAAGTTTTTTTCACTCAAAAACAAGTTCAGAGATGTTCAATATGACCCCCTCCAGACACTCGAGTAATATCTCCCCTCTATTCAAACTTATTCCACACTCTCTGTAGCATATCAGGCGTAACAGTTTGGATAGCTGCTGTTATTTCTTGTTTCAAATCATCAATGGTGGCTGGGAGAGGTGGCCGAAACACCATATCCTTAACATACCCCCATAAGAAAAAATCGCAGGGGGTAAGGTCAGGGCTTCTTGGAGGCCAGTGATGAAGTGCTCTGTCACGGGCTGCCTGGCGGCCGATCCATCGCCTCGGGTAGTTGACGTTCAGGTAGTCACGGACAGATGAGTGCCAATGTGGTGGCGCTCCATCCTGCTGAAATATGAATTGTTGTGATTGTTGTTCGAGCCGAGGGAACAGCCAATTCTCCAACATCTCCAGATACTGTTGTCCATTTACAGTAGCACCTTCAAAGAAAAAGGGACCAAAAACTTTATTGGCTGGAATGGCACAGAAAACGTTCACCTTAGGCGAGTCGCGTTCATGTTCAATTGTTTCCCGCGGATTCTCAGTGCCCCGTATACAGACATTGTTCCGGTTGACTTTTCCGTTAGTGTGGAAAGTAGCTTTATCACTAAACACAATCTTTGAAACGAAAGATTCATCTGTTTCCATTTGAGTTAAGAGAAACTCACAGAAATCGATTCTTTTAATCCTATCAGCTGCAGAAAGGGCTTGAACCAATTTCAGACGATAAGGTTTCATTACTAACCTTTTTCGTAGGACTCTCCATACAGTTGATTGTGGAAGTTGCAGCTCTCTGCTAGCTCTGCAAGTCAATTTTAGTGGGCTGCGAACAAATGCGTGCTACATTTTCATCACTCATTTGCGGCTGTCCAGAACTTTTCCCTTTGCACAACACCCATTCTCTGTAAACTGTTTATACCAACTTTTGATACACCACCTATCAGGAGGTTGAACACCATACTTCGTACGAAATGCATGCTGAACAACTGTCGTCGATTCACTTCTGCCGTACTCAATAACACAAAAAGCTTTCTGTTGAGCGGTCGCCATCTTAGCATCAACTGACGCTGACGCCTTGTCAACAGCGCCTCAAGTGAACAAATGAGCAACTAAATGAAACTTTAGAGCTTCCTTAATTCGCCGACAGATAGTGCTTAGCTCTCCTTTTCTTCTCTGCAGAGTTATAAATTTCTAAAGCTGTGGTATTCTTTTTGAAACACAGTGTATTGTAGCAATAACATAAATACAGTCTAACCTGTCCTTAATAGACCCTGGAAATTACAGAATCCCTTCCATAACAGAAAATTCTGCCGGTCCTGCCAACTTACTGTAGGAAATCACTGTAAATTTACCTGCACTTCATGGAAACTGCCCAACATGGAAACAGAAAGAACTAATAATGCAATAACGGAGTTTTTATTAATTGTTTAAAACGAGAACGCTGCACCGGAGGAAAATCCCAAAGTGCATCTCACCGTTTTTATTTGTGAATTTATGTTGGGTGAACTTGAAAAAACTTCAGTCATCAGAATAGCCGACAAACCGCGATATGTTTCAAAAACTTTGATAAAATCTTCCAGTCAAGTGGAGATCAAGTAGAAAGTCGTGGATGAACTTCTTTGACCGTGGAAGAGTGGCTAAGAACATTTAATGCAAAAATTAAAAAACAAAATAGACATGTACTTCTATTAGTCGATAATGCAGTGTATTTAAATTTTAAAATTGTAGCAGTACTGTTCTTTTTACTTTCTCTTGCCTATATGAATATGTAGGAGGGAAAGTATTGTTTTCATGTCAACTTTTCGGAATCAAGTTTTCACCAGATCTATTGTTTTCAGACCTCTGAACCCAAAAAAACATGTTTTCAGCAATTGGTCTGTGTGTGTGTGTGTGTGTGTGTGCGCACGCATGCGTACATACGTGCGTGCGTGTGTGTGAGTAGAATATCTCAAAAACGGAACATCATACGAACTTGAAACTTGAAACTTAAGTTAGATACTACTACCGGACCTGACATGAACATTTTCATCAAAATTGATCAACCAGGAGTAGTAGTTTATTTGTATCATTTTCACTGTTTTACAATTTTCTCAAAACGGCTCTAGGATTTATTTTAAAGTTGCCTCATATACTTAATTTTTTATGATCTACAAGATAAGGTGGACGCCATGTCTCCTGAAATTCTTGGGGAGGCTGTTTTCTCGTAAAAAAATGTTTTTTTTTTTTTAAGATTGCGGCTTTCATAGGCTTTTAAGCACAAAAATGTGTGTAATAAAAGTTGTAGACAATTTAAAATCCTACAACTTTTATTTCAAACTGCGCTTAAAAGCATATTAAAGCCGCAATCTTAAAAAAAACCATTTTTTACGAGAAAACAGCCTCCTCAAGAATTTCAGCAGACATGGCTATCTGACATCTCTCACACCTCTGCTTTATGAGTAGAGATTACTGATTCAATCACTGCTTTTTTACAAACCACCTTTTGACTTCTATGGTTTTGTTTCATTTCCAAATTATGACATTCAATGATTATAAAACATTATAGCAGCTCTCTTTTCATACTCATATAGATGAAAAAGAGCTATACCAGTACAATAGTAATATTGGAGAAACTGGTTTTTCTTCGAGTTGAACCAAATTCAGTTCTTTATAAAACACCATGTCTATTTTTGATTCTGCAAGTTGTATTTTGTTTTTATTTTTCTAGCAATGGCTGGTTATGATCCTCGTGATGGAAGACCAAAATTGAGTGCTTGGTTTAAAAGAGTTGAACAGGATTTTACATCCTTATTATACTGAATCTCATAAATTGGTTAGAGAAGTGGCTCTTAAATATAAAAATAAGTTACCAGAATCATTTGTGCAAAATTATGAAAAAAGATATTATCGTTACTGTTATTGTAATTTTTAATTTTATTTATGGAATTTGGTCATCAGAATATCAGGTACAGTATTCAGATGAACTAATGTCCCCCTAACCGTGAGAGTGAGAGAATGCACAACACTCTCACTCGCACAAGCCTTACGCGCCGTGCCAATAACATTGTCTTTAATTTTACTCATTGTTGTGAGCAAGCGTTTTATGCATGCAGTAAACTAACAAGCAAGATAATGACTGTAGTTATTTTTATTTTTATTTTATTAAACAATCCTATGTAGGATTTTTAAACAGCCGTATTATTTAAAATTGAAATATATATTTACTAACCACCAGAATACGGTAACATAAAACACTTACCAATGTTTATAGCGCTTTCGTGTATCTTGTACACATCTTCAGTAAATTAAAATTTATTACAAGTCACAATTTAAAACTTCCTGCTCCTACCATGGTAGATAAGGTCCTTATCTACCATGGTAGGAGCAGGAAGTTTTAAATTGTGACTTGTAATAAATTTTAATTTACTGAAGATGTGTACAAGATACACGAAAGCGCTATAAACATTGGTTAAGTGTTTTATGTTACCGTATTCTGGTGGTTAGTAAATATATATTTCAATGACTGTAGTATGTTTTCAGATTTGGATTATAACAGTAAAGACCTTTGGGTGCATGCGTATATATATAGGCCATATATCTCTGTCTCACTCGCTCTCAGCCTATGGGACATTAGTTCGTCTGATACCAATATGTAGGTTAATGCCCGTTTCACCCATCTATCTTCACTCATTCATACTACATGTTCCTCCCCATTCTCTCTGTATTTGCGAACACGCACTCTGATATGTG